>CM069457.1:15913039-16310107 GCA_035610835.1 Ophiura sarsii | reverse complement strand
GAAATAAAGTGATTGCTTTACAATAAAGTATTGCTCAAAAGTACAAACCAAATGGCACCAAATGGGTTTGAAAATTGGAGGGGGAAAACAAATCCAATTTAGATTCCCCCCCCCCCCCCCCTGTTCGAGCTTTTAAACAATCTATAGTTAAATCAAGAAAATATTAGTATATATGCTCAACTTCTTTCTTGCATTGATAAAAACAAATTATTTATTGGAAATTTAGAGGTGGCTTTTCGATAAAAATATTGGTCAAAAGCAAGGCTCAAGATAACAGGTTTTTTACCAGGAGCTACTTTTTTCAAAAGTAGCGCCCGGATCATGGGATTTATTGAGAACCTGGAGCTACTTTCAGTCTACCGGGAGCTAACTTTTTATTAAATCGTATTGTCAAATAGAAATTAGATGTCTTAGGCAAGCTTACCGATCATCAACAGGCGCTGGTTTGGACAAAATACCAGCGCTCGGTTGTTTATTTTTCAGCATTACCGGGCGCTATGGCAGGAGGACCGAGGGGTAAAAATCGCCCAGCGCCCGCTTATCTTGAGCCTTGGTCAAAAGTATACACCAGATAGTTCAAAAAAATTGAAAAACAAATCTACTTCGGAGGGGGCACATTTCCCTCAGACCCCCCCCCCCCCCCTGTCCGAGCTATAACTGTGCTTTGGTGGAACCAGCACAATTTCAATTTTTGGGCCCTCCCCCTAAAAAAATTCTGGATCTGCGCATGTGTAACAGAAATAAAAGTGAACAGACAAGACTTTACCAACTTTATTGTTTATTTATCAATGTATAGGCCCCCACCCCTCTGGTTACTTATTGCTATAATTAATGAAAACTAGAAGTTATACCTTAAGGCGCTGTCACACCATAGCGTATGGCCTGAACGTGGCCTAAACGTATGCCGACGTATTCAAAAAATAGCTTGAAAATTGTCAGAGTCCGAGAACGTCCAAGAACGTCCAACTTCCCAACGAATTGCGTCAACATCGGTGATGGAATGGACGTATCCTTAGCGTATTAAACGCATACATAGCGTATGACTAACGTATTGATAGCGTATCACTAACTTATAACAAACTTATCACAGCGTATCACAGCGTATGCGATCGGCGAGCGTATGACCAACGTATTCGTAGCGTATGTCTGCCGTGCTCGACGTATCCTCAGCGTATCCTCGGCGTACAACGAACACGTGACTTATGCCGTTGCAGAATTTGAGTTTCGTACACGGCGGGACAAGTGTTGCCAGTTCAAGTAAACGCAGCCTAAATGATAACTATTAAAATATCTAGAAGGGTAAATCTATATGTCCAACCTAAAACTTAAGACGATTAACGTACCTCTAACGTATGTCAGCGTATGTCTAACGTATGTCAGCGTATGTCTAACGTATGTCAACGTTTGTAAACGTATGTCTAACGTACCACGAACCTATCGGGAACTTATGCAGAACGTAAGTTAAGCACACGTTGAGTACGTCGAGGAATTTTGAACATGCTCAATAATTTGTCGCGGGCTCGACGTGTTCCAAATTTTCACAACGTATCACAGCGTGCTCTTAACGTATACGACGTATCCCAAACTTACCCCTAACTTGTATCAGCGTACACCAACGTACGCCAACGTACGCCAACGTATTTTTCGATATTTCGCATACGTTGTTATACGTTCAGGCGATACGCCATGGTGTGACAGGGCTACCGTACAGCTAGCGCGCATTCAGCGTTTTGGGAACTTATGGAGGGTTTGAGTATATAAATGGGTCCCTTGAGTATCTCATCCTCACTTCTTCATGGTCTGTCGTGCTGAACACATATCAACCCATCATCATATGCTACGAATACGCTACGCTACGTTAAGTATACGTTAAGCATACGTTAAGCATACGCTCGCATACGCTCGCATACGCTGTGATAAGCTGTCATAAGTATGTTATAAGTTAGGGATACGCTATGAATACGTTAGTCATACGCTATGTATACGTTCAATACGCTATGGATACGCTATGGATACGTGACAGGGCCTTACACGATCGCCCGGCATAAGGTGAATACGTGAGAATACGTCGAATCTCGTTGGAAATACGTCAGGCATACGTTAGACATACGGCACATATACGTTATCAACTCGTTATCACTACGTTGGCTGTACGTTTCCCCCAGCCTACGTTCATCAACGTATACCAACTTACGAGTAACGTACGAGTAACGTACGAGTAACGTACCACTAACGTATGTCAGCGTATGTCAACGTATATTTAACGTACCACAAACTTACCGGGAACTTATGCAGAACGTATTTAGCACACGTTGAGTACGTCGAGAAATTTTGAGCATGCTCAATATTTTTTCGTGGTCCAAATTGTCACAGCGTATCACAGCGTGCTCTTAACGTAAACGACATATCCCCAACGTACCCTTAACTTATATCTTTTGAAGTCCTTGGACGCGCATGATACCCCCTTGTAATGATCACTGAGCACCCCGGGACATTTTCATGTGCACCAGCCGTGACCATATCCAATCAATATTATTTTCTTCTGCCAGGAAGATTTTATTACCAGCAATACAAAGGCTATGTCTGGGCCAGAAACTTTATGACCATCTTTGACAATAGAACTTAATTGGGTGTTTACCAAGCAGACAGTCTGTCTCCTGCTGAAGTTAATCAAAAGATTTGCTAGTCCAGAATTGTCCAGAAATGGCGAGGATAGTCCAGAAATGGCGAGGATAGTCCAGAAATGGCGAGGATAGTCCGGGAATGGCGAGAATCATCCAGAAATGGCTAGAATTGTCCAGGAGAGTCAAGTGCTTCTGGACAATTCTCGCCAATTCTCGCCAATTCTCGCCAATTATAGACAATTCTCGCCATTTCTGGACAATTCTCGCCATTTCTGGACGAAAACTGGTGTTTTCCGGACTTTGGCTGTTCCTAGTGTAAACTGTCGGGTCTGCTCGGACAACTTATTTTATGAGTGTTTTTTCATTTGTAAATATAATTCCATGGTTTGACACTGAGTTAACTCCGTTTACAGTGTTTCCGGCTACCGGTCGCAACCATGTGCACATGTGAAAAGAATAAGTATGGAATGCTTCACGATGAAAATCAAAACAAATATGTTGAAAAATTCCTTAAATTGTAGGCTGCTTTCAGGAACGTCCAGGAAAGTATTTCTGGATAAGTTAAACTTAATTATAAAAGAGAAAAAGATATGTGTAACCAATTGAAAAGATCATATAATATTGCTTTAATTGATTTGTTTGACCCGCTGAACTCAATATAATACCCAAGTGTATTTAATTTGTACAAAAAAAGTTTGTCTGCTTCGTCATACTAGTCCTGTATTGTAAACATCAATCTCTTCAATTTTCATCTCGTTACAAAGTATCCTGACATTTAGATCCAAGGTTGTCTTTTTGCGAAAGTTCGAGTGTGTATCACCTTTCGACTTAAGGAGGAAGTTGGACGTTTGTTTACGACTTTATAAACCAAATTACGCTGACACGTGTTAAAACACGTCCAGCTGGCTGCAGTAAGTTGAGCGTGACAATGTTGAAGTCCAGAGAGGACTGACTGAAGTCCAGAGAGGACTGACAAGTTGCAGACAACATGTGAATAGCAATGACCTTTAGCAATTGCAACCCTGGCCCTGGGGACCCGGGACATGATGGGGGACCATGCAGGGAATGTTGTAAGGACGTACACAAAATGTTGCCCGGCTATGCAGGGATGTGTACCAGGGAAGTACAATGTGTGCCCCGCTAGCCGGGGCATGTAGCGGGGACGTACATCACTGAAGAAATGAGGGGGCATGACTGTAGCTGGAATGTACACTATGTCCCGGCTAAGGGGGGGGGGGGGACTGTAGCAGGGACATACAAAATAATCCCAACAAAAGGATCGTTTTAAATGCTTCAAAGTGACACCTTAGTGGTTACAAAATACAATTGGACTGTGTTTTCTGATTTTATGAAGAATACATTCCATAAAATTCGTCTTCATTTTCTACGTTTTCCATGCCTTTATCCATCAACATTTCAAGATGCATTTTACTGACAACTGCACGCTTTTGTCTGACAGTACACATTATTTAAAGAATGAACACATGGGATGATGTGTTGCCAATGTTATTGACAGAAGTAGCCCAACTTATGAGAAAGTAGCCCACATTTTTGTAAACATGGTTAGGGTAAGACTAAGTGCCAGTGACAGGATATTATTAATGTATTGAGCTATAAGGGATGATTTATTGCCAGTGTTTTGGTTGAGGTAGCCCAAATCATGGTTAAAGAAGTCCTGAATTGACTAATTGGGCTACTTAATTGTGGTTTAGGCAGTACTGAGTGCCTGCCACGGAACATTGATGTATTACGCTTTCAAACAAGAAAATATGGGATGTGCTAACCGTGTTGCCAAATACAGATATTATTGGCCGATTTGAGTTTAATCAGGTTCTTATTATCATTTTCCAAATATTGTTTACCATTTTTGTTTGAAATCACATATATGACCTTAATTGACCCCCGTGTGACCCATACCATGTAGTATTACGCAAGTTATTTTTGGTCAAGTATGGGTCGTCCAAAAGCTCTGACACGGTTCAGAATTCTGCGTGCTGGCTAGGACTGGGCTAGAACAACCCCTAGCAAAAAAAATCATCTGACCTACGTACCGACCCTACCTTTTGAGGACCCTCTATGAACAAACACACGTTCAATCCAAGTATCACTCTGTTTTATATTTTTGCGGAGTATACACATAAATCTTGTTATTTCAAATCAAGCATATCCAAAATCCTGTTTTTCAACCTTTGTCCCGGTTTTGAGAGCCTGAGCCGGTCTCATTTACTTCTTAATGCAAATTTGTCTTCAAGTGTGTGTGTGTCTGCGCATAAATGTTTGTACTGACTATTATCCGATTTAACATGCCGAATCCTCTAGACATGTCTAAGATTGTTGTAGTAAATTGTCTTTTATGCTGCGCCGTAGGGTCGGCTTCGTGTTGAGGACCAGGGAGACACAATGAGCTGTAATGCCATGAGTTGAATGCCAATATGCGGATTGTACATCACAAACTAATGCTACGTGAGGCCTTAAATAAGAGTATTGGGCTGTTAATCTATTTTTAAATGGCATAAGGCCAACATTTTTATTTTGTGTTGCCCTTTCGCGACCGACCCTAAAATCTCAAAAATCAGGGTCGCAATTTAGGTGGTTTTTTTTTAAAGATTTAAATTTTACCCAATTTGTTCAAAATATTACTACTTTCTGCTTGAATAGATTGCTTTTAAACTATTATCACACAAGAAACATTAGTCAAATTACCAATTTTGTCTTGTCATGAACCACAGTCTACCACAGTCTGTCAGTAATATTTGTCAGCAAAAAAAAGAAGAAGGAAAATCGACCGACCGACCGACCGACCGACTTCAAGATTTTTGGCACTTGATTTAGGGCAACACAACAATTTATATTTATTGGGCCTAATTTTGAGGAATTTGGGGTGTATTTGTAATTGGTAAATTACAATTAGGCATGTCACGCACAGCATAGGAGGTTGATGTCCCGTGTTGAATTTCAAATTTACTGTGTACACGAAAGTCGGATGAATAACAAAATTATGTAACATTTGCATTTGATGACACTGTATTTGTCGCAGTTGTCATCAAAAAGGTTCAAAAAGGATGATCTAACCTCTGCGCTACTAGCTGCAATCGTGCCATTCGTTTGATTAATTTATTAATCAATCAATAATCAATAATCAATCTATTAGTCATTGATCAACTAAGCGAACAAGCAATTTGTCAAGATCGGTAGTTGTACGCAGATATGCTACCCCCAAACTTACGGAAATAAAACGTAAGGACAATTATCTTGTCATCACCCTTCAAAAATGTTCAGGTTGAAGTTGCCTAGGTTAAGAGTGTAGTGCATGAGTCGCATTTCATATAATGTCAGTATACAGGGTGAGTCAAAAAGAAGTTGGACGGGAATGAATATTTGTTTAAAAATAGACCAAACCAATTTAACAAATCCATGAGACACGTATTCAAAGAGCAACTTATTTCGCTCATATGACAAAAGAATCATTGAAATCGATCAATTATATCAGGAGCTATGCCTGTTTTTAATAAAAGAACCCCTTTTTTAGCTGTCCACAGAATGCTTTTAAATTCTCTTGATATCTACCCACTCTAAGTGGGCAGCAAAATGTACACACGGTCATTCATATTCAAATGAGATTAAAGCCCGGGAGTTTCAAACACAGGTGGGAATGGTGTGCCTAAACTAAATAATCAGTGACTACAATAAGACTTTAACCTTCTCTTTTTGACGGATTCTATAATTTTGCATTATGAGGAATAAAACAATTACTTCCTGATATGATAATGATGAGTTTTAAACATTTTCTTTACTTTGTTCTGTTTTACGTATTGGTGGACAGCTAAAAAAATGGGTTCTTTTAGTAAGATAGCTATAACTCTGGATAGGAATGATCAATTTCAGTCATTCTTTTTTTTCAGATGATCGGAAGAATATTTTCGTCAAAATATCGCTTGAGTTGTAGGTCAATTTTCCTCTTCTTTCTCAGGAAAAAATATTCAAATCCATACAACTTCTTTTTGACTCACCCTGTACATAGCTGTCAAATTTAGGTTATTCTCAAACTTGACTTGTTATTTTAAGAGTGTATTTAGTGTGAGATTCTCGTTTCATACAATGTCAACGAGGTTAAGGAAGGGTTTCTTTTTCTGTGCTGAGCAGTAGTGGCTGAAAGGGATGCGTCTTGCTTGAATGTTAATGCTTTGCACAACCAGTGTGAATGGTACGGAACATGGGATTGCCTATTAACTATAGAATCAAGAACTGCTGACCAAAGACTTTACTTGTTTGTACTAGCTCTAGTACCGAGCTGCAAGCGAGCTTAGCAAGATGCGACAGAACAGGGTCTCTGCTACCAAGGTTCAGAGGGTCACATTTCCGGGCTATTGAGGAGGCACAAGTGTAGTACTTAGATGCATTTATGAATTTGGTTATGAATATTGATGCATAATACACATATCATATTAGAATTTTCAAAAAGTTTTAGGTCAAAAATATCAAATGGATTTGTACGGAACATATTGTTAATGAAGTCAATCAAGTTTAAGATTTGCAACTACTGACCAAAGTCTAACCTTGTCTGGACTTATCTGAATGCATTTGTGATGCTGGTTCTAAATGTGGTCGTCAAATTCATGAATTTAAAATTCTGTCGCCTATGTTGATGTCGACAAAACGGATCTTAGCAGCCGTGATACACAAAACACCTGCATTGTAGAAGCGTTGTACGACAAGGGCCTATCTGTGTACAGATTCACGTTTCAGGATTACTAAGCGGCAAATCCAATGGTTGCAAGGCTGGATTTGTGTGTGCAATTTGCAGGATTATTATTGAAGGAGTATAGGAGGTGTTGTAATATTATACTCGCAGATGTTGGTTTCTCGTACTTTGAGTAAGTGTGTATTGGAATGTTTCGTAGCATAACCCGTCTGTGCTTTGTATGTGCTGCGTGAAAAGGTGAGATATGTGTTTAAAGATCAGAGTGAGAAGACATGTTAAAAAGGATTTTTTGGAATTGTTTGCGCTAGTTTATTTTGGCACCATAGCAGTCCATGTCAAAGATCATAAACTATTTAGTTTTGGCAGTTAAAAATAGAACAAATTGAATAATAGCCACTTTTGAGAGTAGTTCATGAACTAGTTATTTGGTATTGTAAATATACCTAGAGGTATTCTATTTTGGTTGATAGGACAGTTTGAAAGATAGTAGAGAGTTTTGGTGTAGTTATCTCAAACCTGTTATAGTTCAATCAGATCCAAATTGCCGAGAAATATTCGGTTTTTATCTCTCCGCACGGAAAAGTAATCCAAGCGTCAGCTCGCGATTATGGCCACATGCACATGGTTTTTGTCACACGCACGCATCACGCATATGATGTACATTGCGCTTGTTGCCTTCATGCGCGCCGCCCGCGTCCTTCTGTATTCATTCGCTACTGATAAGGAGGCTTCGCCAATTTGAAACTGATCAAACTATAGAAAGGGTTTAAAAAATAAATTATGGTTTTTGGGCATTAGGCTATTCCAATGGAATTATATACACCTCCGATGGAAGACATGGCCTTAACCCTAACCCTCAAATGAGGTTTTTAACCTGATATTGCAATTTTGGAAGAAAACCAGACAAATTTATCAGGGAGCGGCAATTTATTTGTTCAAACTTCTCCCAAATCCTTATGACCATCTGGTTATTACTCAAAATGATATTACACCATCTGGGAATTCACCCTTGTAATGACCACTAATGACGTCTTTGTTTAGAACAATATTATTAGGGTAGAACATATTGTGATGTTGATAGGAAGTCTAGCCAGTCATATGTTTTCATTGCTAAAAACTCGTCAATAATTTGTCTGTCATTAATGCAAAATGCACAGACGTCGATATGGATTTTATTAGGATGTGTGTTTACTTTATGACGTAGACTTGCTTACATATGGAAGTATTTCAATTCTTACATCCATGTTAATGACTGAATGGTTAAAGAACCATGACGCAGGAAATGCGGAGGTAACGATGATTGTCCCTCGAACAACTCAATAAACAAAAAAACAAAATATGCAGGAATATTGTTATAATTATAACAATATGAATGTTAGGCCAAACAAAAAAACAAGTTTGTTTCCAGTAGTGCGCGCGCATTTCACTGAGATGCTTGATTCTTGCAGGGGAGAAATATTGTTAGGAGGACATCTTTTGTCGAAATTGTGTCCAACATGTTTCAAGATGGCGATTGGCCACGAAAGGGAAAATCCGTGGCGAATATCACATTTTACTAAGAGTAAGAAAAAGGCACAGATTTCAACTAAGTAAAATCATTTCAAGTGAATCTCCGCTATAAATTAGAGAATAAAAGAAAAGAAAAAGAAAACACATTCCGCATTTGACTTTTCAGGCTTGGCTACTGGAAACAAACTTTTGTTTTGTTTTTTGCCTTATCAGTCATCCAGTAGTTTGAAGATAAATTGATAAGTGAGACTAATATTGGAACTTACTTTTTACAACTGCTACATTGCTGCGAAACCATTGCACTTCATCAGGTAACTGACCCACTGATGATGATAGGTCACGTGATAGATGAAGACAGCGGTCTTCACTATCTAAAGCACGCCGGTCATAACTTTTGAGTTTGAGGATGTTCTAATTCTTGACCAGGAGGACAAGTGGCATGAACGAGAAATGAAAGAAGCCATCTTGGAAAGGGTTCAGGTGGACTACAATTTTTAGCTATCACACACCTGGGACCAGGCTCTTCAGGGTATTCCAAGCCGACTTTTATGTAAATATTAGGTGGACATTTTGTTTTATTTCTTCTGTTTGATCTTTCATGCTGTACTTCATCAATATATTAAAATGCATAATGTGAACCAAAGCCCCCCCCCCCCTTTAATAGTTGTGACTGGTCACAAATAATCTCAGGCATTTAGAATAGATGTATGTTGGTCACTGCAGGGTCAGAAGTTAAATCAAAGATTGCAATAATCATGCAAAGGATCTGTCTATGTGTTTCACAGTAAGTCTTTCTAGAATCAACTCAGATTAAATATCACAACTCGACCAGCGAAAATGGATTCTCGGATTTTCATTGAATATCTGACCCTGTAATTGTTTGGTTTTTGCATGCCTTATTTACGAAAGGTAATGCCTTCTGAAAACATTTTTACTAAACTCACATCCAATAGAGAAGCCCATTTTCAAATGTTAATCTTTTTGTGGCACATGTGTTGTAATTAGCACTTTCCACACGGCTATTAGTTTTACCATGTAAAACAGATTTTTCAGAAACCTTTCCCAACTTTCAAAGTCTTATCTCGAGAATTACTGAACCAATAATATGCATGTTTGTACTTATGTTAATGTATTTTGCGTGGCAATTCCAAATATCGTGATGAAATTTAATTATTTTGACATTTTTGGAACATTTTGCGAACTTTTGGAATGTCGTCTGCAGACGCCTGCAACGTGGAAAGTGTTAAGGTAGTATTTGGTTTAAGTCTCCACATTGTGCTTTTATACCACCTGATTCATTCAAGTTTATGCATAATGATTAGGCTTAATTAAAAAATCGTTTGTCTCAAAGCTCCCGCTTGCGTTAGTTTATTGATGCGCATTAGAAAAACAAAAATCTTAAATTTTTTTAAATTTTAATTTAATTTTGTTTTTGTTTTTCATAAAAATAAAAAAAATCCCCAAAAATCCCAAAATCTCACAGATTTGTCAGATTTTCATTGATCACATAATTTTAAATACAAAAAGTCACTTTTACAAGGATTTCAATATTTTATATTTAAAATTTAAAAAAACCCTTTTAAAAACCCGCATTCCGCATTAGGTTTTGAAAAACTGAAGAGCTTTGAGACCAAACATTTTTTTAAATTTAGCCTAATATAGATAAACTGCGTAATAAATGCCTATTATTTTCATGGGCTCAATTCCTGTTTTTCACAATACTGACATACATTGAGAGTGATTATTTTCCATGCAGATGTCTTGGCTTGCCTAAAATGCAAATAGTATTGCAGGGTGAAACTTTCCATTTCTCACAGTATACCTAGATTACCAGTCTAGATTAGTAGAAATGTGTGTTATTGTTAAACACTATAACCTGGCAGATACTTTATTTTGTGAATTTTAATTACTGCTATTTTAGCGGGCATTTAATTTTGCGAATCTGGAAATATTACTGTTACTTTCAATGGGAAATTGTCATATCTGCAGGTATTTAATTCGAAAATCCACATCCCTTGCGAAATTTGTAAAAAATTAAATCCCTGGCGTAATTATGTTGTTTAACAGTATTCCAAATAAGGGCATTTCAACACCTGTTTACAGATGAATCACAATTCGACGTAATCAACCAAACGAGGTCCAAGCCTTAGGCCAACAAAAATAATTGTTGTATTGGCGTACCATGCTGTTGAAAATTAGGTTAGGGAGGAGGGGATTTTTCTTCTTCTAAAGTTTGAATTGTAATACTATAAATTACTAAATTTGATCTCACAGAGTCAAATAAATCACAATATATCATGAGGCCGTTTGCGATTGTCAGATTTGCTGTGTACTGTATTCCTTTTTTGATGAGGAGCACCAAAGATCATTTTCTTATCTGTTTTTTTGTTTTTTGTTTTTTGTTTTTTTGTTTTTTTTAATTTTTAAAAATTTTAAAATTATTTAAAAAAAAAAAATCTTCTGCAAAAAAGAAAGAAATATAGTCAGGGTCGGGGGTAAATTAGGGTCAGGCGGGTTACTCCAATACAACATTTTGTTGTTGTTGGCCTACGTCACACCGGTTTACCATACAGTACAACCTATGCTGCACTGATACAAGCCTAAGGATATATAGCGCACACACACACACATATAAACAATCACAGAGCCAGAATGTACGTACGGAGGACGTTCATACTATTAAACAAAAACTGAGGATGATCACGGCCTCGTGTTTATTTTGCATCAATTTCCTATCCATTTACATTAAACACCGGAGGCAGTGATCACAGCCGATTGAATGAATGCCAGCGCATCATATATTGGATGGACTAGATGGTAGCTCCTGTGTAATATTGGGGGATATAACACAAGGGGTATTTTCTTGGATATATATATGCGGCGAAGAGGTTGTGTATGGTGTTGCATTATTTGTAGGCAATGTGTACTCATTTTGAATGCTATTTATACTTGGATGTACTCATAAACTAGTTGTGAATTGGACTAGATGGTTGATTCCTGTGTAATATTGGATGACAAGATTGAGTCACGGTGGATGATACGTTATTGAGAGTGTTCCGTTAATTGTAAGTAATTTACTACTAATGTTGAATGCTATTACCTGGATGTACTCATTAACTAGTTGTGGATTGGACTAGATTCCTGTGTAATATTGGATGACAGGATTGGGTCACGATGGATGATACGTTATTGATAGTGTTCTGTTAATTGTAAGTCATTTACTACTAATGTTGAATGCTACCTGGATGTACTCATTAACTAGTTGTGAATTGGACTAGATGGTTGATTCCTGTGTAATATTGGATGACAGGATTGGGTCACGGTGGATGATACATTATTGATAGTGTTCCGTTAATTGTAAGTAATTTTACTACTAATGTTGAATGCTATTACCTGGATGTACTTATAAACTAGTTGTGGATTGGACTAGATGGTTGATTCCTGTGTAATATTGGATGACAGCATTGAGTCAAGGTGGATGATACGTTATTGAGAGTGTTCCGTTAATTGTAAGTAATTTACTACTAATGTTGAATGCTATTACCTGGATGTACTCATTAACTAGTTGTGGATTGGACTAGATGGTTGATTCCAGTGTAATATTGGATGACAGGATTGAATCACGGTGGATGATACGTTATAGAGAGTGTTCCGTTAATTGTAAGTAATTTACTACTTATGTTGAAGGCTATTACCTGGATGTACTCATTAACTAGTTGTGGATTGGACTAGATGGTTGATTCCAGTGTAATATTGGATGACAGGATTGAATCACGGTGGATGATACGTTATAGAGAGTGTTCCGTTAATTGTAAGTAATTTACTACTAATGTTGAAGGCTATTACCTGGATGTACTCATTAACTAGTTGTGGATTGGACTAGATGGTTGATTCCAGTGTAATATTGGATGACAGGATTGAATCACGGTGGATGATACGTTATTGAGAGTGTTCCGTTAATTGTAAGTAATTTACTACTAATGTTGAATGTTATTACCTGGATGTACTTATTAACTAGTTGTGGATTGGACTAGATGGTTGATTACAGTGTAATATTGGATGACAGGATTGAGTCACGGTGGATGATACGTTATTGAGAGTGTTCCGTTAATTGTAAGTAATTTACTACTAATTTTGAATCCTATTACCTGGATGTACTCATTAACTAGTTGTGGATTGGTCTAGATGGTTGATTACAGTGTAATATTAGATGACAGGATTGAGTCACGGTGGATGATACGTTATTGAGAGTGTTCCGTTAATTGTAAGTAATTTACTACTAATTTTGAATGCTATTACCTGGATGTACTCATTAACTAGTTAATGTGGACTAGAAGTTTGATTCCTGTGTTGTATTGGATGACATAGCATGGCTGACAGGAATGAGGCACAGTGGATAATATGTTATTGATAGTGTTCCGCTAATTTACAACTAATTTTGAATGGTATTCCAAGTTGTGGAACAGACTACATAGGCAGTGTTAACACTTTCCACGCGGCTATTATTTCTACCATACACAAAATAGATTTTTCAGAAACCTTTCACAATTTTCAAAGTCTATCTCAATGATTCCTGGCCCAATACAAGGCATGTGTGTACTTATTTCAATGCATGTCTCATGGTGATTCCAAATATGGTAATGAAATTCAATAATTTTGACATTTTTGAAACATTTTGTGAACATTTTGAATGTCGTCTGCAGCCGCATGGAAAGCGTTAAGGTGATATTGGTGGATAAAATGAGCACAACTGGTATTCCATGATTGAAAGACGGTGGATGATAGCTTGTAGGCTAGACTAGGATTGTCGTTCCTGCGTCATAATCTGTGATATATATATAGCACAACGGACATTTCTGAATTGAAGGTGATTGATACGGTTTTTGATGGTGTTACACATTTGTAAGTAGTATACGCTATAAAATACCTATGCAATAGCAGCATGTATAGATGTCGTCATAGTATAATAGTGGTAATTTTCGTGCTTTGCTGATTTTCATCCATTTTGTTTGTTTTTAAATTCGCGATTTGAAAGTTCATTACATAGACTTATACACAAAATAAATATGTTCGCATGTTTCTATTTTCGCGGAAGCTGCTTGGAACACGAAAATTAATGTAGAGCGAAAGTTTCCACGTTTACAGTAATGCTTTGGATGAAATTTCAAATAGGAAAGCGTATGAACCAGGAAGTAATTTCCGGGGGGGGGGGGGGGGTACTCATGTATATTGGGCATACGGGTATGTGCGGCTGTCAAGGCCCCCCTTTCATGCCTTTCAGCCGCTCCGTAAGACCCCCTTTTCATTCACTGGCAGTTCCATAAGACCCCCTTTTCATCCATTGGCAGTTCCCTTAGACCCCAAATTCAACCAAAAATCATAAAATGTGCGCAAAAAATTATGAATTTGAATTATGTAGCCTCAAATTTTGCCTAAATTCAGTTCATAAGGCAAAATGTTGCCTAAAATTCAGTTTATAAGACACAATTTTGTATAGAATTCAGTTCTCTAAGACCCCAATTTCAATGACCGTTCAGTTCGGTAAGCCCCTGTTTTGGTGCCCGTTCAGTTCGGTAAGCCCCTGTTTTCAGACTGCCCAGCCGCACACCCTACCCTCTTCACTATTCGAGTACCCTCCTCCGGGGTAATTTCCCAATCATAACAAATATTATTCATTCGAAGCGCGCGCTTAAATTTGGCCACGGACGCGCGCGCAAGTTTTGGTTGAATTTTGCCCAACGTATTGATATTGGTTACCGTCACCTTTTTACAGTTGAATCTGAAGCAGGACCAAGCTTATGAGCCTTTTCATTCAACATTGTAAGTGACGAATGAAGAAGCTATTGGTACCTTAATTTGAGTTTTTTGTACTGTAAATACTGTAAAAGTGGATTTTTTTTGCGCTGCATATATTTTCGCGCGTGAATGAGTTATGGCAAAAATAATAACATGCGAAGATATTTCTTTTGCATATAGGTCTATGTGATGAAGCTACAAATCGCGAAAATAAGAACACAGTTCAAAATTGGCAAAGCGCAGAAATTAATCGTGCCAAAATTACCACTTTTACAGTATATAGAAAAGTATAGTAGTTAAAAAGATTAGACAAAGACAAATAGTGATTCGGCAAAAAAATTACGGTGACAGGTGATTGTAAACTTCAACCATAATATATTCAGATTTTCTTGGATTTACCCTAATTTATGCTTGTATATAGGCATGTTACTTCATCTCAAAATAAAACCTTATGAAGACTTAATTTACCTTAATTTCCTCCTTTTTATCCAAGTATCCAAGCCTCTTTTCGTGTTTTGCTTTTTGGCACAATACAAATTTTGATTGATATATATTGTAACCGATATAAGCTAGTGTTGTTGAGGACAGGTGCAGGTGTACAATATGTTATACTTCGTTCACTATGACGTTGAATTTGACCTGGAAAGATAGAGTATTGGATATAATTAAAGGAAGTTTTAAATGATTGGAATACTTTGGTAATGCCAAGAGATTTTAAGGAACTTATCAGTATTTTCAGATTGTTCTTTTAAAACGTTTTAAAAAGACCCAAAGAACGGGGTGAGGATCACTAAAGGCTGAACATAGTTTAGATTATAAACAAGTGATATCAATAGTTTCACCACCGATTATTGCAACCTGGTAAGATATATCTGTGTGTTTTTATCTCTCCATAAGCAAATGTAATCCAAGTGTACTCCCTGGATTATGGCCACATGCACGTGTCACATGCATAGTGCGCTTGTTGCCTTGATGTGCGCCCTCGCCCTTTTGTATTCATTCGCATCTGTAATGAGGCTTCACCAATTTGGAACTGATCAAACTATAGCTTTTAGGTTTATATGCACAGACAGCGATATAGTGGATGGAGTCTAATATTACTCACAAATCTAAGTGTTACTCCTTCAGGCAAAATTTGTAGACGAATAACATCAAACGTAGAGGGTTTCAAGTTGATACTGAACATGGTATAGAAATAAGTGATATCCATTGCTTACTAACTGCTTGTTTCCAATTATTGAAATACACATTAGGTATGTATGCACAGGCAGATATATATATGTAGTGCTTCATTTATTACTCGACATAGGAGTTACTCCAGGCAAAATGGGTAGACAATACACACGTCAAAATAAGGGGTCAAGTTTAAACTTATACTGAACATAGTGTAGAAATAAGCGTTATCAATGATAGCTAACAAATTGTGTTGGATTATTGAGATCTACCTTGGATGCAGGACACATAGATATTATATTATGTTATTACTTCAAAATCTGTGGGTTACTTTAGGCAAAATGGGTAGACTTAATCATCAAAAGATAGGTTTCAAGTTGATACTGAACATAGTATAGAAATAAGTGATTGCTTTTCTGCTTGTTTCCAATTATTGAAATACACATTAGTTATGTATGCACAGGCAAATATAGTGCTTCTTGTATTACCTGACATCTAAGAGTTACTCCAGGCAAAATGTGTAGACAATAAACATGAAATGAAGGTGTAAAGTTTAAACTTATACTGAACATAGTGTAGAAGAAAAGCGATATCAAGGATAGCTTTACAACTTGAGTTAGATTATTGTTACTGCCTATGTAGTGATGTTATTCATTGGGTTATTCCATTTGAAATCCATACACCCCTAAAATGGAAGCCGTTACCATAATCTTGCACAGGGAGTGTAGATTTCAAATTTGCGATTAAGGTCATGTCTTCCATAGGGGGTGTATGAATTCCAAATGGAATAGCCCATTACGCCGTCTAAAACAGTGAACCTTCAATAAACCAGATAGTTTTAGGATCAACCCAGTGGTTGATATGGTGAAATCAATACATTTTACAAACCCATTCATCCCATGTTACCAAATCACTCAGAGCCCAAATGATAGAAGAAATCAACATTTTGAAATCATGGAGTGAGTACAAAACCATGATACACTACTCCTGGTTTGGACACATCCACCGAAGAGGAAAAATATCCGAAGTACATTTAACGCAAACATTTCCTGACTAGTTGTCTACATGTTAGCTAATTTAAATCAATAATCTGTACCACAAATCTGAGATATACATATTATATTGTGCGCAAATTCTTTCCCTGTAATTTGACACGTTTTTCATAAAAATTGAGTCAATACTTTTAAAGTTATGATTGCTTAAGTGACCGGACCAAACGGAAAAAAGTTGTAGCAGATTATTTTATTATTATGTATATAAATTGGTCAGGGCATAAAAGCAGTCACTAAACAGACTAGGCAAGATGTCATTTTGGTTTAGATTTTCCTTGTCAGAGGGCAAGTCAGAGGTTAAATAAGTGACTGTTTTGTAATGTAATGCTGGCCCTTAATAATATATACCAATTGATGGGCTGATGATATGAGAAGTGTATTTGCCGCTAGTCAGTGGGTATTAATGTTTGACGGGATGTTACAGAGTGGTTATGCTATGCTGTAGCTGGTTTTAGGTTACACAGCGAGCCTGGTGGCCTTTGATGACATGAATAGTTTGTAACGGGAGTTTGTGCTTAGAATGTACTATTCCAGCTGATGTGTCATCTCCCCATACAGCGCTAGTTAGCTATCTACTGAAGATAGCAAATCTGTCCATTGTGTTTGCATTTTGGCTATCTACTACAGATAGCAAATATATGCCCCATACTATTCTTTCAGGGATCTGGATGCATACATTAAACCTGTAGTCATACCTTAGGGAATATCCATGATATGTTTTAGTTCAGTGAAGAGTCACGATATAGAGGTAAAGAATACAAGACAAAATCTGGATATGGAAGCCAGCCATACAATGCAACAGAAATCACGTTACATAGAGCCACCATGTGCCTGATACTTGTAACACTTTCCACGCGGCTATTGGTTTTACCACATACAAAACAGATTTTTCAGAAACCTTTCCCAACTCTCAAGGTCTATCTCAAGGATTATTGAACCAATATTAGGCATGGTTGTACTTATTTTAATGCATTTTTCATGGTGATTCCAAATATTATAATGAAATTTAATAATTTTGATATTTTTTAAACATTTTCTGAAATTTTGGAGTGTCGTCTGCAAGCGCCTGCCGCATGGAAAGTGTTAAAACTGACACGGATGTGGCTTTTTGGTAGTGTCACTGTGCCATGCAACATGAGACAGTTTCCATACAGTGGCAATAGTAGTAGAAAATAGGCCATGATATGGAAATATAGAAAGCTAGCTAGACAATATGACTGAAATCATGTTGTATGGATATGCCTGATACTTGAATCGGACACCAACCCTGGTGTGTGAAGTTTCACCATCTTCTATTATAAACATATCGTTACACACTTGGGAAAACTCAAAATCAAAATATTTTCGCGCAGTGACAAAATATAGGAAATATATAGGCCAGCCACAATGCGACTGAAATCATGTTTCATAGATCTATGTGCCCGATACTTACAGAGATGTTTGAGAGTGTCACCATGCTTACTCAACATTAAACCATAGATTATAAAGGCATGGATGGCAAAGTGGGTACTGAGATCACTGTAGTCTTTCACACTGTCATGAAGCAACATCAGATTTTGATATATTTATTTAAAAGAATTGAACATAAGATATGATTTATAAAAAAATAATAATTTAAAAATTTAAAAAAGAGTTGAAAACTAGCAAACGATTCAGTATATGAAATGTTTTTTACAAAGTAGAAGAAATTGAATTATAGGAGACACGCCTGTTTTGAATATGAGGAGATTATTACAATTTTAGATGTTTTAAATGTACCAATCTTTTATAAAATCTTATGTAAAAGCTGAATGCAAACTGCTTATCCACAAAAATAGCCTGTGTAAGTAAATGTAATAAATATAAGAGGACCTGACGTTTCGATTCTAACAGAATCTTTATCGAAGGTAAAAAATCTATTTGTTATGCTGTATGATTTGATTATGTGATGCAAACATGGATTAATTTCTGAATTTGTAAAATGTAATGTAATCATGCTATGCGAAATTTGTAAATGATGAATGAAAATAGATTTGAAAGAAAAAAATGAAGCAACTTCTCAAAATTTATAAACAAAACTTTGCTCTCTTTCCCAGATGCATTAAGTATTTAAAAACATCGCTTTCTTTCCCAGATGCGTTAAGTAATGATTGAAAGGTGTGCTTAGTATCCATCAAACTCATGGGTTTGAGTTTAGGTGTGTATTTAAAACTGGGTAAAGTAGATGTTTATAAGACTTCAAAAAGAGTGTTACATTAATCGCTGATGACAAACATGTTTTTGTGTTCTTAGTCATTTTAAAAACATGGTTATTATAATAAAGAGGTTCAAAGTTGACAAAGATCAATTTTTAGTTTCATGGCAGGTTTTCGACTACATTTGAGAGCATTTTTAATGACGATAGCACCAGAACGCATTGCTCGATTTACATTATTCTTGCACCAAATAAGATCTTTAAAATGGTTGTCTTTCTTAAATGCTGACATAATGTGACAAGTTTCTAAGAAACTAATTGGTGTCTTCAAACAAACTCGCTCTGAGCACTTTGTGTCTTTCACTATGTTGGCATTATCTCTGCAAAGTGCATAGGGGCGAGCAATCGATGAACTCTTTTGCCCTTTATAGTTGCTAAGCACAGTGTTTATTTATATACCATTTTGGTACACATCCCATACAAAGTAAATGAAGGTGTTTTTTTAACTTAAAAAAAATGTAAACATCATTGTAAAATAATCAACATAAAATCAAGAATATCAACAAGATTTCATGGTTAGACTATCTTTTGAATAAAAGTGCTCAATGCCAAACGGGAGAGCTTTGTCAAAATTCAAAGTTTAGACCATCCGAGAAAGGGAGTCGTCACTCTGAATTTCATGCCAATAAGCCAATCGTCAGACGACAAGTTGATATTAAAGAAAGGCTTGTACTTCAAGTGATTTTAAAGGGGTGGCAACCCTAAAAACATGAAATTTATCAAGCTCTCTAACTTTTGAACTATGTGATGTATATAAAGTATACCTCCAAAATCACATTTTTGGCACTTTTTGGTCAACAATTTAAAATCTAAACATTTTTATGTTAAAACAAAAAAAATCGTTCCTAGGGAAGTGTCTTTAGATGAATTTGGTGCAATTTCAGCAATTTTTGCCAAAAACTGAATTTGCTATGTTTGCAGCACATTTTGAGCCACAAAAGTGTTTTTTTGTCAACATTTTAAAAACCAGTATTTTTAGTGAAATTTGATGCCAAAAATGGATTCTTTTACTTATTCCTTTCCAAAAATGTATACTTTTATAAACATCATTAATAGTTCAAAGGTTACAGCGAGCGCTTAATAAATGTCATAATTTTAGGGTTGACAGCCTTGTCTTGATGGAAACCATAACCCAAGTAAATGACCAAAGAAAATATGGCTTAAGTGCTTTCCCTGTAAGTGGTCTATAATAAGTGCTCCTGTTCTAAACATGTAACACAAAGAAGAGAGTGTACATTATGCAATTTTCTAACGATGATGTTTCTTGTGCCCGTATCTTTACTTTTTGGTGTTCTACTGATTCAAAATCAATGATGAAATTTTGAACAATCAAATATCAAATGAAAGTATTTGACTAATATTGTAAATATTCTGCCTTGAATAAAGTGAAGGGTTTTCTTTCGATACAGTGAGGGGTTTGCCTTGATAAAGACTCTGCTCGATCAAAACGTCAGGCTCTTTTATATTTATTACATTTACTTACATAGGCTATTTTTATGGATCAGCAGTTTGCACTCAGCTTTTGCATTTAATACTGTAAAAGTGGAAATTTTTCGTGCTACATTTATTTATTCACTATATTCAGCAGGAGTGAAAATAAAAATGTGTAAATATATTCCTTTTGTATTATGTAGGTCTATGTAAGGACGCCCAAAATCACAAAAATAAAAACAAGCAAAATTGTTAAATATGTGCAAAGTGCAAAAAATTACACTTTTACAGTATTGTAAATGTGTACTTGTGTAAATTGTTCCCTTGTTTATGGAAACAGAAACGGTAAAGAAACCTTTTTAAAAAATAATTAATGAATTCCTGTCTCTCATCAGTCGTAATATATCTCATCTCTGTACGTGCCTATACAACCATTACCGACACAGCATTGTATCAGTGTATAGCTCTATGGTATTTAGTTATAGGCCTTGGGGAGAGACATTGAGATGGATATTGGGCTCCAGTGAGAAGTTAGCCATTTTAATGGACCAATTTATGCGACTATATAAAATTGAGCATTATTTATAAGTGCTTAGCAGACATAGCTGATATAGATAGCTAAATGTTGCTTTTGATCACGCACGCCGCATACAAATAAAGTACCTTAGGCAATATTCTGTTGTTATGTTGCCCTCAGCGACCGACCCTAAAATCTCAAAAATTAGCGTCGCATGTTGGTTTTTTGTGATTTTGATTTAACCCAAATTATCAAAATTTTACTATTTTCTGCTCAATATGAATAGGTTTGCTTGAATAAATAGTTTGTAATCTATTTTTTACTAGAAACATTAGTTATATTGACATTAACCAATTTTGACTTTATATGAACCATGACATGACAGCCATGATCTGTTAGTAATATTTTTCAGGAATTAAAATAAGAAGGGAACCCCCACCCCCCCCCCCCCCCCCCAAGCTGGCCTCAAACGTTTTTGGCTCCTGAAAGCAACACAACAATTTTGTTGTCTCGCCTGAACTTGTTCAGAAAGAGACTTAGTGGCCACTTTTTTGTCTGTCTGTCTGTCTGTCTGTCTGTCTGTCTGTCCGACCTAAGAGACAAGAAATCTGGAGATCCGTAAGGCCTATCTTGATGGGACTTAGTGTAGGGAAGGGGGGTGGTGCGTTCTGTTGCTGATTGAATTTTCAAGGTCATTGGAGGTCATTCAAGGTCATCGGGTCAAATATGCTTAAAACCTTTGTGACGCGTTGTAACGCGATATCTAGAGATCCGTAAGGCCTATTATATCTTGATGGGACTTGATGTCAGGGAAGGGGGTGGTGTGTTCTTTTGCTGATAAGATTTGCAAGGTCATTCAAGGTCATCGGGGTCAAATATGGGGTCAAATAGATCCATAAGGCCTATATTGATGAGATTTGGTGGAGGGAAGAGGAGTGGTGTGTTCTTTTTGCTGAATACATTTTCAAGGTCATCAGAGGTCATTCAAGGTCACCGGGGTCAAATAAGATCCGTAAGGCCTATCTTGATTGGCTTTGGTGGAGGGAAGGGGGGTGGTGTATTCTTTTTGCTGAGTAAATTTTCAAGGTCATCGGAGGTCATTCAAGGTCATCTGGGGTCAAATAAGATCCGTAAGGCCTATCGTGATGTGATTTGGTGGATGGAAGGGGGTTGGTGTGTTCTTTTTGCTGAATAAATTTTCAAGGTCATCGGAGGTCATCTGGGGTCAAATAAGATCCGTAAGGCCTATCTTGATAGTATTTGGTGGACGGAAGAGGGATGGTGTTTTTTTTTTGCTGATTGATTTTTCGAGGTCATCTGAGGTCATCTGGGGTCAAATAAGATCCGCAAGGCCTATCTTGATGTGATTTGGTGGAGGGAAGGGGGTTGGTGTGTTCTTTTTGCTGATTAAATTTTTCAAGGTCATCAGAGGTCATTCAAGGTCAAATAAGATCCGTAAGGCCTCTCTTGATGGGATTTGATGGAAGGAAGCTGGATGGTGTGTTCTTTTTGCTGATTAATTTTTCAAGGTCATCTGGGGTCAAATAAGATCCGTAAGGCCTAACTTGATGGGATTTGGTGGAGGGAAGGAGGATGGTGTGTTCTTTTTGCTGAATAAATTTTCAAGGTCATCAGAGGTCATTTAAGGTCAAATATGGGGTCAAATAGATCAGTAGGGCCTATCTTGATGGTACTTGGTATCAAATCAAATCAAATCAAATCAAAATAAATAAATAATTAAATTAAATTAAATTAAAAATAAAATAAAATAAAAATAAAATAAGAAATAAAATAAAATAAGAAATACAATAAAATAAGAAATAATAAAATAAGAAATAAAATAAAATAAAATAAAAAATAAAATAAAATAAAATAAGAAATAAAATAAAATAAAACAAAATTAAAAATAAAATAAATTATAAAATAAAATAAAATAAAAATAAAATAAAATAAGAAATAAAATAAAATAAAATAAAATAAGAAATAAAATAAAATAAAATAAGAAATAAAATAAAATAAGAAATAAAATAAAATAAGAAATAAAATAAAATAAAATAAAATAAACTAAAATACTGAAAAATATCAAATCAATAAAAAAATTAAAAAAATTAAAAAAATAAAATGGAAAAAATAAATAAATAAATAAATAAATAAAATTAAATAAAATTAAATACTGAAAAATATCAAATCAAATTAAATTGAACTGAACTGAACTGAACTGAACTGAACTGAACTGAACTGAAATAAAATACGAGCAGTTCAGAATTAATTCCTACAATAGATCGCACAAGAAAGCGGTCGCGAAAGAAGGCGAGACTAGTGGTTCGAGAACCGCCTTGTTTGCCTTAGGCAACGTAAAAAAGAATCCCTGTTTCTACGGGCCCGACCTACACATTTTTCTATAAATCAGTTAAAGGTGTACACTTTTTTGGGGGCTATGATTTTTTTTCACATCAAGATATTTTGATATCAGAAGAATCCCCATATTTTTCTCGTTATGTCTGTAAAATCTTAGGGGCCAGAAATGTTCCATTTAGAAATTATAGGCTAAAATGTGGTGAATTACTGCCAAAGGTGGTTAACCACCAACCAGTTTGTGTATGACTCAATGGGCAAATGTTTTGTGACTTTGTGCTTATAAAACTAGAACCATTGGAGTTATGCAACTCAAACTTTGGAATGCGACAATTTTAAGGATGACCTTTCATGTAAAATAGAAAACATCAAGTTGAAAATCGGGCCAGCAATCGGAACATCTACCTTTAATTTTTTCTCTCAAAAAAACAGAAATATTTACAGATTTTTAATTTTTTTTTACAGATTTCTTTTGGATTTTACAGTCATTTTCAAGGGAAAATAAGAAAGAGAGGAAAAACCAGACTGACCGACCAGACCTGAGAGGTCCGTTTGCCCTTACAACATGGTTTCTTTTATTCGTCGTCTATGAAGGAAGGCACATTGCAATTACCTCGGTTTATTAGATTATGTGTATTGTATTTTAATGTTGGCTTTTATCTTGTCTCATTAAGTAATTAAAGTTGTCATTCTCCAAGCAGGTTTTTGACCCGTCTTGGGCTTTGTTTCTTTTTTAGCAAATTTATTTCTGGCGACAACTGACAAGTTTTAACATGTGAATGTTTAACCATTCATATATTGATATATTTCATAATGAACACTTATTTGTTTTACCCCCGCTAGAGATAGATTTACTATAAATACGAATCGGACAAACCAATTGTGATGCAGTAAATCAAAAGGGGTCTTTGCAGCTGTGTGTTTTTCAAGATATAAATGAAACCAGACAGAAAAAATAAAGAAAATAGTAAGTAAGAATTTAGGAGTCTTTTTCACTTGTAAAACTTAATACCTTGATAACAAATTATGAACATCCTGTATGCTATCTAGCAATCTACTGAAGATAGCAATTTGGTTTGTGTGTACTGTTTATTATTTAATGAAGATAACAAATTTGCTATCTATTGAAGATAGCAAATTTGTATACTTAGTATTGCTGCTTGGTATAACCAAAGATATTAAATGTGTGTACTGTTTTGTTGTCTATTGAAGAAAGTTCATTGTAAATCATGCGTACTGTTATGCTGTACTGTTATGCTATCTACTGAAGATAGCAAATTTATGCATTGTATATGAGGTTTTGCTATCTACTGAAGATAGCAAATTTATGCATTTTATAATGCCAATTGGTGAAGGTGTAATCAAAACCAATTGCCTTTGCCACCAGCGCTAAGTTGCCAGATGTTTAATTCCTGCTTTCGCGCGGTTTTGCACTCAGCTTCCTCGCAACAATAGATCGGCCATTACTTTCTTCGGTACCCCCCCCCTGCGGTTCCGGGATCTGTTTGCGGCTGGCATTTTTGTGTGTCACAATCCTTTGGGACATCGTACGTTGAGGTTGATTCTTCTTGTTCCTGATACAAACAAATTTTCCGAGATTTCTTACGATGAGGTGATTCTCTATTCTGTTCCTGATCCAAATTTTTCTCGCCGTTCTGCTGTTGGTGTACACATACTACTGTAACAATCCTTGTTTCTATTCTACTTGACCTGCGTTTTCACCTGAGTTGCGTGGGTCGGATTCACGGGATTGCTAGGAGATATGCCTTCGGTATTAAAATGGCACTACTAATTCGGTGAGAAAATTTTGTTTTGTCTTGTTATTAATGTAGTCTTGTTAAAAAGTAATTCATTGGGGGAATTTCAATGGCGGTAATCGTCTTTGCTAATCAACGGTTCCCCCTCACAATATTTGCAGGTTAATAGGCCTTCATGCATCGTTATAATATAATACATTACATTTTTGTTAATTATATTGCTGATATAGGTCTCCAATTGACGGCTGATACTTACATTGTACACAGTCTTGAGTCCACGCATTTTACATTATGGCTGTTTGTGTTCAGTACGCGGGTCGTTTCATGTTTATTATTATATCCATCTTTGGTATCCATGCCCCTTTTTATGTAGGCCTTGCTTGACATATCCGGGCTATTATACTATCACATTGGCTCCTTGGATCGGTTATCTGTTTCCTTGATTGCCCATTTACATCTAAATTAATTATAATCCTCGTTAAATGGGGTGGTTGTTGATATATTCTGGTTGGCCAGTTTCATAATAATTGTACGTCTATATCAGTGTTCCAACTGAGATTAGTCCCAAACCGCGGCCCATGTGTCCTCTAAACCGCGGCCCTCGACTATATGAAGCCCAATTTTTGTTTACCCATAGAATACATTGTTGCTTGGCTTTTCCCAAACCGCGCACACATTTTTTCAAAAGTAGCCCAATTGCGCGGCCACACCGTAGTATTGGCAACTCTGGTCTGTATTCGATGTGGTGGCTCTATAGATAGTTTTGGTTGCAACTAGTGCTGCGTTTGTCTGTGAGGTTTTTTATTCAATCGGTTGTCGTTAGTACCTGTAGGTACAATAGGCTCCGTTCATCTTACGTGTTGCGTCTTTCAAATCATTACATCACGGCCACTTAAAGCGCTACTTGGCTCGGTGGTGGTCTTCTCATCAGGGACAATCGTTGTCCCTGTCTCAATATAGATCGCATGTTACTGTGTCGATGTCCGCGTTCGATATTTTAGGCATGGCTGGGCGTTGTTAATGTGTAGATCCTTTGTATGGTAACGCGTGCCTCCTTGTTACGCTTTGCTAATCTTTTCTCTCCCCTTCATGCTTACATTTATTTTTTGTTATGTTAGTTTTTGTTTTAAATGGGTTGAGTCTCTGCCCTGATATAATAATAATAATAATAATTATATAATAATCAGTATTTATCCAATATCGGTTAAGGCCTAATATTGAATGGTATTGGGGTTTATATGTGGGTATTGTTTTGTTTGTTTTCCCTCCGCCTTCTAATTTACTTTAAAAAAAAGTTATGCCGCTCCATCGGGTAGTGGAGTGCTCTGTTGTAATTGTTTATGTTCAATATTTAAATATATAATAATTCTATTGGCTCTCACATATTAGCTTAAAGTTGCTGGCGATCGTACTAGCGTGAATCTCGGTTATATAACCGCCGTGTGTTATGTATGTGTGTTTCAAATATTAGCATATAAATATTTTACATATAAATAATTAATTTAATAATCAATAAATTCCGTTTTACACTGAATTGCCTGCAGTTGTCTGATCTCATACGCGTGATTATCGGGGTTGTAGTTTCTTTGCCCTTGTTTAACATTATAATTAGATCTTAAATAAATTAGTTTCATAATTTTAAATTCGGCTGCGCTTAATGTCGAGCTTTGCGAATATTCGTGGTTACTGTTCCTTTGGTTTCGGCTATTGCAATCTTGGGCGTCGCTCCCACGTGTATCTGTTCGTAGTTCGTAGCTTTATATTCCGTAAACTCCGTGCATGATTTAATTGTTGTATAATGTACGTTCTTTGCTCTAGTGACAGGTGTACCATTGCACATTGATTGTTGTACGACCAACCAGGCAGTCTGAAGTGGGGTTTGGCCGTTTTCAATTGTATCAGCGGTTTGTATCCGAATATACAAAATACTGAGTATATAACATACCTGATTTGTTAATCAATAACAATTACAAGTCATTCGGTTCATAATCCCCATTCTCTAATTCACTACATCTTCAATCTTCACGCCCGGTTTTTATATAATTACAGGTATTGAATGGTGGTTACAATGTGGGCTATCAATGTATACGTTTGGGTTATGATTGCTTATGCTGTTGATCGACCGCATCGTTTTTTGTATTATAGTTACGTCATTCGTAATGGGATATTCCACTCACGCAATAAGGTGCTCTTCTTCTGGGTTTGCCGACGTACGGGCCGGGCTGGCTGTTCCTGGATATGTTTTTAAATCCTTTTTACTAATTGTATTAGTTTTAGTTATTGCATTAGATACTACGGCCTGTCGCCTGCAGTTTAAATATGGGTCGGTAATTGGTTATCAATCATATATTGGTCCTCTAGGTTGTAGTTATTAGTCAATGTGGGCCTTTAATTTGGTTCGGGTGACTTTCTCCTTGCACCCTTCGCTTTAATTTTCTATGTCGGGTCATCATTGCGGCCCTATCGCTCCTTTTTGAAACATTTGTGTGTGTGTACAATTAGGTACCTTTTAATATACCTCTATTGCCTGTACATGAATCTGATCCGTTTTCTTGCATTATTTCTTTCACATATGACAGGTGTGTGCATGTGGTTGCGTATGGTGGATGGGTACAACAATGCGTGACAGAACGAGTACGTGAACTGCTTGGGTCCGTTCAAAGGCGTGTGACAGGTGTAATTTGTGTACTGCAATACATTATTCACCAGGCGCAGTCAGAGCGTCGAAATATGTAACAATTGCTTAGTCGAAACCGTACCGGAATCATCGTTGGCGAAATGGTTAAAGTCAGTTGGCTCGGATTATATCGCAAGCTGGCGTGAATGTGTTATTACTATTTGTCCTGCCCTGCTCTGAGCAATGAGCTGACAGCTCATTACCAAATGTATACCAAAGACGTGGTGACATCAAGTCATTAGACAAATGATCAACGTGACATAACGAAACGTAACATAACCCACCTACGGGACACTTCCGACAACTGGAAAGGAGCGCAAGACGACTATGGAAACTTGTCTATGCAACAGTTCCCGCTCCATTTTGGCGGGAAAGGATGTTCTCTCTCTTATTCGGGATCGACCGTCAGTAATACGAGAGTGCAAGTACCAAGCCCAGAATAATATCTGTATAGTTTATTGTGGTGGCATGTGAAATGGCCAAACTGCACTAGTTCCATCTTATTGGACGTTCAGCTACTCGCAAAATAATTGCAAATTACGTTTTCTGACGGGTATTACGTCATTCTTACCACCGACAAATCCATAGCTCTCACCGTTTTACAGTAGATCAATCATTCGTGAATAAGGTCCTGGTGAAAATCATGCGGACATTATACCGCCCCTGTGTGGCTCCGTTGGTCGTCCAGTTCGAACGTTTCGGATTTTGCGAATTGACACGTCAGTCGGTATTTGGATAGAACTTTTAGACTTACAAGTGAGTAGCATTATGAAAATGTAACGATAACATGTCTTAACATACGTCGATAATGTGATTTACTTATTATCCAAACTTATCATCATTGAATAGTTTTGACGATTTACTTGTGGGAACCGAGATTTACCCAACACAACAATATTTATAGATACCGGACGTCTATTTCAATGCAATCATTTATACATTTATATAGCTAATGGTCGTCTAGCTAAGTGTTCCCCATACGTTATAAATATGTAATGTCGTTAACATACGTCGATAATGTGCTTCATATATTAACAAAACTTGTTATCATTGAATAGTTCCGACGATTTACTTGTGGAAACCGGGATTTATCCAACGCAACCATGTTTATTGATACCGGACATCTATTTCAATGACCCTATTTAGTATTATAGCTAGTTGTTCCCCATACGTTACAATAGGTATTGGTTTTCTTGTCAATTAAGGTAAATAGATATATTAATGCTATCAATGTAATGGTTGGGTCATTGCAACCCTATTTGATAATGTGGACCAGTTAGGATTCAACTCCGTATTGGCACGCGATAGTTTAGCGGGGCAATGATGTGTATTGCGCATTGCGCTATCCACTCCATTGAACCAGGGGCCAAATTCTACGTTTCTCGTTTTTCTCGCTTCATGCGTTTTTTCCCGAGTTTTTCGCAGCCGGCTACTATCACGTTGAATGGTTAACTATAGGTCAATTACAAATAAATTATGCATGTCATATCTCGATATCCGTCGATTCTACATTATACTATTGGCTTTAGCGCTCTAATGGTTATTTGTCTTCACTTCGTACCGAGCTTGTTCAGCTGATCGGGCGTTTAGTTTGACCATGGTTATTGTGATTTCAATCGATGATATTACAATAAGTCGTTACTTTATATGTCGATGGGTAAAAAAGTTCGCCCCTCCATGTTACGTCACTGGGTCATGCCATTATTTTCACTCATTGACTGAACGTGACTACTACAAAAAACAAAAAAACAAAAAAAACAAAAAGAGGGGGGGGGGGGTTTGGCAAGTTTTCCCTTTTGGCCTGCCAATGTCATTCCAACATGTCAAACTTGTTTGGCATTGTTCTTTTTCGTTCTAAACAATTTTGACCAAATTATTTGTCAGTACAAGTGATACTGAATTACGTCATGCCTTTGTTGGGTTAAAAATGCTATTAGGCTTTGAAATACGAAAATATGTACATGTACGGTTCACAGATTACAGGTTAATGTGTCTTGTAATTATTATTTCACGTACAAAATTACAAAATTAAATTGTTCAATCAATACATTTTTAGTGATTACCTCCTTCAGTGCTCGCGGCCTTGGGAGTAGGGGCCTTGTCTCTCTGCAGTCCCCATGTAAGGTCATAATATATGACAATACATTTTTAGTGATTACCTCCTTCAGTGCTCGCGGCCTTGGGAGTAGGGGCCTTGTCTCTCTGCAGTCCCCATGTAAGGTCATGATATATGACAATATGATTTGCGATATTATTTTGAAGGTGATTGCCTCCGTGACGGCCAGCGAACGGCGCCGGAGTGGGGGACTTGCTCTCGGCAGTCTCCAGTCGAATCAAAAACCGATTGATTCTCTATGCGAACTTTTGAGTTAAAAATAAATTATACTTTGATAAATTATGTTAAATTGAGTTACATGTATGTTGTAATCAGATTGATTACTGTTCTACACAAAATTATGTTAAATTCTTTGCAACTGATTTCACCTTGGTGAATAAAAAATTAGAATTAACCTCTCGTATGCTCAGAGGCATAAGCACAACTTTTCTCCTTGCGTTTATCTTAGTGTCTGGGGGCAATGCCAATTGGTGAAGGTGTAATCAAAACCAATTGCCTTTGCCACCAGCGCTAAGTTGCCAGATGTTTAATTCCTGCTTTCGCGCGGTTTTGCACTCAGCTTCCTCGCAACAATAGATCGGCCATTACTTTCTTCGGTACCCCCCCCTGCGGTTCCGGGATCTGTTTGCGGCTGGCATTTTTGTGTGTCACAATCCTTTGGGACATCGTACGTTGAGGTTGATTCTTCTTGTTCCTGATACAAACAAATTTTCCCACCCACCACGCCCATGTGATGGCTTCTTGGTTGCTCAGGTAAGCTTACTTTCTGGGCATTGTTCTTTTTCGTTCTAAACAATTTTGACCAAATTATTTGTCAGTACAAGTGATACTGAATTACGTCATGCCTTTGTTGGGTTAAAAATGCTATTAGGCTTTGAAATACGAAAATATGTACATGTACGGTTCACAGATTACAGGTTAATGTGTCTTGTAATTATTATTTCACGTACAAAATTACAAAATTAAATTGTTCAATCAATACATTTTTAGTGATTACCTCCTTCAGTGCTCGCGGCCTTGGGAGTAGGGGCCTTGTCTCTCTGCAGTCCCCATGTAAGGTCATAATATATGACAATACATTTTTAGTGATTACCTCCTTCAGTGCTCGCGGCCTTGGGAGTAGGGGCCTTGTCTCTCTGCAGTCCCCATGTAAGGTCATGATATATGACAATATGATTTGCGATATTATTTTGAAGGTGATTGCCTCCGTGACGGCCAGCGAACGGCGCCGGAGTGGGGGACTTGCTCTCGGCAGTCTCCAGTCGAATCAAAAACCGATTGATTCTCTATGCGAACTTTTGAGTTAAAAATAAATTATACTTTGATAAATTATGTTAAATTGAGTTACATGTATGTTGTAATCAGATTGATTACTGTTCTACACAAAATTATGTTAAATTCTTTGCAACTGATTTCACCTTGGTGAATAAAAAATTAGAATTAACCTCTCGTATGCTCAGAGGCATAAGCACAACTTTTCTCCTTGCGTTTATCTTAGTGTCTGGGGGCAATGTATGTTATGCTTTTACCATCTAGTGAAGATAGCAAATTTATTAATTGTATGCTGTTTTGCTGTCTACTGAAGATAGCAAATTTGTGACTACAAATTTTTATGTTTTGTATTGTTTTGAAAACCGTTAAATTGCCCTGTATCTGAGGAATGAAGTTATTGTAAATGTAATGAGAGGTTCTCATATCCAGTACAAATCGATTGTTGATTAATTCAGTGTTCCGGCGGCACTGCAAGGTTTATATAATCCAAAAGGTTAATGACTTCAACAGTTTCAATAATTTGCCTTCCTCCTATTTTTAAAAGTGTGACGCCAACCCACTGAAGTTCAATGACTGAATGGTAATAAGAGTGGGTAGAATTTCTAGAAGGCGTACAAAGCATTCAGGTACTGAAGAGTGTGATGAAATTCTGTGGTGGTGATAACAGTCCTTTTAGGTGAATGACACTTTGGACAGAGGGTATTGGTATTGCACACAAGAGATTCTGGCCCTCTTTTATGCTCCTGGATCAGATTTACGGTAACATTTTTGACACCACAGAATGGATATGCGCAAATATTATTACATTAAAGAAATCCGGGGTTGATGAACGAGAAGGCTGGAAATACAAGTAATCAACCGAGCCTATATAGCGAGCGTGGTATACTGCGCGAATGAGTAGCTGAGGGTTGTGACGGGGTGGGTGGGCGGACGTGCGGAGGGTCCCTCAGATTAAGATTTCAACTCACTGCCTCCCCCTCAATTTGAAGATATTACCTACTGAAATAGTACACCGGCCAAAGTCTGAATCGATTATAGCTGTCTTATGTTTCGTCAGTTTCTATCAATAGTTTCTACACATACACTTTCACTCATAAACCATCCCAGCAGCTATTGTATTTATGACCCTCTGGCTCTTAACTCTCACCATATGAATGTGGTTAATGTTAGATTATGATGGCACTAATAGTCTTCCATACATAATAGGTCAATGGACTCTATGTCGTGGTATCAAGTTGACTTTTTGATTAAAATCAACGCAGTAATGCATACACACACATAATGCGTGAGTGCCGTACTATAAAAGCCATTAGACTGAAAGTTATTTGTGTGTGTATCGGCATATGGTTGTTGGCGGTATGGCTTGTTATATTTTTACTTGTTTAGGGTGACGCGACAAAAAATTACCCTGTTCTAAGGGCCCAACCGAACCATTTTAGGCCACATAATTGTTTTTTGATTCTCGTAGCACATGTCTTCGTAAAGTGAGGAGGGAGGGAGGATTTTGTTAGAAATGAACCATGCTATTTTCAATGGTAACCAACTGCTTAGATGATCATATCTTGATATTGAAGGTCCAGTTGCAAACGATATACCCATTCCTGTATGTAGAAGTAGCCGTGTGTTTATTGATGACTGTTATTCTCAATCATATCCTCTTATGTCTGGTGTTCCACAAGGTTCTGTTATTGGGCCAATGATGTTTGTTATATACACTCTGCCTATTGGCGACATAATTCGTAAACATAATGTAAATTTTCATGCTTATGCCGATGATAAGCAATTGTATGTTTCCTTTAATCCAAATACTATTGGTGCTGCTGAGATGGCGCTCCAAAAACTGGAAGGCTGCATATCCGAGTTGCAAAACTGGATGAATCCTAACAAACTCAAATTAAACAGTGATAAGACTGAATTCTTTATTGCCGGTTCAATCCATAGCCTCAAAAAACTTCCCAATCTTGAACTGAAAGTGGGTGATCATGTCATCAGACCTTCACCTAATGTGCGCAACCTTGGAGTGGTTTTTGATAATAAAATGTCTATGACAAAGCAAGTGAACTCGATCATATCCTCTGCTAACCTCCAACTTCGTAACATCAGAAGAATTCAGCGATATCTTGAAAAGGACACTAAACATCATGTTGTCCGTGCTTTGATTTTATCTCGCTTGGACTATGCTAATAGCCTACTATATGGCCTCAAATCTCAAGATCTCCGCCGCCTTCAATCCATCCAAAACAAAGCAGCCAAACTCATTTTCTCTGTTCCTAGACTAACTAATCCTGTACCATTAATGAACAAACTTCATTGGCTCCAAATTCAAAACCGGATACAATTCAAACTCTGCCTGCTCATCTATAAGTGCCTTAATAAATCTGCCCCGACCTATCTCATCAATGAAATTAGTTTAAAACCTGCTCTCTCCAGCGGTCCTGTTACAAGATCTGCCCAGGACAAAACCCTCCTTGTTATCCCTGCTTGCAAGAAGTCCATTGGTGACAAAGCTTTTGCAGTTGCTGGACCTTCTATCAGGAACCGCCTGCCACAAAGTGTCCGTGAAGCCACATCTGTCAACCAGTTTAAGAAGTTGCTTAAGACTCACTTATTTTAAAATATTTCTCTGTGTATCTCATTACTATATGCTGTATACTGAATGTTGGATGATTTTTGTTTGTTTGTGGTTGTTCTGTTTTTTGTGCGTTTAGATCTTTCATTGAATAAGCGCGTTATAAACTCTAGTATGTATGTATGTATGTATGTACACTCGCAATATGTATCCAAATAAGCAAATAGCTAGTTTACTTTAGGCTAACTAGTGCTGGAAGAGAGTCCCGGGAGGCCGCTAGAAAATGTTGAGTCCCGGGAACAAAAATCACCTTCCCAAATCCCGCAAATAAAGGTTTATTTTTAACAAAATAATAAAAATAAGCTTAAATAAATAAAAAGCAACCTTGTCGGCTAAATCACTATTATTTAATGCTAATTTATAGTGGAGATTCATTCGAAATGAATTTATTTAGTCAAATCTGTGCTAACTGTGCATTTTTCATACTATTATGCGCCCTAAAATGTGATTTTCTCCACGTATTCTCACTTCGTATCGCCCACGTGAAAAGCTATCAGCCGAGTGAGGCCACAACACAAATGTTAAGGGTTAGTGTTAAAATCTTGCTAGGTTAAAAAATAATAAGGTGCCACTTTTTCAATATCAAATTTGGTATTTCACTGGCCTCATGTCTCAATATCCCTCAAATAGTTTAATATTAAAGATATCCATATTACCAAATAAGATTTGACTTATCTCAAAAGATTTGGATAGATTTAACACAAATTCACACCAAATTTAAAACCCCAAATTCAAATTTAGACAATGTTTCCAAATTTGCCTACACTTAAAGCGTGTTTCTGCTGGGGCACTACAAAAATTAAACGCTAATAAACGCGAAGTTTCAATCGGTCAGTTTTTAATCCCCCCAGTTTCTACTCGCGAAAAGTTACCGCTAAGTTTATCGATCCTAGTCGATGGGCCACGACATGTGACCTTTTGTAATCCCAAACAATGCCACTGCACCTGAAAAAGATTGCTTCACAATAATGTGTATAACCCAGCGTGACACGGTTCACGGCGCAAACTGCTAAGAATCACCTTTCTGTTTCTGCTGGGTTTATTGCCGATTATTGCTGGTTCCAAACCTGCTTTGTGAAGGTTTATGGGATTACCAAAAATACCGATTATTGCCCGGTTCTGCCTGTTTCTACTGGGCAAACTTAGCGTTTATTAGCGGTAACTTGCCCAGCAGAAACACGCTCTTAGGGATCAATGAAATTAAACAAATGTTGGGTTTTGTTTAAATAAATATGGAATCTAAGAATCCATCCTCACAAATATTCTCCTTCACAAATGGATGGAATCTTAAACAAATTATCACCAAAATCTCAGCATTTTTCCATATCAAGATATAATATCTTGAGAATCCCTAGATCCTTGTTAAATTTATTTGTTTGGATTCTCGCAACATGTGAGTGATGAAATTCAACCCGCCACCGTTGCTTCGTTACAAATCTATAATTATCTGTCCGCTCTTGATTTGCGCTGGAGGGTAAGACGACTATCTAATGTCTAAATACTATATTGAAAAACCATTGTAGATATAGTCAATATAATTATATTCATCGTAGTAATTGAAAGTTATAATATGAAATGGAATAAGATTGGTGTATTTGATATCTTTAGTAGACTAAAGATGTAGCCCTGTACCGGGTATCTACAGACCTTAAAACAGATCGTTGTGCGAGTGCAACATCATCGTATCTGCATTTTGCTATATTTGCAGGAGCATTTTTATGTTTTACAAAATGATTGTGAAAAACTTGAGAACAGATGGGAGTACAGAGTGCAACAACATCGTAAGTGGTAGATACGATGTTATTGCACTCAGAATGCTATGAAAGCAGAGTCCAATACTGATGTAAGTTGTAGATACGATGATTTTGGACACAACCATAAAATTGTAGTGCACTTACGGGTTTTTTTATTAATTAAAAATTAATTAATTTGTAAATTACCTTAAAATGTGCGCAAATACCTAACTCTTTCAAAATATGTAAAAATGTCAAAAATGTCACTTACAATGTTGTTGCAATCGCATGTAATGATACGGTGGGTGAACTGTTAACATAAAGTAAGAAAAAATAGCCTCGACTGGAATGGTGAGATAATCAAAAAATATGATACAAAGGGATGAATAAAAATGTTGAATATAATAAGGAGAAGCTTATCTGAAGTTGGGGAGGGATGAAAAATAAAAGTGAAATTGCTCAAGCTGAAATGGCCACTAAGACTTTTTTTAAATAATATTCGTCATACATTTCACTTATGATTTACATAATAATGTGACATCTTTGCCGCATTGCACCAGATACAGGTCACTATACAGGCATCTTGGCATAAATGTATTCCTTTTTTTTTTTGGTGCAAACATGTGACGTGTTCTACCGAAACCAGACACAATTGGGCAATATATCAAAATTGAGTAAGTAATTGATTATTAAAGTAGAGATCTTCAGCTTTACAATGGTACTTTCTTTTTTTTAATTGGACTTCCCAAAGCTGAGTTAAATCATTTTCAAGTTCGTCTTTATGAAAACTCCAAACTGAGATATCGTCCTTTCAAGATGTTCTTACAATGTACTTACAATGTACTAACAATGTACTTGCAATGTACTTTTAAAAAAAATAAAAAATAAAAATTCCATTTGTTATTGTTGTTGGTTTCATTTTTTTAAATCTGAAACTTTCATAATAATGTTATAAACACTCTGAAGATTAATTATTTACAAGAAACTCAAATTCCCCAAAAAATCACCCCCAATTAAGTTTTGGGCTATTTCTCAGTTTGGAGCTCTGCCCAATTCCGTCTGGTTTTCGGTAGAACACGTCACATAAGCATCACAAAAAACAAATTCACTGAAGATGTCTTTATTACATACAGTAATAATCAATCATGTTTTCTGATCATTACTCATACCACATAACATAAACATGGAAAAAGGAAGGGAAAACTGACATCACAGAAAAAAATCAGCATGTAAAAGTGACGAGATGTGATATATATATACTATAAGGGGTAAGAGTACTATGATTTCTTCTTCATGATCGTTGTAAATTGTTATTGATTTCAAATTAGGCAAGCTTAAAATAAGATACGTTTGTTTGATTGTCACCTGTAAAATGGAAAATATATATATTTAATGAGCTTATCGGTAGCTGAAGTTATCTTTAAAATGATGACTCTTTTATTGGTAGTGGATAAGGTCAATTGGTATTGATTGTGAATCGAGTATGTGAATAAATCAAATCAATTAAGTCTTAGACTGGAAAAGTGCAAAATTTGCAATGCGCAAGCATGAACCTTGCTTGAAAATAATGTCTGATTTTATGGGAAGATTTTTAATTTTAATTTTTTATAGAAACATTTTTTCTTCAAGATCACCAACCCCATCCTGAAACCCAGCATCTTTCTTGTTTGCAATAGTAATGGACTTGGGAATAATATGTGAAAATATGAATACTGTAAAAGTGGATATTTTTGCTCATGTAATTTGTTGCGCTTTGCACATTTTGAAAAACTTCACTTGTTTTTATTTTCGCAATTTTGAGCTTCTTCACAAAATAGACCTTCACTCAAAGTGAATATATTCGTGCATTATTTTCGCGCTTGCTGATTTTAGCGCGAAAAGCGAAAAATAAATGTAGCGCAAAAATTTCCACTTTTACAGTTTACAATTTATATGCACTGTGTATTTAACTAATATAATTGTAACATAGCCCACACAATATCAGGCAGGTCAACTTAATTATGCGTCTGAAAAGAGCAACGTTCGTTTATATCCAATTTTGCTGCATAATGTCAGGCATATCGAAACATGTATCAACTATACAAAATGTTAAAGGTTGGGTGTCATAAACGAGGTTACGCTATACGACACTGTATTTATTTCAGGCCTTTGGTGACTGCAGTATGTGTGTGTTTCCCAAACGTCATTCTGTCAGAGCTGACTCAGAGCAGTGTTGTTAACCCCCTAATTAACGAGCCCAATTAGGCTACTATGAAGGGCCATAGAGAGTTTTAGAAGATAATTGGGCTAATTGTTGAATGTCCGACGCTATATTTAGATCTGTCATTCAGCTTTATTCAGTATTCTTGTTCCACTGATACCAATTGTTGAGACAAAATATATTTGGCTTCATTTTGGCTCAAATTGGGCTGATTTAGTAATATCTTGTTGTGGCAACACGTTGGCTGAGTCAGAATTTCAATGTGATACCATCTTAGAGGAGGAGGTGGATAGAGGATGCATCACAGTGGTCGTTTACATTGATGTTGATGTGGGGTTAGATTTGTGTATCTGCATTGATTACTGGATTTATAATGGCACTGTCAATTTGTGGTTGGAAATTATGAGATATATGCTCCGCGCAGGTAGTGTACTATTTGAATATGTGTAATGGGGTAGGCTATCGATGTACGCATGAGGTTTGGCGTAGTGCAGTGGTATGTTTGTGTTTACATGGATGTTGATTGTAGAGATTTTGTGTACTGGATTACTGAATCTATATAAATGGCACAGTCGATTTGTTGATGGAAATTACCTAATATATGGTCAGACCAGGTAGTGTACTATTTGAGTGTAATGGGGATAGGCTATTGATGTACACATGAGGTTTGGTATAGTGCAGTGGTATGTATGTATTTACACCGATGTTGATAGTCGATTATGTTTAGATTGGTGTATTGGAATTTATTACTTATAGGTCAATAAATGCGTATGTGTAAATAATGGCACGAACCCGTAGGGGGAGTGCTGTTGTGAGCATATCAACATTTGCGCAAGTGGATTGATTTGTCTAATTTACGAGAAACAAAACATATGCAAGTATTGACCTAAATTGATACAATACATATCAAAATTAACAATTTTATGCATACTTGTAATCTCTTTAATAACGAGTAAAAACATGTTAACAAGTTTTATATCACCCGCATATTACTGTCCGTTAACTGATTGATAATATGAACTATAGACAAACGAGGTTAGCGATTTAGCCAAGATGAGAGTGCTGTTGTTTTTAGGGTGAACTTTGCACGAATAATAACAAATTCTCATACTTCTGAGCTGTTCAATATTTGACCTTATTACATTCGTGAAATAAACTTGAACGTATAAACTATTTATTTCCACTAGTTTGAAATGAAATGTTTGCTGCTAACCAACACTATCTAGGAAAATGTGGAAATTCAGATTTCATTACATTGCAGTAAAAGTATGAGATTGTAATTTTTATCGGAGCACCAATTACACTGAGCATGCTCAGTTGGATTACACTCCCTCTGTTGACGTAAATGCGCCAATTAAGAATAACGTCTAGCCTATATAAACAATGCCAGTAATGTACTTTTGATAAATGGGCTATTCCAGGTGAGATCCATACGCACACCCTATGGATTTTGATGTGAGGTTGGATTACTGTAAACATGGACACTTGTGTGCTATATTAATTTTCGCACTCTTCGCTTTCCAAGCAGCTACTGCGATAATAAAAACTTGTGAACATATAGATTTTGTGTATAAGTCTATGTAATGAACTTTTAAATCGCAAATTTAAAAACAAGCGAAATGGCCGAAATGCGGCAAAGCGTGAATATTTAATAGCACAATTATTGCCACTTTTACATTATGTGTATGATATCCGAATTGACTAATCGGTCCATAATGTGAATCTTCAAGGGGAGGTTATGATGTACTTCCAGTCCAGGGAATGTACTATAGGATGTCAAAGGGGGAATTAAGGACAAAATGAAGTGGATAATGTTGATGTTTACATTGATGGTTGCTTAATTGATTTGTGTATCAGTATTTGAGTTGGTTTATATACAGAATCTAAAAATGTGACTTGACTCTCGGTTGGAATTACATGTACTTTCATAGAAGGATATGTACTTTCATAGCAGGTACTGTACTATGTGATGTGACGGGGGAGGTTTACTCATATTAGGCATGGTACAGTGTAATAAGGGATGTGTTTTTGTCTACGACAATATTCTATATGGATAGGCACCCCTGCTATCTGAATGGACTTGCTACATGTTAATCTTATGTTTGCGGTCTACAGTAGATTGTAAATTGGCAAATTGGGTTATTGTGTATAATGCTTTGCTATCTAATGATGATAGCAAATGTGTGTAATTGTGTGTGTCTTGCTATCTTCTAAAGATAGCCGATCTGTGCATCGTCTATTCTATTTTACTATTTACTGAAGATAACCAATGTATTCATTGTGCACACTATTGTGCTATTTACAGTTTACTGAAGATATCAAATTGCTTCATATGCTATTTTGCTATCTACCGAAGATAGCAAATGTGTTTAATTGTGTGTCTTGCTATCTTCTGAAGATAGACAATCTGTGCATCGTCTGTTCTATTTTACTATTTACTGAAGATAACCAATGTAATGTATTCATTGTGCACACTATTGTGCTATTTACAGTTTACTGAAGATAGCAAATTTCTTTATATGCTATTTTGCTGTCAACTGCAAGATAGCAAATTTGTTTAATTGTGTATGCGGTTGTGCTATCTACTGAAGATAGCAAATTTGTTTAATTGTGTATGCGGTTGTGCTATCTACTGAAGATAGCAAATTTGTTTAATTGTGTATGCGGTTGTGCTATCTACTGAAGATAACAAATGTGTTTAATTGGGAGCAAATACTAGTTGTGTATACAGATATATATGTGTATTGGATTTGTGTATTGGAATTCAGTAGTGGATGTCACTTTAGGATGCAAATTATGATATTTTTCAAATGAGGTGATGGTCTATGTTACATAGGAGGTTTATATACTTACAGGACATGTGTATGAATGTTTACATGGAGGTTGCTTGGAATTAGATTTGTGTATCGGAGTTGATTACTGGATCTGAAATGTCAGTCCATGGATAATAGGAATCAAAATTGTACTTTTTCAGAGCATCGTTTTTTGCACTTTGTGAACTAGGGGGATGATACACTCAAGTGTGGTCGTACTGTGGAACAAATGATGTTTATGTTTACATGGGTGTCGATTTTGGTCGATTTGTTTATCTGAGTTGATTACTGGTTCTGAAATGTCAGTCTAGGATGTAAATTATGATCTGTACTTAAGTTATGCACTGTGTGTTGCAAATGGGGATATAAGTTGATATGTGCAAGAGGGTATGATGTACTGCAGGGATGAGGTTGTATTTGTTTTTCTTTCTTGTTTTACTCGCAGTGTAGTGCAAGTATTTTCCCTCATCAGATCAGCCCAATGCCCAGAACAGTTGGATCGTTATTATCCCACAAAACTTTACTGAACTTATTGTAGATTCATAAATAATAATAATAATAATGGTAATTTATAATGGTTATATATGGCCGATCAGTTCCATATTTGGACCTTATTTATTTACCATCGAAGGAACTACAATTGGACCAATTATGATGATTGCGGCATCATTTAGATGCTATTGGTTTTGGTGCGATATAATGGACTTTAAAGCTTTTAGCAACTCATCCGCAAAATATTGTGTGTCCATGCATGAAGCTTTAAACTACCCAGGCAATTTGCACGCTATTGGAATGCGCTGTCTTAACACTTTCCATGAGGCAGACGACATTCCAAAATTTTACCAAATGTTTCAAAAATGCCTTAATTATTGAATTCCATCACCATATTTGGAATCACCATGAGAAATGCATTGAAATAAGTACAAATATGCCTGGTATTGGTTCAGTTATCCCTGAGATAGACCTTGAAAGTTGGGAAAGGTTTCTGAAAATCTGTTTTGTATAATGTTAAAACTAATAGCCGCTGGAAAGTATATATTAACAAGTGATACACATTGATAATTTCCCAGGAGTTTAATCCTTCTTGTATTCCAAATGAGGATCAAAGGTAAAAACAATAAACTTAAACAATGGCAGGAGAGACCTTTGTCACTATTCTAGATATAACTACGGTATTCTCCATATTAAGTGCCCATGCCCTTATAAGCGCCCACCCCTGTTTTTCTCAATGACTACCAACAAACAATCCCTTAGGCTGGGTTCACATAGGAGTATACGGTATTCGCTATACGCTATACGGGCACGACGAGTCACATAGGGTAGCACGCGTGCCCTACTCTGTCTTTTGGCGCCGATCAAATGGACACTTCAGAAATGGATATTTAGTTAAGACGACGAGTTTTAAATTCCAAATCCAATGTTATTTTCATTACTTTGACACTTATATTTGTGTATAATTTATTAAGGAAACCTGCACATTTGAGGGTTGTTCTATCACCAAGAGAATGTATGGTCTTGGTCTACATATCATATATCATTTGGTTGATAGTATAACATGTACATATGAAGGCATGTGCTATTATATTGCAAAGGAGTCCAATTGTTTCTAACTTACCCTATTCTACCCTGTACACACGAATTGCAGCTGCCACGTCAAAACCGGACGGTATACGCTGCACGAAAATCGAACACGCACGATTCCCGGTATACTATACTATACTACACTATACGCAAGTATACGGCCTTTTCGAATAGTGCCCTCTTATGTGACCCGGTATTATGAAATTACATTGTTTCTATTTAAGCTATACACGTGCCCTGCAAAACCTGCACCGTATACCCGAATAGTATACTCCTATGTGAACTCAGCCTTATGAGCCCACCTTTTCAATTAGCCACTGTATATGCATCAACAAATATTTCGTGCAAATATCGAGTTATACATTCCTTATAGCAACCATTATTGCACTCATGATGCTGTGACACTAACCAGGGTCTATTAACTTACAGGACCCAGTTTTGTTCAAAATCAAAATTCCGAGAACCGTGAAACCCGAAAACCGCTCTAGTTTACTTTTACTCATCTATCTATTGTTTCTCTTTTTCTCATTATCACAGGTCTGTGGATGTAACAAAGGCGCCTACTACGCCCTCAAGGAACGAGTAGAAGAGAGCAAACATCGGATCACCCTGATGGAGAGCGAATTCTTACAGAGCACACTCTACACAGAGAATGAGTTGGATGAGTGTAGGGAAGAATTGAGGCTACTGAAACAACAATACAATGCGTAAGAATTACATAAGGCCAAATAAAAAAAATCCATGAGGTGGACATGTGATGTCCATGAGGCGGACATGTGATGTCCATGAGGGGGACATGAGGCAGACATGTGATTTCCTTGAGGCGAACATGTGATGTCCATGTTATACCCTTGAACAGCGGCTGTATACAGAAGTGAAGCATTACAAATCTGTGCATCGTACTCTGCACAGCCCACAAAATAGGTCAAACACTGAATAATTTCGCTAATTGTTGCTCTTACGACGCGGTATAGCTATGCTGCTAATCCCTCTCGGGATGTGTAGATGACATTAAGACATGTTGTTAGAGCGAGTTTGTAGTAATGAAAATGGCAGTGTGGCACTGAAGAACAATATGGTAGAAGGAAAGTAATTTAATTTTAGCTGTGGTATTAAGTCATTTATAGAGCTTGTTAAACGCCCAGAGGAAGGGTATGGAAAGTGCAAGGGTACGATTGGGGACACATGACGCCATGTCTTGACATGATTACAGTTTGTGTAGCACTAGTTTCTTGGGAATCTATATGGCATACAAAAAGCATATTAAGCAATTAAAGTCTCAGTGCAAAATCTGCTCTCTCACCTTTAATGTAGGATGATTTTTGAGATAAGTGCCATGTCTGAATACTAACATTTAGTGAACAGAAAGAATAAAAAAGGTGAAAATAAAGGCCATTGGAAAAGGAAAGGGAGAGATATAGAAAACCCACACTTCATGTTTGTATTGGAAATAATGTGGGAAAGTATGGACATCAATCCGGGGATATACCCAGCAAACACACACATGTAATGTATTATTATGTTCTTAAAACGTTTTTAGAATGTAATAAAACATTATGTGCCGTATTCTCGTACTAAACCCGGTTTTAGCTTAAAACCGTGACTAACTAAACTTGAGTCTAAATTAAACAAAGTTGCTATTTTAAACGATGTGTTTAACTCTGCAAATCTCGTCCCTAGAGTGGTCGTGCATTCACTGATATTCAATGTATTGTGTTGTGGCCCAAATGGGTAAAAATAGATATCGGTCGAATTCCTCAAATGCTCATGGATTTTGTAAGACTACACAATCTGCATGTCAGCTTGCACCGGGCATGGTTGAGTAATCCCCCCCCCCTCCCCCCCCGATCAAAGGCCTCTCCCCCCAAATTGATGACGTAGTTACGCCACTGGCTCATGGGCAAACAAAATTGACAGAAACTTTAAAAACTGATTATTTTGGATCAACTATAACATCTTACATTCTTCTTGATTTTGTGTAGATTGGAAAAAAGTCATCAAGAGCTACACGAGGTCAACACCGATCTGGAGGAGAGAATATTGGACATTGTAAGTATAGTGTACGACTGTAGGAGCTTGCCCCAGCTTGACCATTCGCTATATGCACGGCTCCATTTTTAGCATGGAGAGCCTCGAACTGGTACCACAATAAATGGGACTGTTCCATACCTTTTTGTAACTAGCAGGGGTCAAAATACTTTTTGGGGTAAAATTCTTGACACCATAGATACAATCGGCCTAATCAGATGCATGCATTGGTCAGCTTAAAGTCGCGATATTTTACTCCTCCAATGGCAAAAATAAATAAAACCACTTAATTTCGTGAGGGATTTAATTTTACGAATTTAGTGAGGGATGTAGATCCGCGAAATTAAATACCCGCGAACCTGACAATTTTGCATTGAGAGTAACAGTAAAATTTTCAGATTCGCGAAATTTAATGCCCGCTAAATTAGCAGTCATTTTAAATTCGCAAAAATAAAGTAGCTGTGAAATTATAGTGTTTTACAGTATATTCCAATGAACACAGCTTACACATACAAGATTTCAAATGCACTGACATACATTACCTACTTGATCAAAGATCAATCACAGTGCCCATGCATAAATGCTGCACCAACATGACTGAAAAAGGGGCATGAGAAAATTTGACTTAGGAGGGAAACTAAGGTATAAAATTAAAGAAATACATACAAATTTGAAGGGAATATTTGTATATGGATGGATTTTGTTTTAATTGAGGTCCCGGGAGAAATTGATATTTTTCTGGCTCGGTTGCATATCACTGGTATACACTCTGATATCAAGGTAGATGAAAGGAGAGTATAACCAAAAGATATATAGGACTAGGTCCTTAACCTGAGACACAAGGACATTAGATTGGAGGGGTTTATTAAAGAAGGTAACAGTACTACAGCTACAAATTATATTCTGTTCTAAATTAAGATCCTCTTGGCATGGAGACTGGAAAGCAAATAATGTGCAGAGGTACAAATTGAGCCGAGCGAGAAAACAAACAAAGGGCTAGTTCACGGGGACCCGGAAATGGAACGGGAGTGGCCAACTGGTAATCATTGGTTCCCAACCAACTTAAATAGGCATTGAGAGATACGTATGGGAGTGCCCCTCAATTTTCCTGGAAATTGGGTTTTTTGCACCAAGGAAATACTTAGGCATATACTAACTTCCATCTGAAACCGTTTACCTTAATTCGCAATATATCATGTAATATTTTACAATTTTGGTCATTTCGATGTAGATCACATCAAAATTATCAGCAGAATTCGGCACATATGGCTTCACCAGAATGTCCATCTAGTGCCATCATTTCAGCTTTTCCCATAAAATATTATGTTTCAGGGTTCTATTACCTTATCTATTGCACCTTTTTTAAAATTTTAATTTAATTTTTATCGCCAATCTCTCGGTAGAAGCAAGTTGTGAATGTAAAGTTGGCTTAACTGTTGAGTCGGACGTGAGTTTTTATTTTAAATCACAGAAGAAGTAAAAAATGGTCATTAAAATAATAAGTTCTGTAATGGAGAAATTACAAATTAATTTCAAATAACCAATTCTGAATGTTTCGTGTCATATAAGAACTAAATTCTGCTATCATCAAAGCAAATAAGTTTTACTCTAAATCACAATCAGCTTTTTTTGACCATTGATGTACTATTTCTGTGCCACAAATCATGTTTTGAGGCGATAAAATCCACCACGTCTTAGGTCGTCTGGTTTCTACGACCATGATAGTGCGCCCCCTCTAAAACCGTCCCCCATCAATTTAAGCATAGTAAACGGGGGACTTTGCCTTCGAGATACTTGTCCCATAGTTATATATAGTCTCTGTCATGGCCCTTTGAGTCTTGTTTCTGAATAGAAAAGTTATTGTGTTTCCATCCGAGCATACAAGTCTATGCGGCATGAAAATCCCTGAAGAAGTGATGTTGTGGCAGTTCCAAGTAAACAGCGTAAATACGTTGGAGAAATGCGCTTTGCATAGCACTAAATGACTAAAGGTAGAAATGTGTGTTACATAGCACTTAACATAGAAATAAACATATCTTTGAAAGAAAATCCTGTATTTTAGTGGTCTGTCTTTCAGCGATATCATCAAACTACAATGCTATTATTGGCAATATAACACTAAAGGCCGGCCCACCATAATTTGGCTAAGGTGTCGAAGATAACCGTTATTACAGCAATCTATCAAACGAACCATTACACGCATCAGATCATATGACAGTTCTCTGCTATGGAAAACTGCTTTAATTAGGAGGCGGCTGTCATATTGTATCAATCGCCATTAGCAAGGCGTACAATTCATCTTCGGTTTTTGAGTGGAACACTTGACCACGATTCCAATTAAAGGAGCGTAAAATTCAATTGTATTGAATTGATCACTTAAAATATTGGCAAAATAGTTCTGTTCACAGGATAGCATTACCCTTTATTGGACAATGATTTCCATGGGACAAGTAAAGACAAAAAGTGACCCAATTTGTATGGGCGCTATAATTTTGGAGCTATTAGCAGTTTTTACTACCTAGAAGGTTACTATTGTTGACGTATTGAACCGCTGATCCCCATCTCTGCTGAAAGGTGTAGGGATAATTAATTAAAGTTAAAAAAAAAAGGTTTGGTTAGACTCCGTCTCTCATGAAAAGAGACCATCAGATGGATTTGTTTGCACACCAAACAACAAAATGTGATGTTTATTGCACAATTGAGCATACTGTGAGTACATTTTTAGTTACACATTTATGGGCAAAAAAATCTTAAGTGATCGGAACATCCACCTTTAACACTTTGCACGCGGCTATTGGTTTTACCATTATACAAAAACAATTTTTTCAGAAACCATTCCCAACTTTCAAGGTCTATCAAAAGGATTACTGAACCAATACTAGGTATGTTTGTACTTATTTTAATTTATTTCTCATGCTGATACCAAATATGGTAATGTAATTTAATAGTTTTGACATTTTTGAAACATTTTATGAAATTTTGGAATGTCGTCTGCAGATGCCTGTCTTGTGGAAAGTGTTAAGCAGCCAGCACATTTACGTCCATGGTTGAAGTAGACATAGATGATGATCAACAGCACACCTATCCGTGCGCCAAAGACAATATAACATCTGATGTTTCTAATGAACACATCCAGAGATGGTGCAAAATGTGTCGTAATTGATCGCGTCGTAATTAGGCCGAGGATGTCTTGTATTGGCTCGGTTAACGAGCCGTATCAACTTGAGTTACCATAATGAGCCTTATCTGTTTGAGTTACCACATGGCCTAAAAATCAATTGTTTTGTTGTCCGGAGCACCTCACTTTGAGGAAGAGGAGGCGGGCGGAAAAGAGGGTTTTTTAATATATTTGTTTAAATATAGATTTTATAGATTTGAGGGGTAATAACTAACCAAAAAGGTCCGTGAATAAGGCCAAAAAAAGAAGAAGTATGTCTCAGAAACATTTTGCAAATAAGCTAAATGATATTTATTTCTTTTAGAAAAAAAGCTATGAGGTATGCAATTTTTTTTATATCTTTTTTAAAAACGTGCCGAAGCTCATTTCACATACCAATGCGTGCAGGCTTCTGAGACAAACCTTTTTTGTTTGTTTTTCGTCTTAAGGTCTCAAGAATATTTTGATTACTTTTGCACTTGAGAAATGTTTTTAAAATTCGCAAGAGCTAGAAAAGACAGATTCAAAGCAAAACTAGGATTATTCACAATTACGAATGTAAAATTATCAAAAGTAAAACAATTCTGGAATTCTGAAAATTTGGGGCGAGTGGTGAGATCAACCAAACATTTTTTTAATATTCTAATTAGATGTATCAGCTTAAGTTTTCCTAATGGGCAGTAACAGTTTGAGTTACTGTACCACAATGCTTTAAGTCAGCTTGTGTTACTGTTACTATAACTCTTCTCTATAAGAGATGCGGGTGAAGTGTTACCAATTATAAATTGGGTAGGGAAGAGTAACCCAATGGTTAGAAGTAGTCTATTTCTTCAACCATTGGTTTAAATTGGACATAATGTAGTGACGAAAGTTGGCCCAAGTTGCCATAGTGTCATTTCTAGAGCACTTTTGGGCTACTAAACATTTAGCTTGTATTGGCTGTCCGATGAATCTTGAATTAAGGCCCATTCTTTAACCTGGGGGGGGGGGGGACCATATTTTTTTTAAGGGTACAGACAAGCTTTTAGTTGATTGCAAGTGGATCCTTATGTTAATAATTTTGCACACATGAGATTCTAACCCTCTTTCATGCTCCTGGATCAGATTTACGGTAAGAATTTTGACACCAAGGAATGGATATACGCGAAAATTGTTAAATTAAAGAAATCCAGGGGTTGGTGTACAGGGAGGCTGGGAATACAAGGCTTAACCCATATTATATAGCGTAGTACCTTAAAGGCGTGACGGAATAAAGCTAAATATATATTGCGCTTTATTCTGTAAAATCTAGTCCAGGAGCTTGAAAGAGGGCCAGAGTCTCTTGTGTGCAATTATTGCAAGAACTATGACCCATGTACCCAGGCATCATTTTTGGCCGAAAGACCATTACACTCAAAAGCACAAAGTATTAAATGATTGTATAGCCTACTAGCTTAAACGCGAAATGACCATGTTGCGGAAAGTCTCCAAAACTGTTTCCCAAAATAAGAATAAGAATAAGGTAGCATTGTTAACACTTTCCACGCGGCAGGCAGCTGCAGACGACATTCCAAAATTTCACAAAATGTTTAAAAAATGTCAAAATTATGGAATTTCATTACCATATTTGGAATCATCATGAGAAATGCATTGACGTAAGTACAAACATGCCTAGTATTGGATCAGTAATCCTTGAGATAGACTTTGAAAATTGTGAAAGGTTTCCGAAAAATCTGTTTTGTGTATGTTAAAAATGATAGTCGCATGAAAAGTGTTAAACAGTTGATTGGAATAATGAATGATACAACTGCCTTGTGATTTATTCCATATTGGATGGAGAGGTAATATGTGATGCAGCACATGATCAAAAGGGGGGACTTTGCAGGTGAAATCAATTTTATCTGGTCCAGTTTCAAAACCTTATGGAGTAAAGATTTGAAACTAATTAAAAGATGAGAGTCATTTTGTAAACAAAGATAACACTTGACTTATATCAAAATGCAAAATAGATCAGTGGCATATAATTTCTTTTGAATTTTTCATAATCTATAACACGAGCTAGACAGCGGCACAAGAGAAAATTAAATTTGAATTCTTCACAGATGCAAAACACAGCGGAGTTCAATAGAGATTTCCTTTGAATAACACTCACTCTCACCGCAAATTGCAATCTAAGATGCTAAAAGGTCACATAAGCAGCTATTTGTAACTTTAAAGCGAGTCTTAAAACATGCAGGTATGGATGCCAATCATATTTATCGATGTGTACAAATATCTTCAGGTTTAAAGGAAGAACTATTGTAATTTAGGGCCGGTTAAGCGTAATGCATGAGTGTAATCAATCAGTGTGTTAAATTAAATGGGAATACTTTGTTTACTGTGGATGCCATGAAAATCGCATATGGTGACGATAAAAATACCCCATGTTGTACGGGAGTCGGTCTGGCTTCTTTTTTCCCTTCATCTTTTCCCTGGAAAATGACCATACATATTTCTTTTTAATTCTGTAAACATTTTGCTGTTTTTCGACAAAAAAAGGGTCGGTATTCATTTACACATGAATTTGTTTTACCAATTTCTATATTAAAAAAACGGGTCGTTTGGGCTTGTACAACAGGGTTTTTTTTCTTCTACGGATTAACTATGTAGCATCAGGGATGATGGTGTAATACATAAATAAGTTTATAAACAGCCAGTGGGTCATTTGGGATTGCTTTGTAAACTATAAACATCAGGATTATGGGATATACATCGGATCATTATGTGGCTACCATACAAATTACATGAGGATATAAAGCTATTCAAATTGCACCTACACTCTAAGAAATTAAAGAACACTTTTTGTCCTCTATGTAGAACCCTTAATGGTTCTTGAGTAGAATGGGTTATTCAGACACCTTACAGAACCTTTTTTGGTCTCTTTAGAACCTTTATTGGTTCTCCAAATGGTTATCAAATTTTCAAGAACCTTTTTCGAAGGTTCAAGAGAGGGTTTCCTCATAGAAGCTTCAAGAAAATGTCTTCAAATAATTATTAGAAACCCTTTGGAGAACCTTTTATGGTTCTTTAGTGACCAAAATGGTTCTGCAAGATGTCTGAAGAACCATTTTTGGTTCCATTCAAGAACCATTAAGGGTTCTAAATAGAGGACAGATTTAGAACCTGTTTTTCTGAGAGTGTATTGATGGAAGCTTCATCAAATCTGATTAGTGAATGCCATGGCGATCTCATGTGTGGACAAACAATGCCAGCAGTGCCTGTAGTTAAATACATAAATGATACTGATGATATACTTTCAGTCGGAGGTTGTGGCCCCGGGGGGGGCACTGACATTTGAAAAGGGTATAGGTATGTGCCGCGCTGAAGACCCCCTTTTTCACCCTCTGCTGCTAGTTCTTATGACCCCCCTTTTGAGCCTGCATCAGTTCTTAAGACCCCATTTTTATTGAAAATTCAAAAATCGCGAAATTTTGCGTTCCAAAGCACCAATTTTGTGTTCCAAAGCCCCAATTTTTCGAAAATGTTGCGTTCTTAAACCAAAATAAATCGAAAATTGAACTATAGGCCAGTTCTCAGACCTATTTTTTTGAAAAAAATCAGTTCCTAAGACCCTATTTTTCGTCATAAAATCCACTCAGTTCAGTTCTTTAGCCCCCCTTTTTGAGACCCTGGGCGGCACACCCCTACCCAAAAAAAAGTTGAGTGCCCCCCCCGGGGTTGTGGCGCTCGAGTGGACCATGAAACATGCAAATTGTCACAGCTACTTGGCAGATTGAATGACCAGTTGCGTGCACACGAGTTGGTTTGAAATCGATTAGGCATAGTAAAAAAAATTACATGTTTCCCGTCCGAACTTTTTAAAAAAAGGAGGAGGGAGGGTCTTACTATTTACTATTTTCCCATTTTTTGATATTTTTTCAAGATGGCCGCCAAGTCGAAAGTGACCAACTGACTGTGTTGCAGACACTCCTAAACAGGATTTTCCACGATAATTGCCAGAGGAATAAAAATATGAAAAGGTTTACCTAATATATAGAGCCAACTACACATTGTTTCTTAATATGTTTTCTTCATTTTTCAGGTTGAATGAGGAACAAAACATCATTGATCGAAAGGATGTAGGCCTACATGTATAATTGGTCCCCATACTTACTACTATTTCAATTGAGAAGCCATGTCAATAATTCCGTGTCATGCATGGCATGAACATGCTATGAAATGATACAGCATTTCTATTACACCTGCCATTCCTATGGGCAAAGGATCAATCACTAAAAAAAAAATTTAAAAAAATTAAAAATTAATTTTTTTTTTTTTTTTTTTTACAGAATTTTCGGAAATAGTAAATAGTAAAAAATAGGAGGCGGCGGCCATAAAGGAGGCGGGCGGGGACGGGAAACATGTTAATTTTTTTACTAGGCCTTACAGCAATTCAGGCGTAGCGACCTGGTGCGACCTGTCCAAACTTCTGTGTGGAAAGGTGGTCAATGCCGACTTAATTGCATTAGATTGAACAACAAATGGCATAAAATATGTCATCGGGATTGACCTGGATCGCTCAGCGACCTTAAATAGTTATGCAATCAGCATTATGGGTTTACAAACAACCAGTGGGTTATTTGAGATTACTTTGTTTGTTATGGATTATGGATGATACAACAGCCATTCACATGGGATGAACTATTGCCGGCCAGAGGTTGATTTAAGGAAGCCCCATAATCCCTTGCGAACTTGTTGTACCCAGGATTTCAACCATGTGACCCCTGTAGTTTCCAAATGTCTGTGAATTCCATGAAACTTATCATGGTTAATTATTTTGAAACTGTCCCTGTGCTTTATGCTGTGTGACCGCGCACTACAGCGGTATTGCAGTCAACCACAATAGATGGGATGTCCTTATTCATCGATTGGAATCAACCATGCGTCTGAAGAGGCAATAAAAGGAGCGATTCTGATGTCGATAACGAATTCCTTTGTCAAATCGTAATGAATGTTGGGGCTTTCTTAAATCACCCTCTGATTGCCGGCAGTGTGAGTTATATATACAATCTGGTGATTTATTTTGGATGTTTTTGTTGTTGCTATGCATTATGGGAAACGCTTCAGGTCTTTTGTGAATGCCAATCACATGGGATGAAGTATTGCCGGCAGTGTGATGCATAAATGAGTTCTGCAAAGATGATGTGACCGTTGTTTACAAATTGATTTGAGCCTGGTTTGAAGCCATGCTATAGTCTATTTGGCCATCACGAGACAGTGACGTAACCGCGCATTCTACTAATTGCAGCCCATAACATGCGCATCTACTCGAGGCGCTCACGTATACACATGAGCGTTGAAAGGCGGAAGATACATACACATGCGTAAAAGCTGCACCTGTTAAGTTACGTCACTGTCCAGAGGAAGCCAAATAGAGTATACAGGTACTAGTTCATGACTACTGCATACATACTATTCAAAAGCAAAATACTCATCACTGAGCGCCAATTTTAAAAGCACCTGCCCTTATGGTGCGTACGCATATTGCCAGATTTAGTACCTTGTCTCTCATTGTGCTAGGGATGCAGACCATGACTACTGCACTATCCTACACCGTAAGTAATGATCAATCCGTCGCTGTTCTGACATAACGGCACATCACAACAGAATTAAGTAAATTAATGTGTCGTTATGTCAGAACAGTGACGAATCAAATGTGAATTTAATTTGCAAAGCACATTCCCTGTAGGTGCGCACACACACCGCCGGGCATTACCTTACAGGTCACATCATCTATACAATCAGCGATTTATTTATTTGGTTTTTTTCGTTGCTATGCATTATGGGAAACACATCAGATATTTTGTGAACGCCATGCCAATCATACACAGTGTTTAGAAAACGGAGACCAGATTAGTGTTTAGGTAGTTCAATATTTAGCACTTAAGCACTTTCTCATAATAAAGTGTTTAACTTCAAAGCACATATTGTTTTTGTGCTTCAAAGTTTAACACAATTAGAAAGTGCTATTTTAAGAAATAATGCCATAAATAGAGTTTCTTACTGCTTGAAATATCCCTATTTAAAAACACAACGCCCTGAAGTGCATAAACTAACATTGAGGTATTTTGGATTCATTTGTAAACTACTTCAAGCATTTTACGTTATTAGTATTAGATGTCAAAATTCTATAAAAAAACAACCCACCCAGGCACCCAGGCACCATGCAGAAGCACTTCTAAAGTAGCATAAATGGATCTGCATGAACTACCAAAGGGGCAATTGAGATTGTTTTGTAAACTACATTATTGTTTACAGTTCAGAATGTCAAAATGTTGAAATAAAAATCTTACTGTTTAAAACATCATAATTCTAAAATAAACACACAATCGGAAGCATGTCCAGGAGTGTCATACAAAAATAAGTATGTGAAATAATAACCAACCAGTTATTTTGGATTGCTTTGTCAAGTACTGTGTGTGTATTACATTAGTATTTACAGTTTCAGATTGTCGGAATTCTAAAAAAGAAATCTTACAGCTTTAAACCTCAGCATTCTAAAATAAACACGCCCCAGAAGAGTGTTATACAAAAGAAAAAAGAAGTTGATAAACTACCAACTGGGTGATTTGGATTGCTTTGCAAACTATTTACTGTATGCATTCAACATTATTATTTACTACGAAGCTTTATTGGCATCATTTCGTATCGCGCCTCGAGTCGCATATCGCTGTTCGAAATCTTGTATCGCATGCTTCGTAACGCGAACCAAGATTTCGCGGTATAAATATGTTACTCGAAATTTTTGGTCCCGATACGAAACATGCGACATGAGATTTTGGGCTGCAATACGCGACACGAGGGCGCGCCACGCAATACAAGATTTCGTATCCCTACCCGAAATCTTGTATCCCGACCCCGAAATCTCGAAATTATGTATCACAATATTTCCCCTTTTGTATTACGAAATCTCGTCCTCAAACAATTGTTATACTGTGATCGCTCATCACTACTAGGGTTGCCATACAAGATTTCGGTGTCGCGATACGCGATGCGAGTGCGCGATACAAAATAAGCGACTCGAGAGCCGCGACACAAAATGATACTAATAAAGCTTCGTAATTTACAGTTCAAAGTGTCAAAATTATCAACGAAATCTTACTGTTTAAAACATCCAAATTATAAAATAAACAATTCCTACAAGCATTGCTGCTAGCATGATACACACATGAGTCTATATATGATAGATATTGAACCGAGATGGCGCAGGTAGGGAAATTATTGCATTGTAAACTACTATGTGTTCTACATTAATTTTTGCAGTTTCAGATTGTCTGAATTCTAAAAAGAATCTTACAGCTTTATACATCAAAATTCTAAAATATGAACACGCCACAGAAACAGGGCCAGGAGTGTTGTGCCAGAAGAAGTCTATTATAAACTACTAACGGGATATTAGAGGTTAACTCCTGTGTGTTCTACATTAAATTCTACAGTTTCATATTGTTTGAATTTTAAAATAAAATCTTACAGCTGTAAACATCAAAATTGCAACATAAACAAACCCCAGAAGCTGATAAGTTTAACGGGTATTTGGGTTGCTTTGTAAACTACAGGGTGGTTTGAAAAAAGTTAATCCCTTTTTGGCAGCCATTTTTAGCTATTTACTAATACAATTTGGTAAAACTCTTTATATTTTAGCAAAGCAGAGGCTATATTAAGTATTACTGGGCCAAAAATCTAAGCCTTGGCTAATTTTGTTTATGACATATGGAACGTTAAAGTTAACATATGCAAAATTGGTTTGTCCACAGGAGCCTTCTCATCTTAAGGGAAGTGTCAACCCTATTATTTTGATGATCAACTTTTGCTTCTAAGTTTGAGAATATTGAATAAAAGTACATAAAAGTATACATTTTTAGAAAGCAAATTTGATAAGGAAGCCGATGGTGATATCAATGTGATACCAAATAAACTAAATTTTGAGAAATGAACCAAAAAGCCATTTTTTTACCCCAAATTTTTCAGACAGCATAACTATAAAATAAAAAATGGTACTTTGTTCTAATATACGTTTTTGTAAACAAAACAATTTTGTCTAGGAGGCAATTTTTTCTTTTTCCAAAATAAAGCTTGGTTTTGGAAATATGGCTAAAAACATCGGAAAAGTGTAAAAGTCGTGTTTTTTTGCGTACATTTCGCTAGAAATGGATGCATATCTCGAGTTTAAAATCCATAATCGAAAAAATAAAAAATTGCCTCCTAGCGCTAAAAGTCCTCTACACAATGGTAGTAAAAGCTTACCTGATAGTTTGATATATTTTTAGTTATGTTGTCTGAAAATTCGTAAAATTCCTTCAAATTTGAACTTCTAGAAAACATCGATTTAGTAAAAATATTGACATTTTCCACCATTTAAAGCTAAATGTTCACGAAACACACGGGCGTGTGACCTAAAAAGCGAGTATACTATTATGAACAATCATAATAAACTATCAGATTCAATTTATATTGTCACAATGTGAAGAAATTGGAAGAAAACTGAAATTTAAATGATCGTAAGATTGGCCTTTGTTTACATTTTAGACATTGTTTTGCGCTCTTTTGTTTTTCGCGTCTACGTCGCGGATATTAAGCGGCGCGTCTAGTATTACGCGCGGGAAGTTTTCAGCGCGCGACGCAATGGTCGAACAGCTGTCGCAGCATTTGAAAAGCGCGGAACTCCGCTTAAATTCCCGCCAAATAACTATGCGCCTTTTCCTGACTCAAACTTACCAAAAGAACAATTTAAAATCACCCAAAAGAACGGGAAATAATAGCTTCCGATTAGTAACTTATGATGGTAATGATAGAATACATATAAAAGTATCAAATAATAGAGAAATATGAAATTCAATTTTTGAAACAAGTGCCGGGTTGACACTGCCCTTAAGGGGGCTGTGCACCTTCAGGTACAGCCTCCCTAAAACTGCCGTAACTTCTTTATTATTTATTAAATCTATATAAAAGTATACATTTTTTTGCAGAAAAGGGTTCAATGAATCCAAACATGATCATGAAATTGACCATTTTGCGAGACAATGATAAATAACACGTTTTTTGACCCATTTTAGGTTCTGCAAAGATAACTCAAAATATATTTTGTTAAATTTTATCTTACCAGTTTTATTATATTCCTCATGCAATTCCATAGGAATCTGGTTTTTTTTTTAAATTTTACTTTATTATTTTTTGAATTATCGACCAAAAAGTGCCAAAAAATATGATTTTTTACCAAAAAAACGTGATTTTCACGATTTTGGAGGTTAAAAATCATGTTTTTTTAGCACTTTTTGGTCTATAATTGAAAAAATAATAAAGTAAAAATTTAAAAAAAAAAACGATTCCTAGGGAATTGGATGAGGAATATAATAAAACTAGTATGACACAATTTGGCAAAATATATTTTGAGTTAACTTTGCAGAACCTAAATTGGGTCAAAAAACATGTTTTTTATAATTTTCTCCAAAATGGTCAATTTCATGATCATAGTTGGATTCATTGAACCCTTTCCTGCAAAAAAATGTATACTTTTATTAAGATTAAATGAATAATGAAGAAGTTACGGCAGTTTTACGGAGGCTATGCGAAGGTGCACATCTCCCTTAAACAACATTTTTTACTTTAATTAATAATCAATAAGCAAAAAATAGGAGTTGGTAAAGATTTGCAATGGCTTAAAATCAAGTATTTTGAGGTATGACTTCTATGGACAAGTCAATTTTTCACATGATATCTCTAACATGAACTACCATATTTCATAAACAAAAATAATCCAGACCTTAGATTTTTTGCCCAGTGATGCCCAAGACGCGAAGAGATTTATAAAAATGTATTAGTAAATAGAGGAAAATAGCTGTCAGATGTGGGTTACTTTTTGAACCACCCTGTACTTTATGCATTCTACATTAGTATCTACAGTTTAAAATGTCAACATTCTAACAAAAACACCACCAGGAGCGGGGCTTGTAGCGTAAAACATAAATGAGTCTATAGACCATAATAACACTACAGCCAGCGGGCTGTTTGGCTTAGTTATGTGAACCGGTACACTGATACATGTGTTCCAGATGTTTTGATGCATTGCCAATCAGTTAAATGAGATATTGCCCTATTTTCATTTATTATTCAGACATTCATCATTTTTGAGAGTTAAGCGATTTGAGGCTTTACTTCCAATAGCTGCCAAGTGTTAAAAGGACCTATCTACGACCCAGGGATGTGAGGTTACAGGGATGTGTTGCCAAATAGGGTCTCATTTTTCAACCGTCTGGTAAATTAATGACCCCCTTTTCATAGCCATTTTTGGTAAATTTATGGGTCTAAAATCCTTAATTTTGCTGTTTTTCACAGAAATGTTAACAAAATCTGTCAAATATATAGGAAAATGATGGGTCTCCGGTAAACATATGGTTCCATTTCCCCCAGAAAATTGGTAAATGTTGGGTTCAATTTTACTGGCGGCAATGTATCTGAGTGCCCCCTCGCTAGATCTACGGTGGCTGCCATGTTGTTAGGTTGCATTTTGTAAGTGTGCAGCCATATAACAACAGAAGTGTATAACATGGCAGCTATTACAGATAGTACCTTTACACGTTACTAGGTATCTGAACAAAAATACCATATCTGAAAAAGCTGCTATGAGTTACATTTAGTTTATACCAGTGTCAAACTACTGGTCATTCACAATGTTCTTTCTCTGACATAAAGTCGCACCTCGGACTAGGTATTCTGTGTGCTCGACCGGTGTTGTCAAGTACAATGGACTTTATTACGGCATATATTCTACTGGCCGCAGTCAGACATAATTCGATCAGGCTGGGCACACATGCTTAAAAACTCACAAAATGCTCATAACCAATCAGAGCCATGAGTTCGAGCTGACGTATTGCGCACAATGAATGTCCGTTGCATCATTTTTTGGGGTGAGGTTGACCTCGCGTAATTTACGCGAGGTCATCCTCATGTGACGTGCGTCCATTAACTCGGCAGCTACAGTAGATAATGTCATTTTGCGCTTGGATTTCAGTTATGTGAAAAGGTCATATCTACGATAGCTCCCATTTGTTTTATTGCTGGTCCTCTATGTAAAGTGAGCCTTTTTGATGAAAGGACACACGAACTAATGGAAGCCATTTACAGATATGACTTTATAGCAGTAAACTCTTGATATAACATAGTAGTCATCTACTCACAAATTATTTTACCTTCCTAAGTGTAGTGACGTCAGAATGTATTCTCTTGATTATAGTGTATTATCTTGTGTGTGGGACTGTAATGTGTTGGCGTTTTGATTGGATTGAATTGGATATGAGTTATTTGTACAAATGTCCATGGATGACATAAGAAAAAGCTTCCAATAGAAGCCTATTTTGAATGAGACATACCGTAAAACACTTATTTCGAGGATACTTTATTTCACGAATTTGAAATTACTGCTATTTTTGCGGGCATTTAGTTTCGCGAATCTGAAATGTTACTGTTATATTCAATACAAAATTGTCAGTTTCGCAGGAATTTGATTTAAATTAAATCCCTCGCGAAATTAAGTGGTTTTACAGTACTAGGTTTACTAGAAATGTCATTTTACATAGAACAGGGTTTTGATCACCCAAGACCAACAAAAAATGTTATATTGCTCTTTTCGACAGACCCTCAAAGTCACAAAATTAGCATACAATTTTTCAATGTGACCTATTTTTGTGTGTTTTAATTGCAGGCTGCAGCCTACGAGAAGGAAAAACAAGCCCTGAACAGGGAAGTGTTGACGCTAAGTCAGAAACTACTGGACACTAAGTTTGAGATCAACAAAATGGAGGAGAAAAATGTAAGTTTGAAAGCGCATCGCATTGGATGAGGATTTTCAGATTGTGTAGTACCTACCATAGGACTACCCTATCCAAACCCATCAATGTTTGAAGGGCCAGATTAAGCCCCGGGTCTCTATTTGAGAACTTCAGTATTAGATCATATAATGTTATAATATGGTCCCTTAACTATGTACTCATTTATTGATGCGAAGGAACGCTAAATAGAACCGCATCACTACTGCCTTCCTGCTGAAGCTATCTCGACGAGAGAACCATGAAATAAAATGAATACAAAAAGGATCGAAACATTACCAAACATAAGGTGTCCGAGTATTCATTCATGGTGGCAGCGGTGGAATACTGACATCCCCTCCCAAAACATCACCTTCCTAAGTGTTGTGACGAAGTTGTTTTTCACTTCTCTTCGCTAACCAATAACTTGACTTGTGACTTGGTATTCAAACTATACTTTTAAAATTAACCTAAACATGTCTTCACAGGTAATATCAGTACATGAAGCTGATAATTTTGTGTTCAATATGACTTGATGCAAATTGAACAAAATCAGCGACTTGACTTGGTTGTACTTGACTTGACTTGACCCAACCAATAACTTGACTTGACGAATTAACTTGACTTGACTTAAAGTATTTTGACATCTTTCTGTGACTTGACTTGTTAACTTGATCCCTACACTGTCACCTCATAACTTGAGGAGACAAAGATATAAAGCTTCACAATGGCTACCATTTTGTCTGTCCTTTAACTTTTTTAAAGCATCTCTTTACCATTCAAAATACATTGGGGCTATCCAAAGAGGCCCTTCTCCTGCAATTGACAATCATCCTCGACATAGGAAATAAACTGACTATAAATAGCTAGACTTTCACTTGGTAGATGCCATATTACACATGCTACAGTGGAACCTACCTAAAGGAGCAAGTAGCAGTAAATGTGGTTATTTTCAGGCTTGAAATATTCAATTTTTGCCAAATTGTACACAAATTTTGTTTTAAAGAATTGATAAAAAAGGAACTGTAATAAATGGGGAGGAGGGGGGGGGGGGCAAACAAATTATGCCCGCCTCCCCCGGGTTTTGAACTCTGGTTTATATTGGGTTGCTTTACATAGATAGACCTATATGCTTGCAAAATATGTTTAAGCAATTTGCACGAAAAGCATTTTGCCACAAGGTGTCCCCCTATAGGTTGTTCAGTTCCAAATTGGCGAAGCCGCCTTAAAGCAGTGAATTAATACAGAAGAACGAAAGCGCACATGAAAACAACACACGCACTGTGCATCAAATGCATGACGCGTGCGTCCGACAAACATCGTGTGCCTATGGTCATGATCGTGCGAACACGCTTGGTTTAATTTTGCGCGTGGAGAGATAAAACTGAATATTTTTTGCAGATTTGGAGCTGATCAAACTATCATTATTTGTGTAGTCAGTAAAAAAACTCTTTGTAAAAAGTTCAAAAATCAGACAATCTTTTGAGATTGTTTAAATTAGGAAAAATCATCAAACATGTGAAAGAAACCATCTGAAACAACTGGCCTCCCCGTAACTACTCACTCACATAGTGATTACTCTAAAAGTGCATATTTTCACACTACATTTATTTTTGCGCTAAAATCAGCAAGTGCAAAAATAAAAACGGGCAAACATATTCATTTTGTATGAGGTCTATTGTAAGGAAGCTCAAAATTGCAAAAATAAAAACAAGCTAAATTGTTCAAAATGTGCAAAGTGTGAAAAATGACACTTTTAGTATACAGTATAACCTCGCATAATAGAGTGGAGGAATGACGATAATACACTGACATTAATTTTGCATTGGCTTTTCAGGCTGACAAACCGTGTCGTTAATTATTACTGGATTTTGACGCATTTTTCAGCATCGCAACAGGATAATTGCCTGTCTGCTAGCCGGGATTGATGCGCAAATAGATAGTTGTCACGACGATATTGATACTAATAAAAGCTTTGCTAATTTCCCATCGGAAGAGTACGAGATCATGGCTTTATATATTTCTGGCAAAATATTGTGGAAACAGGCTGATTGCATTGGGGGTCTTGGGGTTTGTGTAAAACTGGGAATTTTCAGATGTTATTTTAATTTGGCTAATTTCACTAGGGTACCACCAGAATGGGGAAATTAATCACTGTCAATAAGAATATGATTCATATTTGTAAATTGAGATTCCCTGAGATATTTTAGAATTTGATCAATAATACGAGTATGTAATAATATGAAAACGCTATAGATATGTGATGGAAGGTTTAATAGAACCCACAAAACAAACAAACAAACAAAAAATGCCCTACCGACCCTACCTGAGAGGGTTTTTTTCATGGCCTAAGCCAGCATTGTATAACCCTAACTTTATAAAATCCACACGGCAACGGAGAAAATTCACCCGAAAGGTCATCCCGACCCCCGGGATTTGAACCCCGGACCTCCTGCACCAAAACCAATCTCCATTCCACTACACAATGGCTGCCAATGCTACTTGGCTCAGTATATTCGCCTCGTAATATAGCCTGGGTCCATTTTGTAGCCCAAAAACTTGCATGCCAGGTTATAAAAACAGGCTGGCTGTGTTGCTGCCGTGTGGTGTAGTAGGGTTAGGGTTAACAACCTGCTATTTTTGCGGGAAATTTGCACTGTGCCCACTCACCTTTAAATGTCACACTTTTTATTCAAAGTGTACCACTTTTCCCTTTGATAACTGTACTGATATAGTTATAGTTATAGTTATAGTTATGTCCCATTGTTTAAATAGAAGTATTCATTTGTTGTTATTAGTTTGTTTGTTTGGTGTGTTCTTGTTTGTTTTTCAATTTATTTATCATTTTTATTTTACTTTTTCTCCCCTTATAATCAAGTATGAGAAAGACTGTAATTTGCATTGTATGATTATCATACTATTTTGCCTCAGATTTGTTATTTCATCCCACTTTGAGGAAGGGGGTGAAATATAAGAAGGAAGGCTGTTAACTGGTATTTTTTATTATAATAATATTTTTGCCTCATATATTTGTTGTTAGGAATAATTTAGATACCTTTTTCGAACCGAGTTATTTAAGCTCCGTAGCTTTCAAGGTCATCACGACCCCTTCATTCAGCGTAGTGTTTACTTCCCTCCACTTGTTACATGACCACTTTTTGGGCGATCACATGATAGCAGGTCATCGTAGATGGCGGGTAGGTCGGAGCTGGTGTCTTGGTGAGCTCGGTTCGAAAAAGGTATCTAAATAATTATTCCTAAAATCATGATCAAACCCAATCAGTCTACATGCTTCTATTTTTGTTGTTGTTTTTCCTCCCAATAAATTCAGGACCAAAGACTGGTAATTGATATTTTATGAACATCTTACTAACTATTTCTCTCGTGGATATTTGTTTGTTTGTCTATTCTCCAACTTAGAACCGGTATAAGAAAGACTGTGAACTGGCTGTTCAATTACTTCAATGCACCCCCTCTGGGGCCTATATGCAACATAAAGTGAGCGCGGTAAGTACACTATGAGGGCGCTGTTTGCATTAAGCAAATGTTTTATAGAGACAGATTCAGAATTCCTTGGACCAAATGAACATGATGCGGATGTGATGCTCAACGTGTACTTGCGTTATATTTTGGCAGACATGCTTGCATATGTTCTGAAATGGTCCAAAGCATCGTGATTTGTACTATAATAATTAGAGAATAAAGGTATTGTTTTTAGTCCGTACCTGTGTTATATTATATGACATAAATGCGGGCGGTTGTATTATTTTGGCGGAGATGAGGGTGCACCTCGGGCATAGTCTGGTTTCGAGATCACCTTGGGCCTATAATTTGAAACCATGACCCGAATGAAAGCAGTCAATTTATATACCAAATATATACTAATAGATTGTTTTCATTTGGCAAGACAGCAAACTCACTGCTAAGGTGAAGAACAGCAAGATTTCACTTAACACTTTGAATTAGGCTATCAGCTGAATCGATGATAGCTTTTGATGCACAACAAGGGCAAACCAATGTGTTTGGATTTCAGTCATATCTGAGTCAATTTCTCACACGTCTAGAAACCCAAAAATAATTGTAAAACCAAAACTCAAACGATAACAAATGCAAAAGGTCAAAGGTCAGCAGTGTCAATCACCACGTAAAATGTGCAGGGTGTTCAAAACGATATTTTGCCGTATTATGATGTTCCGTCAATTGTGGAGACTCGGGTGATTCAAAAACCGGGTGATTCAAAAACTGGGTCGCGTATTATTTGACTCAGTAACCGTGTGGGGTGTGATGTCATCCAAAAAAGAATATGCCCGGGTATACCCAGGGCTTGGTATAATGGATTTTCATGACATCATATTGAAATTGAAGGCATACATGATTTAACCAAACAAATCACAGGAATCTATACATGCGGTAAATAATTTCCAATACTATGTAGTGAGACAAACCATATTCCTCTTAAATATGGTGATATAAGTATTCTTTTATCTAATACAAATACAAATAAGATATATATTTGACAATCACAGAGCAAATAATGGCAAAATTACAATAGATGAATTACAAGATAACAAATTAATCTACAGCGAGAAAAAAAATGGAAATTTTATTTTTTAAGCTTTACTTGCTAACTGCTTTTCAATATTAATTAATGAGGTCAGTCATGGCTCATGGCAAAATGCAATTAAAACTACATTTTTCCCCTTCAAAATCCAACTCGATCTCGACAAGTTGTACTGAGTTTCTTATTCAAAAGTAAAAAATAAATGTTTCACTATTATCCTTTTGTATCTATCATCACTTTGATTCCCCTTTCCTTCCCTCTCTTTTTCTCACAAGTTACTGAGTTTCTTCTCTACCCTTAAAACAAGGTATATACCCCTGACTTGCCTACTCCATTCCCCATACAAATATCAGTTGATTTTACTTGTTGCCCATAGTTACTCTCTAATTGTGAACAACAAACCCCTGGGTTTGCTTAGATTTATCATCAGATAATACAAATTTCCCGACCCAGCTACGGAATACTTTTCCAAAATGGTATAATGTAACCTGAGCAATATTTATTAAGAACATCCAACTGACTGCGTACAATGCAAACGCACCAACTTTGAGTACCATATGGACTGCAGTGTGAAAGATACCGTAATATATGAAATATGTTCCAATAAAGATTCTGAAAAGTACAAACGTGTTCATGAATAAAATCTCCACCGGGAGGACGTACACTTCTGCGCACCGGGCGTCACGCATGAACCAACGGAGCAGTAGTAGAGGGCTAGTTATTTCTGTCCCGAAGATAACTGCGCAGATCTCGGTACCGGATACACCCAGGTATAGCGTTGTTGAAAGTCCGAGAACGGTGACGATGTGGTGCGCTATCATGGCTGTGTTTTTTTGTTCCCGGTGAAGTAGGATCCAGCTGCATTCGAATAAGAAGTGGCCTAGGCTTGTGGTTAGAGCTAGGATCTCAGAAGTGCTGGACTGGTTACCTGTTTTTAAATACATTGACATATAATTGAATATTAATGAACCTATGTACATAAAGGTAGCATCTTGGTTGGTAGGGATAGACTGGTAAACCGTTGTACAAATGGATAGACATGTGATTGCATGTTAATAAACTCATTTGCATAAAGTGGATTGGTTGCCGATGATATAAGTGGATATATTTGTTATTATTGCATATTAATGAACTCATTTGCATAAAGCTAGGATCTCATCAGGGATTGTATTGGTTGTTATTGCATATTTATGAACTCATTTGCATAAAGCTAGGATCTCAGCAGGGATTGGATTGGCTGTTATTGCATATTAATGAACTCATTTGCATAAAGCTAGGATCTCAGCAGGGATTGGATTGGTTGTTATTGCATATTAATGAACTCATTTGCATAAAGCTAGGATCTCAGCAGGGATTGGATTGGTTGTTTTTGCATATTAATGATCTCATTTGCATAAAGCAAGGACCGTGCCTGTATTGTATAGAGGTCATCAGGCTGCCGTCACTACGGCCATCTTTACGGCTTAAAGGGGCATTGAGAGATGTATCGATATACTAAATGAGCAAATAACGTAAAGATAATCATCAACATAGCCCAAATCCAAAATATCATACAATTCTGACATCGCCTTCATGCCAAACTAAGCAAATAACGGCACTTCCGGGTTGAGATTTGCGAAAGTCTGTGAGTAAAACTTAGCATAACTTCCGAATTCAGCTCCTTAGTTTCGATATGATCATATCGAAACTAAGAAAATCACGAAATTTTATATGATAAACGGCGAATGTTGGTAAACTGTTTCAGATGGTAATAAGTATATGCCTAAGTATTACTTTGATGCAAAAAACGATTTCCAGGATAATTGAGGGCGCACTCCCATATGTATCTCTCAATGCCCCTTTAAACTGTAAACTCCATTCCAAATTTTCAAGCCATGAACTATACAACTGACATCACCAGCAATCCTTAGCTTGGTCCCATCAGTATGCTAGTGTTAAGTATAACTTGAAGGTGAATGAGAATTATTCATGGTTCTAATCATGTTACAAACACTTTATCATGAGTTCCGCGTGAGAAAGCCCGTATTGGTTGGTTGTTGTATAAAACCTGAATATTTTTTGAGCGCATTGCAAATACAAATTCAACATGGCCGGTGGTCGGTTCAATGGGTCCAATGTTTGCAGCCAGCCAACTGCTGCATGTTTACATTTTCACCGAGACTCCTTGTCTACTGGGTGACAGGCAGTGACTACGTTATTTTATATTGTTCCGTGATTTGGTTGAGATGGTGGTGTGTTTAAACTTGGGGAAGCCTGAATTAGCCTTTTATCAGTACTGTGTGTGGACTTAGCACTTTGCACACCTGTAGTGGCATGCCTAACTAGGGTCTTCAATTTGGGGTGTGTAACCAGAGAGGCCTGTGATGGAGGGGAGGGGGCACAACTGACTCATTTTGGTTCATTAGGGGGCGAGCTTTCTGATTAATTGGGGGAGGGTGAAAATGCTCCCTGGTTACGCCCCTGCTCACCTTACTCTACAGTCTTTTATTCCCCAGAGTTTACCCAACCATAGTGCTCTATACCCAGTTGAAAATAATGTCAGTACCGCTATCATATTGTACACAAAAAACACCAAAAAAGGCTTTTGGAATTTATTCTGCAGTTGATGGAGACCTATACAAGCACTCACCTGGATTTGTCAATGGCCATGGCTCCCAATAAATCTGATTTACGAATATCAAGCTGCATATTAGAATTCCATGTATGAACACGATGCCGTGACAGTGCCATAACGGTCGCTTTTGTCGGAAAGTCAGTCGTAGAATATTGTAGAGTATGTACCAGCAGCATGTTGTGGAGATTGTGAGGGCTGTGATCTGTGCCCCATTGATAGTCATTATGTCTTGCCAAGTTGATCTGCAGGTCTAAGGCTGCTGATTTAGCAGATTCTCAGTAACTCTCAAAATTTGTTGAATATTCATCAAACTTGTAGATTTATTTTTCCAAATTGTCATCAAATATCATCTGAAGTTGGCAATTTCCATTTAAATTAAGACACTAATTCATTATATTTTAACAATCTATCGTCACAAAGTAAGTCATAACATTGGTAGGAGCTGAAAGGGATTTTGCATTGGAACTGTTAAACCCGAGGGGGGGGGGGGGGGCACTCTCATATAATACTGTAAGCATGAATGACCAAGGCTTTTCCAGACCCCCTAAACATGTAGGCTATTTCTCCTGTAGCCTTAATAACAGTTTTGCTTATTTGTTGCCTTATTCATGCAATTTTATCTCCTAAATGACTATATGAAGGGAAAAACACACTCCCAAAGGCATTCTGACTTAAAATGTTTTGTTTGTTAAGCCACACACAAAAATTGGTTGTATGGGCAAACGGACCCCTCTTTTTGGGGATCCTGTCGGTATTTTTTTCTTCTTTTTTTTCAAAATAATAAGGTGCACATTTTACCCTAGAGATGCAGATAACTTGCTTCTAATGTGGATCCAGGATTCTTAGAACACTGGGCTCTCATTTATATGGAAGCTTATGCAACAGAAAAAAACATTCCTAAATAAAACAATATATATTCCCTTTTGCTTTAAAATGTTCAAGTTTGAACCTTTTAATGTGATATGCGTGAATCAGTCACAGTCTTGAAAATGCACCCTCTTATTTTTTGATCAGTATTGTATTGAAGGGTTCCCCCTGGCCTGAGTGTTATGCTATATTACATCAATGATATCTCAAAGCTTGATTTCAACTGGTTACTGATTCAGATTAGATCATGTAAATAAGGCAAATAAAATAAAATGTTTGGTTACTCTTAAACACCTGCTCATAATTTTCAATATTTGATGTTTGAAAAAATAAATTAAAAGAATACCTAGCCCAATTTTACAAATTCCAGAATTGTTTCCCTTCTTTTGATAATTTTGAAGCATGAATTCATATTTTGCCATTATTTTCCCCATCCTTCTGAACAAGTGTCACCCTACCCTAAATTTGAAATAAAACCAGGGAGTTCATAATAATGGGAGAGGAAATTCAAATCACCTGACAAAGGCTTCCCATATATGGGCATATATGTGCGATGTGCCTCTTAGCATCGATCGAGAGCGGCGATGCAAAATGATTAAACGCTCGATGAGCACTTCATCAGCTTATTAGACGCGTGATGTGACTCTGAGGAATGGAAAATTTGAAGTCATTAGCACACTGGAAGCTCCATTCTCAGCAATGATAAGGGAGCGTATAGTGGCACGGGCCGCATAAGAGGTAACAAATGGACCATTAATAAGGGGGTGAAGACCTTGGACATTAAAATTACCCCTCTCCCCCTGGTACAATGTTAAAACATGATTTTTGGGTACGGGATACTGGAAGGGGTCAACATTGCCCAGTGGGGTGGGGAGTTATTCAGATCAGGCAAAGGCTTCAAGCTTTCCTTCAACGACATTTTTGACAGCTTCGCCTACTGCTACAAGAACTTGTTCTGCCTCTGCATAATTTATGATAACAGAACATTCTATTTTTGATGCCATGTATGGGACATGTCATCATGTATAATGAACTATACATTATCTGCGAAAACAAATGATGACATTAAGATAACGATTACATTGTGAAGCCTCAACATAACTAGGTTAGAACTTACACCAAAGTTGATGACTTATATAATGTTGTATGATTAATTAAAAGGAGGGTTCAACTTTGCTATTTAAAAAATAAAAAAAATATTAAAAAAAATTGTGGGGGGGGGGGGGGGGGGTTAATGGCTCAGGTATCAAACACGGGCTGTCCTTCCAGTGATGAAAAAACAACAGATATCCGGACAAAAGACGTATTTGAACATACAAATTTAAACAGGGTGTGATTTCTCTCGATTTCTGGCAAAAAATATAAAAAACAGACAATATTTGTTGGTTTTTTGGTGGTTTTTTTGGGTTTTTTTTACAAATTAGGTAAAGGATTGCATTTTAAGCATAAAATAACTTCTGGTATACATGTGAATGTCAATCACAGACAGCCCTGTTAAAAATACATAGTCAGGGTAGGTAAATGGCGAAAAGGAGACAAAAACATCAAAAATCATGAAAAGAGTGTATTTCAGCATCAACCTTAAAAGTACATATTCTGGGGTTAGAAAATGGATAAAAGGGATGACAACAACAAAACAGGAAAAATGTGTGTTTCAGCATAAAACAAGTACATGTTCGGGGTAGAAAAATATGGCAAAAACGGGCTTAAAAAACCCACAAAAAGAATCCTGGAAAAGTCTTGAGTTATGTAGAACTTATACCTCTTGTATCCCTTGCAGGGGTGTCTACTCTTCCAGAAAACCAAAATTATTCCCCAGGGCTACCGTGGTCCGACCAAATCCTTCGTCAAATTCCCCTCAATTCTACAGCTGCCATAAGCATCTGTTTGAACATAATTAAGAATTGGCTGTTTAAATGGGTCAAATAACTTTAAGAATGTTACTATATTTTTGTTTATTTTTAAATGTTCACTTTTTGTTGTAATATAAAACTTGAAATTCTTCCCCAAAAGAGTAAAATTATTCCCCACTGTTTTGCAGCAAATAATGGAAAAATAGACTCCCCTGAACTCCCTCGACCTTCATGTTTGTTGTTTGTATTCAGAGTGAGTTTGTTCATGGTTTGAACAATTATTTAAAGGTCACATTTGGATATGCATATTTGCCAATTATATATCATCAGGTGATATAACTCAATGTTTGTTTTGAATGATATGGCTGAACAGATATGGAAGTCAACAAAATATTAAAAACTTAACGCTAATTAAAAAGTTTTCTAACATCGAACGGCAAAAACCAGGTTTGGTAACGGTAATTACTAACTTGCCCAGTAAAATCAGCAAACCGATGAATCTTACAAATTCAAAAAAGTTCTCATGAACCTGTAGTAAATACAAACTTTTTAATTTAAAAAAACTGATCTGACCTCTCCACATTCCAGTGACGTTATATTCCACACGATGTGAGACCTACTTCCCGAACTTGAATTCAACTTAGATTCAAGTTTTTGTTTGTATGTTTACACAGTCGATAGGTGTCGCACGTTTGATTCCTCCTATATTATTTTATTAAATACACCTAGAAATCTTGGCTTTTCATTACTCATTTCATCTTCCAATGCACGGATGTATGTATCAGCCTTTGTTTCTTGTAGGGCATGGACAGGCAGGTAAACTTACTAGTATCAAATACCGGTAACTTTTTTTTTTCCTGAGTGGAAACAGGGGTGATTTAAATATTTAAAGGTTATGCTGTTATATGAAATAGCGTTAATGTTCCAGTGCCTCAGTAGAAACATGCTCAAAGGGGTCAAATTGTTTTACTAATTTCTGGCCTTTGCCTGTGGCTGAGTGAATAAACAAATTAAGTATGTTTACAAATAAAGTCAATGAACTAAACAGATTTGTGTACTGAAAATACTGCACCAAATCTATGTTTAATCTCACCCTCTTTCTCATAGCAGAGAGTCTATTAATTGTGGGATAAGAAACTCCTATACTGTGCATACGTAAGTTGCAGGTACCCGGTTTATTTTTAGGATAAATTGTGATGCCATCTATCAGTGTGTTCCACAAAAAGAATATGCAACGAATTTACATAGACTTGCATCGAGTCCGTCACAAAAAAACAAAACAATGATGCTATGGTGTTTATTTAATGGAAAGTTGACCAAATGAGTTTCAAATATATAAAACAAACAATGTAATGTGAAAGATTGATCAGTATTTTCGAAATGACCAAATGTTTGTGAATTTTTCCAGCAATTCAACCTAAACTTCAATTAAGTCTATACCTCAGCAGATGACAAAAGTGACCAAAACGTGGACATTTTCGCGCTCCAAGCAGCTACCCCGAAAATAAAAACACACAAATATATCTATTTTGTGTATAAGTCTATGTAATAAAAACAAGCGTAATGGCTGAAAATCAGCAAAGCGCAAACATTTAATTGCACGAAAATTACCACAATAACCATGTGAAGTGCGATATGACGTCTGCATGATAACCCATTTTAAATCCATTTGATGTCCATATAAAACACCTTGTTTAAATGTCTCTCTTTTTCTCTTCTCTTTTCAGCTACCTCATGAACTGCAGTACTACGTTCATCAGATCATGGGTGAGATGCAAGGCGGAGGTAGCAGTAACATGAAGCGCAGCTCAACATTCACAGGGGGTATCAGCAGCAACTCCACCACTAACAGTACTTCCGGGACAGCCGACCTACCCAACCAACCGTTGCTTAGTTCTGGTGGCAGCACTGGGCAATCTACCAACGGTTACTTGGCGAGTAGAGTTTATTGCAACGTCCCGGCCAATATCATCGCGCAGGCGATGCAACGACGAGACGAAGACGAGAAGAAAGAGATGGAACGGATGATGCCGATTGCGCGACATCGCAGCAAGGAATCGAGCAGGAATACGTCGACGATCACTGTTCAGGATAAAAGTATGCAGACCATACCGTTAGGAGGACGCAATGGACAAAGGGGAGATTTGTTATGTGTCCGATGCGGGGCGGATCTCGATCTGGATGCGCCTACAGAGAAACCGCCATCCGCCAAAGTTGCAGAAACGAGCGGTGTGATAAGTGTCATGAATTTATTGGATCTATCTGAACCTATAGCCCCGCCTCCCCCAGCCCCAGTTGGACCTAGTAACGCCAGTCTTTTGTTAGATTTGTTAGGGGGGCCTTTGGAGGACAACTCCGAAGAGGATAAGAACCCTGATAACATATCACTCACAGATCTTATGATGGACACTGGCCCTCCACTCATGGACTCAAAGTCGAGCGGAGGTGGTTCCGATGACTTGTCTTCGCCTCAGAAACTCCCTACCCCTGCCGGATCTATATCTTCGCTAGATGCAATTTCGGTGAGTAGTTCTACGACTAGCAAAGAGAGCAAACCGGCAACCCCGATTAATCCCACATCGCTTCTTCCAGAGGCCGAGGCTGCAGCCGTGGCAACAGTATCAGCGCAGAATGCCATGTTTGCCAAAGTTAACATGAGCGTACGACGGAGTAAAAACACCACAAGCCAACGTAATAACAACAACGATAACGATAACGATGAGTTTAATGATAATTCCATGGAACATGAGCAAAGAACTGCACCTGTAACTAACAAAATGACCTCTGACCCTGTTGCCAACGAGTCGGCCAATAAAGCGTTGTATTCTGGAGGAGAGAGTACCCCGACAAGCGCGCATTCTATGGAAGACCTGACCCCTGTTAATTCCAATAAAATCTCCACAAATCACGTCATGTCAAAAGTGGACAATCGTCGACAACACCCGCAAGTCAACGGTTCGGTGATACACGAAAACGATAACGAGAAAGTGACCAACACTCAAACGCGGGTTGCGACCACCAATAATTCCGAGACGAGAAGAGACATGAAAGGTATCGTTACCGGTAACCATGGCAACATGGACAGCAGACGAGATATGAAAGGACTCATAACGAACTCCGAGAGACGTGATCTTCAGCAAGTACGCAAACCTGGCAAGGCCTCGCAACAAGCGCCCCCTAAAGGTGGCCCGGCTCATCTCTACTTACAAACCAGTGTATAATACATTGTCTTTTTGTACAAAAATAACACAGACATTTTGTAGAAATTAATAAATGTAATTCCAAGGTTCTTTCTCACTTACTCACTTTACAACAAATATCAAAACTGCAACAAAATTAGTCATTGTTAATATGTCGTAAAAGTGGACCTGCAACATACGTTTCCATGCACTGAAATTGTTACATGGATATAAAACTATGTTTTTGTTTATAACAATTGAAGAGTGTTAAAGTTAAAATGTTAACCTCGCATAAATAACCACTTGCATAGCATCCCACAATCCTATGTATGGTTTGGGTATTGGGCAGCATGCATTATGGGTAATGTTAAAAAAACACCAATTGTTGCAGAAGGTACCTATCATATGTATGCCTCCATCGAAGTAAAATTAATATGTATACCATCATGCATTAATCCACAACAAGTTGTAAATTCTGGTAAGGAATCATCCCTTCTCCTGGCTGTATTGAAATGTTTATTGTTGCATGATGTAAGTTACATCTTCCTAGTGAACAAGAAGATATCACCAAATTGGTAGGAAACTTTTTGTGCAAAAATGTGAAATCATATGAAGAATAACCTATTTCAAAGACTCTGTATATACTAATAATGTGAATAGAACGGCCAATTTTGATACTTGAAGACTGTGGCGGAAACTATGTGTTTTCTGGACCAAGCTTGTTTTTTATTGTGTGTGCATATGTACGATCTATCTGTATAGCAACATGTTGTGTATAGGCTGTTCCAAGTGTATGCTACACGCCCTTGTGAAAGGTATTGGATTTAAAGCATTTTAACTACTGAATGATGTCTTCTCCAGAGGGGGTGCAATGTTTAAATCAAACCAGTCTATTGAATTTGTAAGTTGAAGACACTCTTCCCCAAATAGAAAATCTAGACTGGGCATCGTTCATCATATAAATTCATATTGTAAGACCCTTAATGTACTGTTTTGTTGATGGTTTTGCAGATATTCTGGGAGCAGGTCACACGTAAGCAACCTAGGTTGTCTTGCACTGAATTTGTTGTCTAGGACAAAAGGTCAAGCAGTAATTTGAACACTTGATACCTATTTTAATGGGACTATGAAAGTAAGTGCCATTGTCTTGGTTCATTACATTTTATAATATCTCCTGATTTAGATCACCTCTTTAACTCATTTTGCTTTTCATGAAATATCCCTCTGATCCACAGCACCTCGATAACTTATTCATGATATCCACAAAACTGTCAACAAACTATCTTAAGACTGGTTATGGCATATATTTCTTTTGGAATATACCTTTCACTGATGGCTGTATACAGACTATAAATGGAACCATCCATTGTAAGTATGTGATCATAAACTGGGTCTCTTTATCCCTCTATATGACCACCTTCCCTACAGGGGCTGTGTGTAAATGGTAAAGACATGAAGGATTCAGTCTATTATGAAGCGATATCATTGATGTTGTATAATAAAAAACCCTGTGATGACCCTCATTAGAGCGTTTTATAATTGTAGATAAAACCTTTCGGATGTAGAAGTAGGCAGGAGTGCCTTTAATGCTCGTCTTTCTGTACATGTTGTTACTAAGTTACGCCATTGAACTCTCTCGGAGGGTTTAGCGTGACTGTGTAAGATATGTGTCTAATTTAGAATCATTAATGCCTCTTGTAGCAAACTCATTGTCACCGTCACATGTCAATGACCCATATACATCAGTGTACTAAGATATTGACTTATTTGTTTCTGGGTATGAGATCATGATACGAAACCCATTCCAATAGCCTCAATGTTATGGTCACAGTTCAATGACCCATATACATCAGTGTACTAAGATTATTGACTTATTTGTTTCTGGGTATGAGATCATGATATGAAACCCATTCCAATAGCCTCAATGTTATGGTCACAGTTCAATGACCCATATACATCAGTGTACTAAGATATTGACCCTATTTGTTTCTAGGTATGAGATCATGAAACTTGACCCATTCCAATAGCCTCAATTTCATAGCCAAAGTTCAGTGACACATTAATACATATACACAAGTGCACTAACACTTTTAACACTATTGGTTTCTGGGCATGAGTTATGACACATTCTCGCTACATCTGAATTGCAAATAATGTCCCATATTTTTAAACACTAATACATTTTAAATTAGATGCAAACTAACATTCCATATATGGTGATAATTCAAGAATAACACAAAGTTAAATAATGGCAAGTAAGCATATCCTAACAATCAAAAATGGCACGTCTCATAAGAATGTTTTTTAAAGATGTAAAAGAAATATCTTATCTGTAATGTGAAAGGTACTTTGTATTTGTATATAAAACATTTTTAATTGCCAGAATGGTGCGATGTCATACTTTTTAAAACCAGTCTTTAAACCCTCTGTGTAGATGATGAATACAATGACCGATGATCGATCATTATTTTGACCGGTGATCGATCATTATTTTGACTGATGATCGATCATTATCTTGACCGATGATCGATCATTATTTTGACCGATGATCGATCATTATTTTGACCGATGATCGATCATTATTTTGACCGATGATCGATCATTATTTTGACAGATGATCGATCATTATTTTGACCGATGATAGATCATTATTTTGCACATTTTAAAAATAATTCTCAACAAGCATTAATTGATCACCTAAAGATAAATCTGTATAAGAATGATGCTTATTATCACCCAAAATGTCAGTCATTAAACCAAATCACTTTCTTGTCCCGTTTTTCCATTCTATATCACAATATGTGACGTGATCAAGCGAAATGAGTCACATGTCGGCAGTTTGAATTTTGATATATGTCCATCATTTAAAAGCATGTGAAAAATGCTACAGTATGGTCCTAACCCCACTTAAATTAAACTTCTAGTTTTTAAGTAACAAACAGTTTATTACCAACTGAGAAAACAAAGTAAATGTAAGAATGTATCTCTTCTTTTTACCTGTAACTCAAAATCAATATATTCCCAACATACGACTCATTCTGCTTGATCGCGTCACATATTGTAAACAATATCCTGAAGTGTGACCAAGTTCACATGGCAGCTGTCATTAACAATGGGCTATTCCGTTTGAAATTCATACACCCCCTATGGAAGACATTACCATAATCTTCCACACAGGGAGTGTAAAGTTCAAATGGAGTCACCCATGCAGGTAACCCCATTTAAAATTCACACTCCCCATGGGGGAGATTCAGGTCGTGTATTCCATAGGGAGTGTCTTCTAACTGGAATAGCCCAATTAGAATCAGCTGTCAAATGATTGCTGCCGCATGTTAAATCAAAAGTGAAGGGTATTTCATCCTTTGTATAGGGTGAGTGAAAACACTTAATTGTATGAGGGAGCTATTTGAGAATGCTGCCCCTGTATGTACTGTATGATAGTGTATTGAAATCATGTGCTTATTGATCGGAATGATGTTTTGTACAAAAGGCAGCAATGTGAATGATATAAAAAGATGAACTCGCTTCATCATGCCACTTATTGTAAATGGGTAAAATATATATTGAAAATGTTTAATTAAGCTTATATCCCAAAAGGGCCACATTTTAAAATAAATGGGCACATTTTTAAATAAATTAAAAAAATGTGCAAATCAATGTGTAAACTTTTGACCTCAAGATTTAGCTAGTCAACAATGTGGCTATTGAAAGATGGCAAAATTGTGAAAGTTTTTGAAAATATTGAACAGACCTGCATGATACACATAATATTCACTACCCATGATTGTGTATAATTGAGCCCTATCTATGCACGTTGTAATTAACCTCCCATGTGTAGAAAGTGTACAAAGTCTTGAGGAGGATACATTTATTTTTTATTATATTTGTTGGAATATATTGTTATTCATTTGCTGGCATGATTTTGGAATACCCTCCACAGTCCACACCCTATATTGTAATACACTTTATTCCTTAAAATGTAGAGTGTGAAGGGTATAATGTGATGGGTATTACATAATTATTCCATTATATTTGAGTTTGGATAGAATTTATGGTGTAAGTGCCAGAGTAGATGATATGCAATAGCTTTTATGCTGTTTCTGTGCGACCCCCACCTCCCCCTGGCCAAGTGGACTAAGACATGGTCTTCTAAGGCATGATCTTCCATACTGGTGGACCCATGTTCGAATCCCGCCAACAATGACGGGGCCCGTTGTACCCACTAATCTTGGCCCAATTCCACGCCCGGATAGTTGCATCCACCTGTCCATCTCAGGAGTGTTATGGTTAGGCAGAGTTTAAGGCAGTAACTGCAGAAATACCATTCTGGCACTAATACCAAAAATGTGATGTATAATTATGTGTGTGTGTTTTGTTTAGTTTTGAAAAATGAATTTCATGTCTTGACCTTTATGATATGAATATTATACAACAGCAACTGTAATCAATAATCAATTATCAAGTTGATTTATATCAGATTTCAATCAATTATTATCAAGTTGATGATCAGGGAACCAATAATAGATTTTTTTCTTCTTCAGTCTTGCAACATGACACCCTGTATTTGCCACATAAATCTCATGTTCTGTTTTATATTAATTTTAAACATTGTATATCCGCATCGAATACCTGCTAATTAATCATATTTGTGTTTCTTTAATTATTTGCACCCTATTATACTATTTGTATATACTGTACACCTGTTTTGTAATCTTTTTTGCATTTTTAGCGAATATTTTTATTATTTGTTTGTATTTTACCACACAGTACCTTCTTTAAATAGGAATTAACAATGAATTGTATTGTTTAAAAATCCAAGATCATTAATAACTATGTAAGATCCACCAAGCTATGTTTTAATACAAGTTATGTTAGCTTCCTTAGGAAGAGTCCTCAGACAAACAAGCAAAGTCTGAGGACTCTTCCAGCTTAACTGTGAAAAATAATATTGCTGTTCTGTCAAAACCTTGTATGTTGTCCAGCCCTTCTGCATGTATAAAGTGAAACTGGCCAACGGTTGTTCATAGGATGTGTTGCTTTATACATGTTCAGGGGCAAGAGCACTCACACGGTTTTGATAGATGTATTTTAGTCCTAGAACATGTTTAAAGCAGACTGCCCAACGGCTATACATATGAAACATTACTTTATACATGCTGAAGGTCCGGATGGAGATACAAGGTTTTGACAGAACAGCGCGATAAGCTGAAAGAGACTAGGCGTATCGTCACGAAGAGCATTAATTAGACAATGGATTTGTAAGCAACAAATATCTGTCTGATATATCAATCATGATCAGCTTATTTTAAATAAGAATTTTGTTTTTATTTTGTTCAATACAGCGAAGAGATTTTTGAATAGAAGATCTGATTAATAATCCAAATTTTCTGGAAATACCATGTTTTCCCTACACTGTAAAAGTGAAAATTTTCGCGCATGTAATTGTTCAGGCTTTGTTCATTTTTGACAATTTGCTTGTTTTTATTTTTTGGATTTTGAGCTTCCTTACATAGACCTACATACAGAATGAATATATTCGCGCGTTTTTATTTTCGTACTATGCGAAAAAGCGTGAAAATAAATGTAGCCCAAAAATTTCCACTTTTACTACAGTACCTCAATTTGCCAACAGCATACCTGTAAAACTATTCAAATAACTCCACTTTATGTTAATTTATTATAACTGCTACCTAAATATTGAAACCATCCACAAGTTGTATTAAAATTGTATATTTTTGTTGCCGCCACTTTTAGTTGCAATGTTACCCACCATTAATTTATTCAAGGTGCATAATAATCATGAATGTAAAAAAACTGAGTTTGATGCACTCGTGCATGTGGGCTAGCATTCTTTGAGAATCGGTTTCACTGTAACAATTTACTCTAGAAACACTGTCCTAAAAATGAGATGTGGTATAAGGGAGCACACCACTAAATCGGTCTCGCGTCTCGCTTTCGATCAAAGTTGGGTACGACAATAGTTCCTATTTGGCGGAAACGATTGTGTTTTTTTACGGTTTATGATATAATTTTTTATTGATATGTTGTGTTTTGAAATGTGCAGTTGATGTTCTGACATTTAAACTGGGTGATTTGAGCTCAATTTTAATTTCAGCAACCGATTTACACACGTGGTGCATATCCAGACCGGGCCGAATTTAGCTAGGCAAATCACTATGTTGTTATGCAGCGAATATATCAAAAAAAGTGTGCGGTAATGTTGGGTTCATATTCAGATATGTTGTAGATTACCCTTGTGAGTAAAACATCAAAATTTCATTGAACAAAATGTGCGCATATAGAAACTAGAGCCATTTAAGTAAGCCTTCCCTAACATGTAAAGTCTATGGAGAGCGTCTTGGTGTTGTGCTCCCTATAACTTCAACAATTTACTCTAGAAACGCCTGACCTAAAGAAAAAGCCAATACCAAATATCTCAAAATACCATTTTCTCTCTTAGAATTCTGTATCAAATCTAAACATGTAACTTATTAGTTGAATTCTCTAACAGTTGTTTAATTTATAAAGATGTCTCAAAAGTCTCCAAAACTGTTCTTTAATTTATAGAATTATTGTGTGTGATAATGTTATGCTCTGCATTTTTATAACTGTCTTTTGTTTATTAATTTCATCATTTTTTAATAATGTCCTGTAATGTCAAATGTATACATGTTGTAAACTGAAAGAATTCAGAGAGTATGTAAGTGATATTATTAAAGAATATGAAGATTGTTTTCAGAAAAATCCCTGATATCAGTAACTTTTGTTTATCTCGCCCTGTATTAAATCGTAGTAAGGGGTGATTTTGAGGATTTTAAGACATTTCAGGTATTTTAAGAACATTGACAGTTTAATAGATGTTTTGTCTTATACAGGAATGCTAAATATTGTGAAAGCGAATAATGAAAGAAAACCCTGACTCCATACCACGTTTCGTCATATCAGCCATCTTGTAGGTGCTCATAAACTTTATTTCAAATGTTCAGGAATTGAACCCCTGAGCATCTATTTCAAATGTTCAGGACTTGAACCCCTGAGCATCTATTTCAAATGTTCAGGACTTGAACCCCTGAGCATCTATTTCAAATGTTCAGGACTTGAACCCCTGAGCATCTATTTCAAATGTTCAGGAATTGAACCCCTGAGCATCTATTTCAAATGTTCAGGACTTGAACCCCTGAGCATCTATTTCAAATGTTCAGGACTTGAACCCCTGAGCATCTATTTCAAATGTTCAGGACTTGAACCCCTGAGCATCTATTTCAAATGTTCAGGACTTGAATACCCGAGCATCTGTTTCAAATGTTCAGGACTTGAACCCCTGAGCATCTATTTCAAATGTCCAGGACTTGAACCCTGAGCATCCATTTCATATGTTCAGGACTTGAACCCCTGAGCATCTATTTCAAATGTTCAGGACTTGAATCCCCGAGCATCTGTTTCAAATGTTCAGGACTTGAACCCCTGAGCATCTATTTCAAATGTTCAGGACTTGAACCCCTGAGCATCTATTTCAAATGTTCAGGACTTGAACCCTGAGCATCTATTTCAAATGTTCAGGACTTGAACCCCTGAGCATCTATTTCAAATGTTCAGGACTTGAACCCCTGAGCATCTATTTCATATGTTCAGGACTTGAACCCCTGAGCATCTATTTCAAATGTTCTGGACTTGAACCCCTGAGCATCTATTTCAAATGTTCAGGACTTGAACCCCTGAGCATCTATTTCAAATGTTCAGGACTTGAACACCTGAGCATCTATTTCAAATGTTCAGGACTTGAACCCCTGAGCATCTATTTCAAATGTTCAGGACTTGAACCCCTGAGCATCTATTTCAAATGTTCAGGACTTGAACCCTGAGCATCTATTTCAAATGTTCAGGACTTGAACCCTGAGCATCTATTTCAAATGTTCAGGACTTGAACCCCTGAGCATCTATTTGAATTGATCAGGACTTGAACCCCTGAGCATCTATTTCAAATGTTCAGGACTTGAACCCCTGAGCATCTATTTGAATTGATCAGGACTTGAACCCCTGAGCATCTATTTCAAATGTTCAGGACTTAAACCCCTGAGCATCTATTTCAAATGTTCAGGACTTGAACCTCTGAGCATCTATTTGAATTGTTCAGGAATTGAACCCCTGAGCATATATTTCAAATGTTCAGGACTTGAACCCCTGAGCATCTATTTCAAATGTTCAGGACTTGAACCCCTGAGCATCTATTTCAAATGTTCAGGACTTGAACCCTGAGCATCTATTTCAAATGTTCAGGACTTGAACCCTGAGCATCTATTTCAAATGTTCAGGACTTGAACCCCTGAGCATCTATTTGAATTGATCAGGACTTGAACCCCTGAGCATCTATTTCAAATGTTCAGGACTTAAACCCCTGAGCATCTATTTCAAATGTTCAGGACTTGTTGAACCTCTGAGCATCTATTTGAATTGTTCAGGAATTGAACCCCTGAGCATATATTTCAAATGTTCAGGACTTGAACCCATGAGCATCTATTTCAAATGTTCAGGACTTGAACCCCTGAGCATCTGTTTCAAATGGTCAGGACTTGAACCCTGAGCATCTATTTCAAATGTTGAGGACTTGAACCCCTGAGCATCTACTTCAAATCTTTAGAACTTGAACCCATGAGCATCTATTTTATCTATAACAGTCAATGACCAAGAATTATGGAGATTATCCATTTAACGGATTAGCTGCCATCTTGTCGGGAATAATAACTTTGTTCACAATTTTCAGAAAGAAGACGCCTGTTTCATGATGTGTAGGCCTACTTGGTAACACGGTTCATACAATGAATTGGACGTCATGTACCAATTCAATTGAACGTGGAATAGGCCGGGTGCGATTCCCCTTTGTAAGCCGTTGCACATGGCTACCCTCCATTTGTGAGTACAAATCTTGTTTGTTTGCTTGGGTCATGCTTGAAAAAGGCGGATGGAATCTACAGTGATCTATACAAGCATGATCTTTATGAACATATCAACTTTTCTGCAGAAAGTCATCACTTTTTGATTCTTTTTTGTCAACATTATTTCTTTTGACATAGTAGGACATTATGTGTTTTTGTACTTTTGTAGTGTACATGTATATATTCTGCTTTTTATTTAGCACATGGAGTGAATTCCCATGCCAGTTATTTTTTACTATTGTTGTAAATTTGTTAGGAAACAAGAAATGAAACAATATGTGCCCCCCCCCCCCCCAATTTTGTTGTCATAGTGTAATGTCAGAATCGATCATGGTAAGATTAACTGTTTTATGCCAACTGTAAATTCTGGTTGGAACCATGATCAAAATGATAGCAAATGCTATGCATATGGATGAGGTGATGTAGTTCCCTTAACATGGGCGTATGATTTGAGCTGGAATACCTTAAACATGGTTCCCAAATTGCGGACAAAACCCTAATCATGGGTCTCAAATCTCAAAAAAACAACCCACCCAAACATGTGTCCCAAATTGCGATAAAAAACTCAGTCAAATTAGCTGTTTATTAAAACAACTAATGGATTTGTTTATCCAACTAAAAACCGGTAGACAAATGAATGTTCAGAATTAAAAACTGTCATGACCCTGATTATGTGTTCTTAGGCTATATAAAAAAATCTTTTGTCTCAAAGCTCCCGCGCGCGTTAGTTAATTGATGCACGTTAGAAAAAGAAAAGATTTTTAATTTATTTATTTCCCCCCCCCCCAAAAAAAATCCTAATTATTTCACAGATTTGTCAGATTTTCATTGATCACATCATTTTAAACACAAAAGGTCACTTTTACAAGGATTTTGATGTTTTTTTAAATTTATTTTAAAAACCGTAAAAAAAACGCATTCCGCATAAGGTTTTGAAAAACTGAAGAGCTTTGAGACTTTGAGATTTGTTTAATATAGCCTTACAGAATTACAATTTGAAAAGTTCTGTTGAGTCTGCGCATTGTACGTGCAAAATGTTGACTAAAAAACTAATAATCCGCCACCTATGGTATCATGGTTATTCACTTGTATGTGTACTTAATTATTTATTGATTTCTTAATTATGTTTATTTATATAATTGCTATTGTATTCAATTAATGTAAACATCTTACTGTACATGTATTCTTGCAGCCAAAGTGTATATCATATGTGTAGCCATGTTTCATTATTTTCAGTCATTATTAAATTATGGCCATAAGAAAAATGTATAATAATTAGGCTTTCACGACTGGCATCCTTCCATAGGTAGAAAGGTTTAAACAAGCAAGTATGCCAACCATTAGTGCACTCTTTTAAACCATCTTTAATTCATTGATAAGAAAAATTGTTGAATAAGGCCAAGAGCGGTTACAGAATCACAAAAGAATCATTTTCAAGGTTCGGAAAACAAAGTAATCCTCATTTAGCTTCGTAAAATAAACAACAAGTCTTTCCCTGGAATTTCTTTATTTTGTCCAAGAAAATATCGCCAAATATGTAAACATTTTCTGGATATTGTTGATTTTTTTTTCCTCAAAAAAAGTTTGATATTTTGATGAGTTTTGTGTTAGGAATACCAACCTATAAGCGGCCGTGATCTTTACATGATATGTTTATTATTTGCAACCTGTATAATCTATTACAATAGCTATAGACCTACGTCATTAAGCTTTGATTGTGTATCTAATGTGAGATGTGTTTTTTCTGTAGTTTGCTTCATTTCATAGTGCTGATTAGTTCACTCGTTAATTTAAAAAAAAAATCCAGGCCTGTTAAAATTAAGTTGAGTACCTCCCCTGCAGGTTTCATGATGCACAGTTCTATCAAGTAATGTGCAAACCAAGCAGGTAAACAAGAGCCTCCCTCCTAATTGGTACTTTTCATGATTATATTATTATTATTATCTCTAATCACTACGGTATAATATTCAGATGAGAAGGATTGTAAAACTACGGAAAAACACTCTTATAAGTCGCTGTAAACCTTTATTTTATTTAAAGCAGTATTTATGGTGATGGGACTTTATAATAAAGAACTAATAATTTATAATGTGATTATTCTAATTTATGTTAATTTTTATGTTATTGTTGTGAATTATGAAATATATGATAAGTATCTTCATCAAATTTGGGCTAATCATGTCATGAATTGGGAAACATAGTGTCAATTTCATTATGAATTGAGTGTCACCATTGGTATGCTTGGGGTTGATTTGGGACTGATGCCCCCACCCTCAGATATGGGTGTGAAGCTAAAGAACCTGTAACATTTTGGCATTTTTTTTACCCAACAGGTTCAATTGTGATACTTGAGCAATTTGGCCTGGAAATAAGACCCGCCTGCCTGCCCATAGCAGGGTAACTTTTGCGTCGGGCGGGTGAAGATACAAAAGTACCCGCCCAACTGACTGGTAACATTTTAAGAACTCACAGTGTAAAAGCTTACATGTTAGGGGCATAACACACACAATCTTAAAAACACCCTTATAACACATTTTCATGGTCCCATATGCCTACAGTGAAATAGTAATTACTGAACATAAATGTCTCTAAATGAAGCAAGCACAAATCATCCTTATTGTCCAGATTATGCAAAGTTGAAATGCTTTCCTTGATGTTTTGCAAAGTGTTCATAAAGCACATTCTTGTTTAAATAGTGCTGATTTACTATTACTTGCACCCTGTTACTATCACCAGAAAAATACGCCTTAACTCTTTCCACTCGGCTATTGATTTACCATATACAAAAAATAGATTTTTTAGAAACCTCTCCCAACTTTCAAGATCAATCATAAGGATTACTGAACCAATACTAGGCATGTTTGTATTTATGTCAATGCATTTCCCATGGCGATTCCAAATATGGTTATGAAATTCAATAATTGTGTACATTTTTGAAGCATTTTGTGAAGTTTTGGAATGTCGTCTGCAGACGCCCGCTGCGTGGAAAGAGTCAGGATTTGTAAATCCTCAGACATGAACTCCTTAGTTTTTATTGTACGAGTGTGTCTGTTTGCAGTCAGTTTGTGTACATATGTACATTTTAATTACACATGGATATCCAAGTTATTTATTTGTTTGTCTTTTTAATTATGTTGTGTACACTCTAAAAATCATGAATTAAATTAAATATGGATCATTATCAGATAGTTGATTTTGGGTTTTCTTAGAGTGTAGTCAACAGATGTCCTGCACACTCTAAAAATTCATAATTAAATTAAATGTGGATCATGATCAGATAGTTGATTCAGGTTTTCTAAGAGTGTAGTCAACAGATATGTCCAGCACACTCTAAAAGATCCTGAATTAAAAGTGGATCAGATAGTTGATTTTGGGTTTCCTAAGAGTGTAGTCAACCGATTTGTGTTAATTATGTTAAAATCCAGAGCTTTCAGTTTGTATTTCATACGAAACAAATACCTTCATCTTTAAATATGTAAAAATATAGTGAATATAATTATACAGGTAATGTTTGCACCGACAAAAAACAATAATTCCGGAGCGTTTTGTGCCACAAGATATCGATTAGCTGTTAGTTGTTACAAAGAATGTTACTCAGAGCAGCTATTGCAAATACGCTCTTTTTTGTTCAAATATTTAGTGATGTGAAAAGCCACTATCTGCAATGCTGCCACATACACTTGTGGTGCTATATGGTGTACGTATCCTTAAAAAATGCAAATTTACACATGGCAGATAGGATCTTGTGGCTCCAAATGCTCACTAATTAATTTGTTTTGTAGCCCTTCACCCCCATTTCAGGAGAAGTTTGGGGACAAATTTTCCATTTGAATGATCTATAAAGTGATGTGGTATTGAAATGAATAACACAAAGTTTGCACTGAGACAAATACCACCCCAATTGTTTTGTTACCCTCACCTCTATTTCAGGAGAGAAGGTACCGGGGACAAATTTTCAATTTTGGATAAGTAACGATATGGATTCTTTACCAAATGTAGTTGCTTAATTCATTTTTGAAGTTTGCTGAAACTGCAAGCAGATTTTTTAAATAAATAGATTATCTAAACATTTAAAATAATGCACACATCTTTTTGAATTTATAACATTAGCGGTAAGCCATTAATTTATGCATTGAGAAAAGTTTGTCTCCATTTTCTGTCTAAAGGTATGGTCAGTATTTATTGGTTACTAGAAAATGTTTGAATGAACCAATATATTCACGGACTTGTGCATCAAGGAACTTAATTTCTGGAACTCAAGTAGCATACGTTTTGATTATGTTAGATCACAAAATAGATCAAGATGGCTTGAAATTGTAGTCACCCTTTTTTGATCAAAGGAGGTTTGGAAACTTTCTTTAATTTTGTATATTTTGTGACATGTTCATATTGTGTTGCATTTAAAGCTGTCGTGTTCCTCTTTCCAACGAATAAGCACTGAAACAAGTGATTGCTACATTATTTGACATCATAGGAAAGATGAACACATCAGCTTTTCATTGATGTGCAAGACTCTATGAACTTATACCAAAATATACACAATATAATCCATGTCACCTCTTGTTGATCAATGATAAGTGCCCGGTTCCATTCCATGCATGGGGGAACATGTATTGACTGCTGTATTGACTGCTGTTGTTATAGATGACTGGTTTGGTTTAGTGTATGGTTTATGATGGACACCCCTTCAAATGCGCGTGCATACCGACAGGCAAGCTTTTGTTTGGCAGGCAATTCGTGCACATCGGTAGGCAACATAATAAGCTGATGTGACATGTGACATCGTTTATATGCAGAAGAATTTCTGAACTTTATTTTAGCAGTTATTATCTCCCCCTGGTCCAGAAATCCTGAAGTTTTTGGGTGCCACAAAATCGTTGGTTGCTCACAGAATTTATCACATTACCAAATTAACCATCTTCCACTATATATGTTGTGACTTTCTTGTGTAAATATTGACCATTCTCTGTGAACATACAGCACATTTTTATTACAATTAAAACACAATCAGTCTTCCTGTATGTGTTTTACTGTGTATGGTACTTAATTATGATTGTGATAATATGTAATCAGGGTAAACTATAGTTTAAACTGGTTCAAGGAAACAATGAGCTGCTTTGATTATACCAGTTTACTGTTAGTCCAACATTCATTACTGTTAGTAAAACTGGTTTAAGCAAACAATGCTACTTCGATTGGACCAGTTAACCTTTGGCCCAATATACTTTACTATCTATGATACTTAAGGTTCAAGATGTATATTAAATCAGGGTAAACTGGTTTTAACAAATCCTTATACTTTGAATAAACCAGTTTAACCTTTGACCCAGCATACATTATGTTGCCCCTTTATTCCTAATCACACTTGTATATTGAACTATACTTTATAATGACACCTCTTCTGGGCAAATTGAATTGTCATAAATGATGGTTGATAATGAACTAGAATAAAATACAATAAGCTTAAACATGATATTTTGTTTTTCTGTTCGTTATTGGGTTGGTCAAATTGATGTAATTTTGTTTAACCTTTTGGATGATATGATTATACTAAGGTCCGAAGTTTACCGCGTTGTGAAATTTCCGCGAAAATCGCAGAATTGAGGTTAAACGCGGAAAACGACATTTTGATGAAAAGAAGAAAAAAAATGCACAAAAAATGTCCAAAACAAACAATTTATAAATAGTCTTGAATAAAACAATATAAAATGGCGATATAGAAGGTCGGCTACAGCCGCTACAGTAATATAAGGTAAGCCTAAAAATCAAAAATGATGTGTTTTTCTGTAAAGTGTGTTTATTTTGGTTTTATAGATCGTAAATTTTAAGCTTTCTTGGGGAAAATTACATCACAGAAAAATGCAAAATTTACAAAGCGGAAAAACGCGGAATTCGACAGTTACAAAGCGGCAAACTTCGGACCTTAGATTATACCATATTTTGTTACAGATATTTCTGAACATGAACCCAAGGCTGACTTATGGTATTATGAGAGAAAGGTTCGTTGTATCTAGTAAGATTTCCACTTACTTGTGGACGTTTCGGGAAACACTGTTGCCTTATCAACACATGATAGGTAGTCATAGTGAGTGATTTACTACTGCTATTAACTCACTCATACCTATCATGTGTTGATAAAGGCAATAGTGTTTGCTTCTGCATCATTGATGCTCTCGTTATTGTGGACGTTTTAGAAACACTGTTGCCTTATCAACACATGATAGGTAGTCATAGTGAGTGATTTACTACTGCTATTAACTCAATACCTATCATGTGTTGATAAAGGCAATAGTGATTGCTTCTGCATCATTGATGCTCTCGTTATTGTGGACGTTTTAGAAACACTGTTGCCTTATCAACACATGATAGGTAGTCATAGTGAGTGATTTACTACTGCTATTAACTCACTCGTACCTATCATGTGTTGATATAGGCAACAGTTCTGCTTCTGCATCATTGATGCTCTCGTTATTGTTGACGTTTCGGAAACACTGTTCCCTTATCAACACATGATAGGTAGTCATAGTGAGTGATTTACTACTGCTATTAACTCACTCATACCTATCATGTGTTGATAAAGGCAACAGTGTTTGCTTCTGCATCATTGATGCTCTTGTTATTGTGGACGTTTTAGAAACACTGTTGCCTTATCATCACATGATAGGTAGAGTCATAGTGAGTGATTTACTACTGCTATTAACTCACTCATACCTATCATGTGTTGATAAAGGCAACAGTGTTTGCTTCTGCATCATTGATGCTCTCATTATTGTGGACGTTTCGGGAAACACTGTTGCCTTATCAACACATGATAGGTAGTCATAGTGAGTGATTTACTACTGCTATTAACTCACTCATACCTATCATGTGTTGATAAAGGCAACAGTGTTTGCTTCTGCATCATTGATGCTCTTGTTATTGTGGACGTTTTAGAAACACTGTTGCCTTATCATCACATGATAGGTAGAGTCATAGTGAGTGATTTACTACTGCTATTAACTCACTCATACCTATCATGTGTTGATAAAGGCAACAGTGTTTGCTTCTGCATCATTGATGCTCTCATTATTGTGGACGTTTCGGGAAACACTGTTGCCTTATCAACACATGATAGGTAGTCATAGTGAGTGATTTACTACTGCTATTAACTCACTCATACCTATCATGTGTTGATAAAGGCAACAGTGTTTGCTTCTGCATCATTGATGCTCTCATTATTGTGGACGTTTCGGGAAACACTGTTGCCTTATCAACACATGATAGGTAGTCATAGTGAGTGATTTACTACTGCTATTAACTCACTCATACCTATCATGTGTTGATAAAGGCAACAGTGTTTGCCAAAACGTCTACAATAAAAAGTAAGTGGAAATTGGATTATATACAATGAGCCTGTCTCTCATGTATCTTACTCGGGAAATGGTTTAGGGAGGGTTGTGATTATAAATCAAACTGGTTTGGGTGTATGTGGGTGGGTGGGGGGGGGGGGGTAAACCACGGGAAATGTTTTAGGATAGGGTTAAGAGTTAAAGGAGGTGTCCCGCAAGCATAAAAGTGTGCATTATATGTTGGGAAAATAACTATTGAGTCCAACTTTTGTAATTATATTGAACAAAACACCACACTTATGACAAAAACAAATAAAAACCGCAATCTCTCAACATGCACTTTTTAAAATTCGCGGCGATCGAAAGACCCAGTGTCGATGATGTCATAGTTATACAATGCACATGCGCAAATGTTAGCACCGATACCCATGACGTCATCGACACCGGGACTTTCGATCGCCGCGAATTTTAAAAATTGCATGTTGAGTGATGGCAGTTTTTATTCATTTTTGTGACTGGTATGGTGTTTTGTTCTATATAATTACGTAATTCCGGCCCGATAATTATTTGTCTAACAAATAATGCTCAATGTTGTTCTTGCGGGACCCTTCCTTTAATGAAGTAGCCGCGGGAAATGGTTAGGAGGATTATGATTATAAATCCACCTGGTTGGTGTAGTTGCAGTGGGTGGGGGGGGGGGGGTTGTAGGGGGTTTATGTGGTTTAAAAAGTACCGAGGGTTAACTTGATGCAAGTAGCCGCGGGAAATGGTTAGGAGGATTATGATTATAAATCCACCTGGTTGGTGTAGTTGCAGTGGGGGGGGGGGGGGTTGTAGGGGGTTTATGTGGTTTAACTTGATGCGGTTTGAGAGGTAGGGGTTAATTAAGTAGCCACGGTAAATGGTTTAGGAGGGACATGGTTATAAATCAACCTGATTGGGGGGGGGGGGGGGGGGCGCCCGGGGCGGTTGTAGGGGACTTAGAATGGGGATATGGTTATAAATCAACCTGGTTTGGGGTGTTGTAGGGGGTTTATGTGGTTTAGGGAGGGTTGTGATTATAAATCAAACTGGTTTGGGTGTGTGCATGTGGGTGGTGGGGGGGGGGGGGGGGTAAACCACAGGAAATGTTTTAGGATAGGGTTAAGAGTTAATGAAGTAGCCGCGGGAAATGGTTAGGAGGATTATGATTATAAATCCACCTGGTTGGTGTAGTTGCAGTGGGGGGGGGGGGGGGGTTGTAGGGGGTTTATGTGGTTTAAAAAGTACCGAGGGTTAACTTGATGCGGTTTGAGAGGTAGGGGTTATGATTAAGTAGCCACGGTAAATGGTTTAGGAGAGACATGGTTATAAATCAACCTGATTGGGGGGGGGGGGGGTGGCGCCCGGGGCGGTGGTAGGGGACTTATAATGCCTTTAGAACGGATATGGTATAAATCAACCTGGTTTGGGGGTGTTGTAGGGGATTTATGTGGTTTCAGAGGTAGGTAATGTGGCATAACCATCTAGCGGGGACCCGAGCGTAGCGGGGACCCGAGCGTAGCGAGGGTACGCCGCTAGTATTACCAATCCTGATGAATCTTCTCAACAATGACTTTAGGGTAGTTGTAGAGATATTGAGACCTCTCCATATAGAAGAGCCCCAGACCTCTAAAAAATTTCCACCTATTTCACTATAAATTTGAACCTGCGATTTTGTTCAAAAGGTAGGGAATATTAAATGCACCTTATTAGAAGTTTTAAGAATGAATTCATGTATGAATGCAGTATGAAATCGAAGCCAATTATAATTACTCACTACTATTGTACGCTCGTATGTCAAATTCCATAATCTGAAGGTCAAGGGTCACCTGTTGTACTGCATTTAAATGTGTAGTTTTTATTGCATGATTTACGATTTATAGTTTCAGAATCAGTTAGATACACATTTTGTTTCAGATGTCATAGATAGACTTATTGTATCTGTAATCATTTTCCTTGGATAGTCGAAGTAAGGTTTCTAAGCATTTAGGGTCTAAACTCTCCCTTCATATTACCCTGGTGTGAATTGAGAATGATGTGTAACCAATGTAAAGTGTTCAACAAAAGAAAGTATACCACTTTGTTTATATCATTTGGAGTAAGATTCAATTTAATTTTTTACCAAACAGGCTAGATAGGCATTTAGATGAATCTTTTAGGCATAATTTGATACCAAATTTGCCCCCTAACTACAAAGATAAACCATGATTAGCACCATTTAAAGAAAAAATTCCTATTTTTCAAAAGTCTCATTTTCAATACACAGCACAAGAAAAAAGGACCAATTATTAACACACACAATGTCGTACGACCCAACGCATTTGCACTGTGCGATCGATAGCCCCGTGAATCCTTGCTATACACATACACACAGAGACCCCAATTGGTCCTTTCTTCTCGTGCTGTGTATTGGAAATGAGACTTTTGACAATCGGAAATTTTTCTTTAACTGGTGCTAATCATGGTTTATCTTTGTTGTAAGGGGCACATTTGGTATCAAATTATGCCTAAAAGATTCATCTAAATGCCTATCTAGCCTGTTTGGTCCAAACAAAATTGAATGTTACTCAAAATGACATAAACAAAGTGGTATACTTTCTTTTGTTGACCCCTTTTATGTCCTTGGGACACAAATTGAATACAAAGTGCATATTTAATGTTATAAAGAATGTTAAATATCCTGTACTCATTTATGTCATTTAAATATACATATTATAAGAAAACTACTTTACATGGATGATACTGCCACATATGTCTAAGCTGTACATTACCGGGCATGAGAATTCAACCCTAGTGAAGAATGACATCGTTGAATCAAAGTCATTTAGGTCAAACATCGGTTACAGAACGGGTATAACGTTGATCATATTGGTGTTCTAAGGTAGGTTAGTGATGTTGCGAGAGGCAATTGCAAGTGGTGATTCAGCAAACCCGGCAGAGAAATCACTGGATGAGGTCGAGAAGCTGATCGCAGAAATAAAAGAAGAGAAGTGTAATTCACCAACGAGTCAATTATGGCTACATATGGACATGCTAATATTTGCTAATATTTTAAAACAGGCTGTAGTTTTTAAAAAATACTAACACAATCAGGCCTACATTTTACCCCACAACAACACGCTAGGCTAGCGTCAATTTGTTTACACTTTAACAACATTATAATCGTCAGGTCTCGTCAATCTGAACACCCATAATTGTACATTATTTTTGTATACGGATTATGAAAAAAAATATCCTAAAATCCATCAGAAAAATCTCTCTCAATTATAACCAGCCAGATCAATCGAAAATACACAAATCAATAGGCCCGTGTAAAGCCTACGATACAAAATTTGGATGTTTTGAATTTATAAACCATCGAATAAATCAAGAAACTATTGATTCAAAACATGTCTACGGTCTCTAAAGTGCTCCAAAATCACCGTGTCTCTCGCCATCGCATACACACAGTGTACAAGTTTATAATTTTAATAAAAATAAAGGTCCAGAAAAGAGGCCGTATTTTATCTTTTTAATTATAAAAATACCAAAAAATATCACTGCCGAAACCCAACAATTTATTTAACATGATTATCAATGTGATGCATTCATATTTGCAGAATACGGTATGGATTGGATGCTAAAAGAATTGACTCACCACTTAAAATATTCTCAGGTATATTCCTCAATGAATCTTCGGATAAAACTCCTCGGAAAATTCTTCAAAATTCAGTCTACTCATCCGTCTCTTTCAAATATCAAATTCGCAATGAGGCAATTTTCGGCCGTGTGCGCGCGCCGGAAGGAAGAAAGTCAACGCGCGCGCTGATTGGCCTAATCGCTAATTGATTGAAAATGGAGTACTGCAGTGCTGTCCCGCCATGCACTATACTTCCTGTCAGAATGTAGTAATGCCAAAAATACCAAAAATACAAGAAATACAAGAAGAATCCTTAAAACAAATAGCTCGCCCATTTTGGGTAATTAATTGAATGATTTTTGCAATCCCGTTACACAAGCATTTAGTTCAACAGGCCAAGTGTCATCATCATTCGATCTTATTAAGGCTAGACAGAGAGGAGTTGAGGCTTTTAACATGTGTACGAAAGCAGTAACATCTAGCATCGATAAAGTTCAACCAGTGCAAAAAAGAAAATACGAATAATAAGAAGTAAATACTGTGACAAGCTCGATGTGTTTTCATACGAGAGTGGACACCATACTGGATACTCTAGCTCGCTCTTTGAACAAGATGAAAAACATTCTCAAAGATATGTCACGCGTCCACACAGCAGATTACACCCTTACAATAAAAGATCAATTGGGTGACCACTGGAAACAGATGATATGTTACCTACATGATATCAAAACCAGCGTCATTATCGATGCTATGGCATTTGTCTAAAGATACTAAGACACGATTGCAAGGTCACGCTATTGTACCAGATACAGGGTGAAACTTTTGAACATCTACAATTGACCGAGGACAGATATGACGTTCATCTGCATGATATAACTGAAGGAAATGCCGCGAAGAGGAGTATCAATGACCGATACAAGAGTAGTGCACCCTATGGTTGAGATACACTTGTTGCACCGCAGATGGAAAGAGGATGCGCCCAAAGGCAATTCTTCTTCTTTGTATTACAGGAACAAAGCAACATGCAACCAATGGCGACGTTGAATTGCACCTGTCATGACTGTGGTGTGATTGGAGGTCTGCTTCAGGTCCAGATAGCAAATACTAGAAGCTTATGAACTCCACTCGGTAGTGAAGTATGTAGGCTACCATTTTTCAAACTATGAGATCCAATGACGATGACTTTGCCTGTTGCAGTATTAAACCCAAAAGGGTTGATTTCACTACCTAGCGCACTGAAATCCTTAGCAGCTGAACCTTGTTACATGCCTTGTTGAATCGTCACTCGCTACATGAGCCATTATTATGTTTGTTCAGAAACAGCTATTAACATGGTTAATGCAGGCATTGCTTGAATGTATTTCTCCATTGTAGCGGCTTGATACCATGCAATGACTCGGGTTTTTTAAGCGCCATGTCAGACTATATGCCATAGAAAACATTTTCCTTTTGCCTGTGACCCCATTGTGTATTGGCACGCAACTCGTCCATCCTCGAAGGGCCAACGCATCGATTATTTGCGTCACTCATCGATCATTAAATTGACACTAAAACCAAACGAAAAATATCAAAAAAACGACCCTAATATCAAAAGATATTTAAGGACATACTCTTGATATTAATATAAACATTTATAACGCTGATAAACATTATAAACATTATAAACATTTATACATTAAACATTTATAACATTTATAAAGCCCTACCCTAATATCAAAAGATATATTTTGGGTGGGCGCATATGGAAATACGAGAAATGGCACTTACAACTAGTTTTATTTACTCGGCCCACTGTCCATAATCTATTACAACTAGCGGGCACCCGCGCTTCGAGCGGGACTCGCTAGAAGATTCACGGGGAGGTAAGTAAACAAAGCGTAAGAAAATTTGATACAATATCATGTCCTACATGTAATCATAATCCAGACGGGCCCTATTCCGAATATAGCAGATGCTTTTGATAATCCAGGTATACATGCCTTAATCTAGGTATAGGCCTAGTTTCCAGATACCTACGCAGGCTTCCCATGTAACCTGAAATGCAGGTACCCGTTATCCCATTATATCCAGGGACCCCATAGGCCTAAGCCCTACCCTAATCCAGTTTCCACAGGTGCCCTTAATAATGCACCGGGCATACCACATAATCCAGGTGAGTCCGTTATATCGAGATACCCAGGTGCCCTTACTTTATCATATTCAAGTGTATTAAACGCGGGTGCCGAAGATAGCGGGCTGTAATAGTCATATCACAATAGGCAGAGGTGAGTAATATCAAAGCGTTATAAATGTTTATATTAATATCAAGAGTATGTCCTTAAATAATTCAGGTACCTAAAGTGCCCTTGATATAATGTAAGCTATAGCGGGTGGTTAGTCACATCAAAACGTCAGATGAGGGTATTGTAAAACAGCAAGAGTATGTCGTTGATACTTCATGTATTCTAGGTGCCCTTAATACTGACATTATACTCCATATATACCATGTGCCCTTAAGAAATCCATGTACGCCATGCATGTAACACATGGAGTGCCCTTGATTACTCAGGTACCACCCCATGTATTTTAATAATCAAGATTGTGTATTAGTGATCCAATATAGGACCTCCCTGGACTATGTGGTTTATCATGAATCGAATATTAAGGGCACCCGTGATAACTGTGTATTAGGGCCTACGTGGATTAATAAGGACGCCTGAATGGTTATTCAGGTGTATCAGGTAATTCAGGTGTAGGAATACTTAGAATATTCAGAGTATCTGGATTAGCTTAATATAATTATAGAACACATGGGTGGGTACCCCATGTGACCAGCAGGTAGACCTACCCCCAGGTGCAGTGATGGCACTAACGGTGGGAGGGGGGGGGGGGGGAATGCCCAGTCGTGACCCCCAGTTATCCCCTGTCAGCTCATGTCCCTACCCATTTTGTACCCCAAATAATATAACAAAAGTTGAATTTTAATGTCAAAACTCAAAGTTACTTAAAATTAGCTTTAAAATGTCTCCCCCAATTAGTTTATTGAATGCCACCGCGTTTACCTCCTCTAACATTTTGGTGCTGGTGCCGCAACTGCCCATGTGCACATACTGTATCTAGGTAATTCAGAAGCCTACGTTCTGAGCGTTATAGTGGGTTCTATAGTTTTCCCGAGATACTACATGTTCCTATAGTAATACATCCTTAAAATCCAGTTATCACAGGTGGCCCACCTGGACATAGTATATCCAAGTAATTTGAGACTGTCTGCGTTTCATAGTGGACCCCGTAATCCAGATACCACGGGTGCCCTTAATAATCCAGAAACCCTATAATAATCATGATAATATACCACACGTTCCGTTTATCCAGATGCCCCATGTGCCCTTATATCCAGATTATCAAGTTAGGGAAGCGGGGAGGAGGTGGCTTTAGGGTATGACCTTTTGGGGTTACCTGTATGGGTTTATCCAGATACCCCATGTGGCCGTGACTCCATCAAATGGGTTTAAACAACTGCATAGGTGACTCCCATCAAATGGGGATAAAAAACTGAAGAGGTGACTCCCATCAAATGGGGATAAAAAACTGCATGGGTGACTCCCATCAAATGGGGATAAAAAACTGCATGGGTGACTCCTTTCAAATGGGGTTACCTGTGTGGGTAACTCCATCATCTGATCATCAAATGTGGTGACCTGCACAGGTGACTCCATCAAATGGGACTACAACTGCATGGGTGACTCCATCAAATGCATTTTCCTTCAGCCACTTCAGTCACATGTTATCCTGGATACGGTTTGCGCCTTGCTCCCAGTTTCTTTATTAACATAAGTCTTGGCTTTATGATTAATGTTTTGTTTGTGTATCTTGTATTGTACTGTACGGTATGCACCGCGAGGCAACCGTACGGACTGCCTGCTTTCACCCTGCTCCGTTTCCATGACGATATTGGCCGCTGTTGGCTTCAGCGCGCCGTGTGTTGGAATGCGGAATGAGCAGTCTCTAAGTAATTAGTCTATGTTGCAATGTACAGTTTGCGCCACAAACGCGTACACACTTTGTCTGCGTCATTACGTGTGCACCGAATCGCGTGCGCCATGTTAAACGCGGTCGCGCAGCAGCATCATTGGAACGGTTGGTATGGTACTGCCAGTTTCTTTATCGTTAGCAAACTCCGCGTTCATCTATGTTACTAATGTGAAAGTGTCATTTTAAGATCTGTGTAAGAGTTTTTGTTTACATTTAGAAAATATGTTTATTTTTCGGACGTATAGTCCCGTATAAATGCTTGTTACTCATGCAATCTTTAAGAATAACAAACGGCCGCATATACAGAAATGTAGCTATCAGTCACTCCGAAAACCACAATTTTTGTCCGAACAGTTGTAGCTACCCGAGTAAAAGAAATTTAACATTTCGGAATATCATCTGTGATCCTTTCTGCGCATGTCTGAAAACGGGAAATACTGGCATTGAACTATCTAATTAGCTCGTGTATTAGAGGCGCAATTACCACGCTTTTTCAGTTGAAGAGGGACGGGAGTGTAAAGTTATTATTGAACTAATTAGGCCATGTTCCGAAAATTAGTTTATAGATTACAAATCTATAATTTCAGTGCATAGGCCGTACCATCAACAACAAAATAATTACAATAAACAAAAACAAAAATTGAAAGAAAAAAATGCCATAACTGTCCAAAGATTTTCTAAAAAATTGAAAATTCGAGCAGCAAAGGGCCGCTCGGCCCCGTACAACAGAGTTTATTCGTCGCCTTGGAAATTTCAGTTTTTCACGCCGGTATGGGGACGCAACGCCTCTGACAGTGGCGTAGTTATTTTTGTCATATTTGTTGGCAAGAAATGAAAACGACCCGACAAGATTGTTCTGACTAAATAAATTTACACTTATTTTTGCTATGATTGATGTACATTTTGGCCCTAAAGAAGCTTGTCCAATAAAAATATTTCGTTTTTGGGAGAGATGCGCGCGTAATTTTGACCATCAAAATTTCATGCCCCCCCCCCTCTTTACCCGAATACAATTTCGCGTCCCCCCTGATTGCCTCCACCCCCTGGCGTAAATAGTGATCGCACCCTAAGGACACATTTAATACCCCTATTCACAATTATACACTCTTGGTTCTATACGCTACACGTACTTGGGCACATAAATCGAATATTTAAAAAAAAAATGAATGTTTCAAAAATAATGAATAATGAAATAGTTGCCTCGTCCCTGACCCCAAAAAATGTGACGGGAAACTAACAATCAACTTTCCTTGGCTTAACATTGGAGAGTATAGGAAATAAATCCATTAATCATGAGCTTACAGTTGGTTGAAAGTCAGTATGAATTACAGATTGACTGTCATGTCCTGTGCTATAAATTATATGGATACTACTATACATTGAAATTGAAATTCTTTGTGAATTGTTCTTTACCTCATGATTTGGATCGTACACTTCCGGCTAAAAGTCTGTACGCAATCTCTTGAGAGTACCTATTCCCTAGAGACAGTCTGGGTGTGTCTGTTTTCACAATCGAATGCCTATTGTTTAGAAATACAGCTTCATACCACGCACTTGAGCTACTGACAACTGTCATATAATTATTGGACTTTCCTTGGCTTAACATTGGAAGGTTTCGTCATTGGCGTTGTTTGGAAGGTTTCGTCATTGGCGTTGCTACTAGACAATCATTCTTGACTTTCCTGCCAAAATAGCATGGGTTTGGTAGTTGTGGACTCTCTTCTGCAGCTCGCTTCCAGATAGCAATTTGATGGAGACTACCGAGAGCATGCAACAGTTGGTGGAAGTGTATGAATATCACCATTCCTTGGTACATACATATGGGCACGTTCTCTATCCAGTGAATCATGATTGTTATCATATCGGAATGCCTGGGTACCGGCCGAACCGCCTTGATAACGTCATCAAACGCCCTTTATAAGCTGAGCGCTCAATCTCGCCGCTTCACTTAAATTCCGTGAATCTCTCTATTACTCACATGTATCCGTGAAACCTGGCCGAACCGGGGGCCGAACCCTTACCGTGTGACAAATTGGTGCAGACAGCGGTAAACGGTGGGGACACACAGTGGGCCGTTTCCCGTCCTTTGAACACGTTGCCGGGGACATTGCCGGCCATCCGCGCCCGGCAGGAATTTTGAGCGTGCTCAAAACTCCTGCCGGTTGAGTAAAAGCGGCGGCGAACGGTGAGAGCCCGGTTCGAGGACGATATAAAGACGGCGCACACGTTCAGCGCCCGTTCGCATGGCGGAGGTGGTAGGCGGCCACCTTACCGTCTAATAGAAAAACAACAGAGTCCAAACAATTAGTTAAAAAATGTCAAGACATTGTTGTGGTCACCGGGTCCATACCGTTATATACTGGGTCCTCACCGGCCGAGTACCGAGCTCAACGCCCTCATACATTTGTAGCTTACCGTTCTTACCGGGTGCATAACACCTCCTCACCGTATCATCGGTCAATATCGTTCTACACCGTTCCGCCATGAGTTTTATTAAACATGCTTAAAACTCCGGTGGCCGGAAAAGTCCCCTGGACGTGTTCAACGGACGGGAATCGGCCCACCGTGTGCGCCGTCGTTCGCACCCATTTTTCACACGATAAGGGGCCGCCCAGCTCACACGGATGCATGTGAGGGACCCATTAATGGGGCAATCACATGTATCCGTGTGAGCTGGGCGGCCCCTTACCGTCTTATAGAAAAACAACAGAGTCCAACACGGTGAACAATCAGCAAAAATGTCAACGGCCGCATTGATTTTTTTTTTGTCACCGGGTTCATACTGTTCTATACCGGGTCCTTATCGGCATGGAACCGGGCTCATACCACCTCCTCACCAGGTCCTCACCGGCCGAAACGCTTGGGTACCGACCGAACCGCCTAACGTCATCAAACTGCCCTGTATAAGCTGAGCGCTCAAGCTCGCCGCTTCGCTCACATTCCGGGAATCTCTGTAAAATACATTTGTACTCACATGTATCCGTGTGAGCTGGCCAGCCCATTACCGTGTGACAAATTGGTGCAGACGGTGGCACACGGTCGGTGATGTCACACGGTGGGCCGTTTCCCGTCAGTTGAAAACGTTGCCGGGGACATTGCCGGCCATCCGCGCCCGGCAGGAAGTTTGACGGCGCACCCGTTTCGCGCCCGTTCGCAGGGCGGTAATGGTAGGCGGCCACCTTACCGTCTAATAGAAAAACAACAGAGTCCAAACAATCAGTAAAAAATGCCAACGGGCTCATTGATTTTTGTTGGTGGTCACCGGGTCCATACCGTTATATACCGGTTCTATGCAGGGTCCTCACCGGCCTGGTACCGGGCTCACCATCCTCATACGTGGCTAGCTTAACCGTTCTCGCCGGGTGCATAACACCTCCTCACCGGTCCTCGGTCCATACCGCTCTACACCGGGTCTGTACCGGGTTCTAGCTTACCGTTCTCACCGTGTCCTCACCGTGTGCATACCACCTACATACCGGCTCCTAACCGGTCGGAACGCCTGGGTAACGGCCGAAACGTCTTGATTATATCATCAAACCGCCCTTTTTAAGCTGAGCGCTCAAACTCGCCGCTTCATTTGCATTCCGGAATTCGTACGACCAACATCTATAATACTCTCTTAATGTAAAATAACTAAACCTCACTCTTTCGAGAGCTCTAGGAGGGACGGCTCTTCTAGGAAGTGAAGTTCACTCTTTTCAGATTGATTCTTCACTCTTTTCAGATTGATTTTTCACTCTTTAAAGAGTGATGTCCACTCTTTTCAAAGTGATTTTAACTCTTTTTGTGATCGCTCTTTTAAGAGTGAACTTCACTCCAAAAAAAGAGCTGTCCCTCCTAAAGCTCTCGAAAGAGTGAGTTTTAGCTCTTTTACATTTAGTGAGTTGGAACATGCCTGCTGAGAGTCCGTTCCGCAAACGGTTACCAGGCTGAATGCGGCCATTCGCAGCCCGCGTAGCTAAGATGGTCGACGTCCACTACCGTCCATAACCGCCCTGCGAATGGGCGTGAAACGGATGACCCTGTCTCACTACCATAAGTCATTACTGGTAGAATGTACTTATTTATAACCTTTCTCTTGATCTTCATACTGGTCTTACGGCTTCTCATGATATGTCTTTCCAGTCTATTCTACCTATGATGGCATCTTGGAGACATGATGTGAAGAGTTTAGGCGATATGTTGTCACCTTGCCTTACTCCCTCTCCAGCTTGATCGTATCACTGTCCTTGTGGAGTTTCAGGATGGATGTGGCACCGGAGTATATATCACGTAGGAGAGTTATGTACACCGGATCAACACCCTGGTTCTCCAATGCCTTGAAGAGCGGCGTAAACTCGATGGAATCGAAAGCCTTCTCGTAGTCGACAAAGGCGATAAAGCATAGGGAAATCTTGTACTCATTTGCCTTTTCTTGTAGCTGGTTTACAACTTGGATGTGGTCGATGGTGGAGAAACCTGCCCTAAAGCCTGCCTGCTCTCTTGGTAGATGATGTTCCAGTGTGCGTAGCATTCTGCGTAGGAGGATTTTTGAAAATACCATGTATATGACTGGCGGGAGGCTGATCGGCCTGTAGTTTTTTTTATGTCGGCCGTGTCTCCCTTCTTGTGAAGGATGATTACAGACGCCTTCTTCCAGGAGCTGGGGACTTTGCCATCCGCAAAACATCTGGGTCTTTTCTTCTACTTGTGAGTCTGCTCTCATAGCAGCAATTCTTCCTCATGATTTATTTTATTTTATTATTATTATTCACAATTTTTTATTTTTTATTTTTTTAAAAATAATTTTCTTTTCTCTCTTCATTTGCTTATATGATTTATTTATTTCCTCATTTATTTATGTAATTTTTGATTAATTTCAGGGTTTTTTCTTCTATTTATTTATTTATTATTAATTTATATTATTTATGCCTCCCCACTCAGTTCATTCATATTAGGCCTAGTTCATTTGCTATTTCTGTCGCATATATTGATCTATTGTCTAGCAATTTCCTCTCTATTGTCGCTTATCACTCATGCATATGCATGATGTGTTGTCTATTGATTTATTGTACATGTTTTGTTAGTTTGCCTAGCAACATGGATCTGTATTCTATATTGATCTTGTTAGTTTTAACTTGGATGTCTAGTAGTCAACATCTATTACTGACATTGTGCTATAATTACAGTGGTGGACTTGTCTAGTTCATTATCTTATTTATAGTTCTTAACACTTTTGTTTTTTATATTTTGTCCCTGATGAAGGGTGGTATATCCACTTGAAACGTCGGTCTTTATTGTTACCATATATATCTTTGTTGTTTCATTGCACAGCAATTTTCATTGCTTGTCCAAGTGCATTTCCGTGTGTTATTGTGTTTGTTATTTATCTGTTTTATCGCGTTATTCTCCCTTGTTATTACCAGTTTCCCCACACCCTGTTGGTATATATCTTGCTTTTACTCTTAGCCCAACAAATGGTTAATTAATAATACCCAACTGTTGTGTAATTAAAATTGTGCAACTGTTGAGTAACTGGAATTGTTCAACTGTTGGTGAAAACAGGTGTTGGGTAAATTTTACGCAACTGTTGAGCGGTTGCATACTTCAACAACGTTGTGTAAAATGTTGAGTAAATATTTAAGCAACCTTTTGCAGTGTGATACAACCTTTTTGGGGGCGAAGCCACCCTAGCATGGGATTGCAAAAACTTGCACATTTAGGTCTTTCTAGACATAAGTGGGGGCCGCCATGTTTGTAGTCTTTGTAAATTTCATGTACCTATATCCAGTTCATTTTAACAGTCCTGCAGTCTGTGATGGAGTCAAAGCTATATTTGTTTAGTTGATGCATAGAAGGTTGATTCATTCAGAGAGATGTTTATCAGACTCCCCACAGAGAGACATAATAGCTTATCTTGTTTGACCAGGGAGGTGTAATAATTAGTATAACATCTCTCTGGAAGGAGATAGGAGAAATCTCCCAATTGTTGTGGGGTTGTCTAATAATAAGTGGTTAGTTGTGGATGTTTGAGTTTCAGGTTATATAATAATAATTCCTGGGTTGATTTAATGAAATATCAATATGGATAACCATGATCGCGGAATGCCATTTTAATTAGTATAGCAATTCCTGGACCAACGTTTTAGACCAAGTACAATGTCATATATACCTAGATTGTTCTTCAGACGGTACCCCCCCCCCCCCCCCCCCCTCCCCCTCTATGCACACAAATCAACTTATTGGTTTCCTGTACTATTTTTAGACTGCGGTGTCTTGATTTGTTTTTTGGTTTGAATTATGGAAAATACATACACCATTTCCCTGGTATTTTGGTTTGCAACAGATGCTTCAGAAAATGGTTACAAAACATTGCTTCTTTCTTTTGGATCGCCCCCATTCCATTTCAATGGAATTTTTATTACACCTTTCAGCAAATGTGTGTATGCGCTCTGTCTAGCCAGAACATGCTGAACAAGATAAAATGACAATGACACTTGGCCTTAGAATTTAAAGGGATTGATCATCTTGGATCTGATTAGTTGCAGGGTTTCACATATCGCACTGAAATCTTTACCAGCAGAACTTGCTTTGATGAATCGTCATATAGGCCATCTCTTTTGGTTTGTCTCGCTACAGCTGCCAATGCAGGCATTGCTTGAAGGTATTTCTCCATTGTAGAGGGATGATTGGTGATACCATGGAACAGTTTCGTTTTCGCCTCCTTGTTGTATGTCTGTTCAAGAGCCATGTCAGACAACACGCCATTGAAACCGTGTTCTTCTGTCTGATGGTGAAATTCCCATTGCTGAACTTTTGTTCTTCAGCATCGGGCAAAACGATCTATTGCTACTAGCATGACTAGATAATGCGGTAAGCAGGGGACGTAGAGGTTGTGTCCAGCCGCCACGAGATATGGAAGCATTTGCCTTGCCGAATACAGTTAATCTTGCCAAACCCAAGCATTAGTTTACAAGGCCCGCTTAGCAGCGCTATAAATTGATGCCCTAAAAACCGTCAACAAATTTAAATATTCGCCTTGCTTCCATCCAAGCTGGTTGCTATATATGACATAATTATTGTGTGCAACTAACCGGTTGTACAGTATTGCAACGCTCATTGAGTAGTTTACACGCATGAGCGTAGATGTCATTTGCAACATAATGGAAACTTAGCCCCGAATTTAAATATATGCACTGGGTAATCCTCTAGAAGTATTGATAACAATAGGTTTACCAGAGCGAATTAATAGCGCTTTTTTATGTCATGCTCTTTAAGGATATACAAACAGGCGGTAGCCTCATTGTATCTGTGCCTGTAATCAAATCGGTTCATGTACACAGCGCCCTCTTTAACAGTTGCGACATGCCGCATAAAGCAAGCAGTGAAGCGAGAACTGTCAATCATCAGTTAGAAATGAATATTTAGTGCATATTACTATTCATTAGTATCGCCATAACAAGTAATGTAGACGTGTTCCAGTCCATCGTAAAGAAACCCATTGATTAACTTCTTATTTGAGAAAATAATAAAGCATAATGTAAACGCACTAATATTTGTAATATTTGACAATATGACTTGATTGTAGTGGTCATAAGTGTGAAAACATTGTACTTGTACGAGCATTTGCACCTCCAATGCTTTCAAAACCGTGATTTTTACACCATTCCACTCTCTGGATAAGTCTATAACCGGGTTCAGTGTATTCATGCGCAACGGATGTACAAAGGGGAATCGCACCCGACCTATTCTATGTTCAATTTAATTGGTGCATGACGTTCAATTCATGGCATAAACCCCCGCATAAACCGTGTAACCAAATTGGCTTACGATTATCATGACACAGATCATGACAGATGTGTGTTTTCTTTCTGAAAATCTTAAACACAGTTTTAATTATTCCTGACAAGACGGCAGCTGATGGATAACCTCTATCGGTATTGCCAATACTGGTCGCCTGATTCGGAGGAATTTGAGGGATAATGAAATCAGAATTACAATCTCCTTCAGCATAAAATCAATTTTTGGGCGATAACCCTATGTTAAAAACGCACAACAATCGAAATAATTTATAAAGCATTTTAGCCTCCGATTTAAGTGATATTTGTATTTTTAACTCTATATAATTTTATTTTCAAATGGTTTCATGTACATTCTTCATTAGCTCAAACGGCAGAGCGCCGGCTTCACAATCATGAGGCTAGTGGTTCGAATCCTGTAAATGTTATATGTTTTTCTGTTTGTTATTACACTTTATTTTTAAAAATTGACAGGATTGCTTATCGGTCGCTATATTTATTGAATTTTGAATGATACTTTTTTTTCTTTCACTGCGATAAAGAACGTCCTGTAAATATAATTGTGTTGACTATTTCATGGAACTATGCAGTCCCTAGCTAGTCTATTCATGAACATGGTCTGCAAAGAACAATTGTTATGTAAATAAGAAGCCAGTCGGCTTGTCCTTGAATCGATTTTCTTATTTCTTACACACCATCGCGATAGAAATGTAAAAGCAAAATGTGTATGCACAACTTTCGAATTGGCTATAGTCGGCAATATGATTCAACACATAGGGTACGTAGCAATGTTCAATCCTTTGTAAAGTTGAATAGATAATCGGATTAGGTTATCGCGTTGTTATTCCTTCTCCTTCTACTAATTCCATGATCTCATCAACTCGCGTCCTCACCAACTATCTATATTTAAATATTCATGAAATGCAAATATTGCAACGCCCATCGTATACGTCGCTGCCAGACGAAGCCATCCATGATTTGATATTCCGATCTTGTTCTACATTAAAATTAATTTCAAATAAAGAATTATTGATATTTCATGCCATATAATAGGTGATTCTGCCCGTCTTAAACCAAATCCGCGCCAGTTTATTAGAAATTAGCTTTTTACAACCATTAATGTGAATAATTTCTGTGCCATCAATGTGTTTCAAAGAGATTGGGATCGTCATGTCTAATATCCCCTGGCTGGCTTCGACCATGTTATAGCGCCAACTAGACCAGTTACGACAGACTATTAAGGTCAAGAGAATCGGGGTTTTATCTCTGGAGTTTCTTATCCCATAATTATACTATCCCTGATACAAAGCTCTTGAACATGTTAATCATTAATAGCACATACACAGCCAATCCAGAATTCCACAAATTTCACTTATTGTACAGCTTCAGAATGCTGTAAATTTGACATCGTAAATAACCTGATTAATTACAGCTCTGTAATTATTACCCAACTTGGTGTGTGTGTGTTTAATAGTAGATGATTGTCTAAGTCTGGGTGAGTGAGAGGTGTCCTACTGTGAAAGTGGTGTGTATCTGGTGTGTAGGGTAGAGCTCTGCCATATAAATCATCACTAAAATGGTCACTGTCGATGAGTGCTATTAATTCCTTATAGCACGAGGCAGCGTATATAAGTCATACCAAACACACGCATCATATCCATGCAGTAGCGTGTTCAAAGGGACGGCAAATTTTTACATTTGATCGACAAATGTATGCAGTAGTCAGCTAAATAAAGGAAAATGTCATAAAGAAAACTGATGAAAACCCGGAGGATTGTCCCTTAGTTGTTGACTGTTCTGTTTTGTTATAAGTCTAGTTACCACGGACAGTGTATGGGAGAAATAACTATTTTTATATTTGTTTAATACCCGTTGTGAATGCCTAATTATTTCATAGAAATTGACACGAATGATTTCATTAAAGTCACCATCATGTTTTGAAAATAATAGAAAGAATAAAGGAATCTCGAGAATTGAACACGTGTTTTCCGTTTATGAACTCCAGGATCACAGTAGCAAGCCGCAGAGATAGACGACAGAAATGGCATCATGTTATTAATAAACCATTGAACTATTTTAATTACAAAAACGGCTTTTTATCATGAAAATTGTACCTTTTAAATGCTAAATTTCTATATGCCTCTCGAATAAAAAAATGTATATAATGTTATGATAGTCCTTATTTTCCAGAGAATTGTAAAAAAACGTTGACATTTTCGGACTCAAAATTTCGTCATTTTATCTGTCTCTCAGACCAGCTCGACGTGGTCTCATTATTTAAATCAACCGTGTAAACATTTGACCCAGGGAGTGACGTAGTTAACTGACGACACAATTTTTATTTTACGGAAAACCAGTAACGTCATTGTTTGTAAACATTTGGCGCATGCGACAAATATTGTTTAAGTGGGACGATTAATTTATATGGATATTAGCCTCGCTAGTTACTATTCTGATCTTACTTTCCAGTGTTGCTTGCAAAATTACATCGCTGCAGTTAGGGCATAAGTACTAGCGAGGTAGCAATCTCTCTCGTAAGTAACGCCAATTTGATGCACTCGGCCGCATGGCCTCATACGGGTAAATCTGTTTTTTGTCTTGACTTGATGGGTAATTCTGGTTTTTTTCTTGACTTGATGGTTGTACTGGCCAACACTCCATTTGGAGTCATCCGGTCTCATCGGACCCGAACGACGATGAACGTACGCAATGTATGCGTACTTCCATGATATCACTGGTGCATTTGACCACGCCCTCGCATTTGCCTTGCATAGCATTGCGAGCCACGGGTATTGATCATGGTGCATTATTGGCTTGACGGTGTGACTTTCATACATCACCGCAGCGCGTTTCATTCTACAGAGCCAAACTGATATATCACATTATTTTTCATACTTTAGGCATAGTTCATTCTCAGCTGTCTGTCGCTTGACATCGCTCCGTCTGAAAAACAGCGACTTTGTCTTTATACGAGCTCTTATTTGATCCGAAAGACTCCTTTGACGAACGCTATATTAGAGACCATAACTGTTTACGGAGAAAGTATATTGGTCGCAGCTAGACCTTAGGCTCTGTGTAACAAGAAGTAGCTACTGTACCAATCCTCGTACCCGTCGTCACTTTCACCAGTCAGCGAAACCGGATATTTCTGTTGACGATGGCATCACCAAGGAGATCACGAAATATGACGGATCGCTTACATCGGGTATTTACCTATATCTTAATAATAGCATCATCAGGGTTTACTGATGTTCACGGTATATACGACCAGTCTATAGATTGCACGACGGGATGCGTTAGTAAATTCTTTTGGGATGTTGTTTTTGTAATCAAAATTTCCACAAGATTCCAATGCCCTACTGAATGCACATGTATACTCGGCAATCCGGATGTAAACGTTAGTTGTCCTAATGGAACATCGTCGGTACTACCGGTATTGTATCCATCAGATTTTTTGCAACCACATGCAGACTCCGAACCTGTGGATTATGAGATCACACGCATGGCAGAGCTGGAAAGATTGTCATGGAGCAGCACCGGATTAAATGGGCTTGAGCCATTTGCATTTGTTGACTATGAACTGACCAGCCGCAACAAGACAACTTCTGAACCGTCAATCTCTCTCCCTGTTCACGCGTTATATTGGAGCAATCTCCGCATGTTGGATTTGTCCAACAATGATATTGTGGAGCTGCACCCGGCGCAGTTTCAATCACTAACCAACCTGGAGGAGTTAGATATATCCAACAATGATATTGTGGAGCTGCACTCGGCGCAGTTTCAATCACTAACCAACCTGGAGGAGTTAGATATATCCAACAATGATATTGTGGAACTGCACCCAGCGCAGTTTCAATCACTAACCAACCTGGAGGGGTTAGATATATCCGACAATTATATTGTGGAGCTGCACCCGGCGCAGTTTCAATCACTAACCCACCTGAGGTATTTATATATATCCAACAATAATATTATGGAGCTGCACCCAGCGCAGTTTCAATCACTAACCAACCTGCGGTTCTTAGATATACCCAACAATGATATTATGGAGCTGCACCCGGTGCAGTTTCAATCACTAACCAACCTGCGGTTCTTAGATATATCCAACAATGATATTATGGAGCTGCACCCGGCGCAGTTTCAATCACTAACCAACCTGTGGTTGTTAGATATATCCAACAATGATATTATTGAGCTGCACCCGGCGCAGTTTCAATCACTTACCAACCTGGAGTATATATATATATCCAACAATGATATTGTGGAGCTGCATCCGGAGCAGTTTCAATCACTAACCAACTGGGTGTGGTTATATATATCCAACAATTATATCATGAAGCTGCACCCGGCGCAGTTTCAATCACTAACCAACCTGTGGTTGTTAGATATATCCAACAATGATGTTGTGGAGCTACACCCGGCGCAGTTTCAATCACTTACCAACCTGGGGAGGTTAAATATATCCAACAATGATATTATGGAGCTACACCCGGCGCAGTTTCAATTACTAACCGACCTGGTGTGGTTATATATATCCAACAATGATATTATGGAGCTGCACCCGGCGCAGTTACAATCACTATCCAAACTGAAGTTGTTAGATATATCCAACAATGATATAAAGACGATTGATTCACCGGTATTACACTCACTTCGTAACCTTGAATACCTTGACTTAAGTGGCAATGATCTCATTCTATTTCAGCTGCCCACATATGTAGAGTACCAACAGCTTCGATGTATATTGCTTAAAAACAATCAGTTGTCGAAATTCGAAAGTGGTCTGTTTCGAAACGTGTTCAATTTAAAGTATCTCGATTTATCTGAAAACAGATTTAATAGATTTGATAGCAGGTTGTATTTTGGGAATAATTTATTCCCTTTCCTTAAAATTGTAGATTTGAGATTCAATAATTTGCACGCGGTAAACCATGAATCGTTTATATTGTTTGACAACCACACAGCAACAAAGATATTCGTTGATAGTGCTGCTACTTGCTGCTTCATAGAATCAGCTAAATGCAATGCAACAATTCCACCTTCACAATTTCTGACATGTGGCAGATTGCTTTCAAATCAAATTCAAAGAGTAACTATGTGGATATTAGGCTTTTTTGCTGTGGTCAGCAATACGTGCGTACTTTATTATCGTTACCGGCAACACAACGTCGAAAATAACGAAGTTCAGTTATTATTGATCTCAAATCTGTCAATCTCAGATTTCTTAATGGGTATATATATGCTAATAATAGCTGCAGCGGATACACATTATTCAAACCTTGGTTATTTCCCCTCCGAAGCATGGAGATCAAGCATTACCTGTAAATTAGCCGGAACACTATCCGTGATATCAAGCCAGGCTTCTGTCTTCATCATCATGCTGATAAGCATAGACCGGTTTATGGGTATCAAGTATACATATAGCACTAACAGATTAGGCGTAATGTCCGTTAAGGTATTCATAGCGGCCATCTGGGCACTCACTGCAACATTAGGTGTAATTTCAACCATCTTGTCGGAATTCAAACCTGATTTTTACGACGTTTCTGAGGTATGTACTGGTCTCCCACTCTCTAGAAGCAAAACGTTTGAGACTATGTATTGGCAATATGATCTAGAAATAAAGGATACAGACGGCACTCATATTGTATTTAATAATACTGTTAATAATGTTGCTGGTTCTAAGCCAGGCATGTATTTTGGTATAGCGTTATTTTCAATTATCAATTTCATGTGTATACTAATAATTGCAATGTGCTATATTGGTATATTCATAGCAGTGCGTCAAACAGCCAAGCAAGCAGGGCGAAATCGGGATCAGAAGGAAGAACTCCGAATGGCTGTCAAAATGGGCGTAATTGTGCTCACAGATATGATATGTTGGTTGCCTATAATCATACTTTCTATCCTTGTACAGAGTGGGAGTCATACAGTCACACCTCAGGTGTATACATGGATTGTAACTTTTGTTCTGCCCATTAATTCGGCTATCAATCCATTTCTATATACCTTAGCAACAGTTTTATATGATTTCGTACAAAAAAGACAAAACCGTATCGTCAATGTGATAGTTTAAGGATCCTTAAAACGAGAGTGTTCCGAACTTCTACCTAACATCACGGGTCGAATCTCCAATTGTATAAGGTTTTTAAGGGAGCACATCAAAACTCGACCGCGCGGCAACCGCCGGTTCCGCCCGGTTGGACCGCATATCATTGTTTAGAACAATAGAAACCGGCTGCAACCGCACGGAACCCCACGGAACCGGCGGTTGCCGGGCGGTCGAGTTTTGATGTGCTCCCTAACACAATATCCCCTGACGAATCCCACTCTCACCTGACTCTCACTCCTACTTTACAAATAACATGCCAATTGCAATTAGCGTGTTCTCCACGGCTCAGTCCACCGGCAAAAAAAAAAGATTTAAAACCACGGATAAAAAGCCGACAGAAATACCAGATAATTGTAATGTTAGCAAACTTACAAGTCTGCTTATAATTATAATGGCCTCGAAATTAGAATGTGATCATATCCGCGGGGCGCGTCCGGGACGTCCGCCTTTTGCGCGTGTTAACCCAGGCCATACCCACGTCTGGAATTGTTATCATTTATTATCCTACTTTTTATAGGACAAATGCCCGTTGCCTTTTTCATTATTATTATTTTGTTGGCTGCGGTGGAAACAAGCTGAGTGTTTTGTTGTATATTAAAAAACGCGCCAAAAAAAAAAATTGTATATAATATATTATAGTTGTTATCAAATAATAATAATTTCTGACAAATGCAATTACAACTTGATTTTGTTTTACGAGATATATGAAGTAATGGAAATACCCACGTGACTGTTAAAATTAATAATATTTGTAATGGTTACTACGTAACCCATGAGGACATACACCTGGCACCAAAAGTCCCGGACCAGGTGCTTTGAGGTTGGCTAATTCAAAATAGATAATCGGTACCAAAAATCTGAGATATACATTAGATGAGCAAATTTCTTATCGGCAGTTTGATACCTTATTCAAAAGAAAATCGAATGGACACTTTTAAAGTTATGGCGATTTCAATGACCGCGCATAACAACGGCAAAGTTGCACTAGATATAGGAAATCATTGATTTGTGGGTGATAACGCAGTGAAAATGTGTGTGTAAATACTCACAGCTAATCAGCAAAAGAGTTTAATCTTCACAGCTAGTCACACCCTTATCGTAATCCCTCCAGACCCATTCATCCAGATACCTAGGTGGCGCGTTCAGATAGCACACAGTTATGACAGTAATCACACAAAAATCAATGATTTCCTATACCTAGTGCAACTTTGCTGTTGTTATGCGAGTATCCATTCGATTTTGTTGAATGAGGTATCAAACTGCGGAGAAGAAATTCGCTTATTTAATGTTTATCTCAGATTTTTAGTACCGATTATCTATTTTGAAATAGCCAACCTCAAAGCACCTGGTCCTGAACTTTTGGGGCTAGGTGTATGTGTAGCGGGATTGGATTTTGTGTAGTAAAATAAAATGTATTCATCATATTTGAGGATATTACCTTTACTTTACCTGATCGGCCTCCCCTATCTGGAGCAATTAGTTAGCAATTGATAGCAATTGGGGTATGCCTATTGCTATTGCCTAATTCGTTCGGGCGTGCGCAGTACAGCGTAAAAACTAAAAACGCCATATTTTGTCTGACGCGTGGTACGCTGTGAGGAAAACCCGAAGAGCTGTGTAGAAAAACATCGAAATTTGGTCGAAATCGGACGTTTTGATTAACATCCTTTCATTGTAAGTACTATAGATGTATATAGAACATTCTTGGACCATTATGATTCATGTATTCTGTAAATTGAGCGATTTCTACGCGTTTTCGTGGACAAGATAGATGCAGGATTTTTATATACATGAGTTCCGTAACTTTTAACAGTGTATGAATAGGCCATTTATTTCTAATTTTCATCATTTTGACATCGCATTTTGAAACCCCAGATTTCTCGATTTGGTTGTGTCAAATTACTTCAAAAAGTTGATTGTGAATGATAGTAGGTCGTATAGCGTCATGTGTGACCATAGACTAGCCCTGATTTGCATGTTTGGAAGGATTTTTAGCAGCTTTTAAATATTGAATTTGTTGGAAATTATCGGAACTTGTGTGTGTAACGGTACTGCTGCGTGCAATCAATTAGAGGCGTGTCATTACAAGTGACACCTGTCGGCTTTGATTGATCCTGGGAAAGTTGGTTTAGAAGTGCATTCTGAGCAGGTTAATAATACAGAGTGTCCCAAAACTATTATGCTTTATAGCATTACGCTGTATTATGTGGTGACCTTGAATTGTTACCGTATCCTAAATATCATGTTTTATAATTACGCGGTATCATACTGTGACTTTGGGCTTATTACAGTGTGTTCCAAATATTATGGTATCCAATGAGTACTTTGTTGTAGGAAGCATTGAATGCGTTTGTGATGACATTCATTCATTGATTCAATGTAAATTGAGTCATTGTGTTATGGACAAGTGATTACTCTATAACAAAATTGTCACTCTATCATGATTCAGTGCTGGATTGTGTAAACATGTAAATTGAGGCCATTGTATGGTAGGAGCGATTTGTAAATTTGTTATTTTTTCTTAAACAATCTGGGATGGGAGCGCCGCGTATAAATTGAGGTGCTTTATCTTTTTAATATCACAGCTATCTAATTCAGTAATTTTTGCATAGGCTTTTTGTGACAATATCCCATCATTCCCTATCGCGTTGATATAGAAACCAAACCATCAGAGATGACTCATGATCACTGTATTTTAAATACAGGGAACTTGCATGGCAAATTATTGTACTTTATTACTTGTGTGTTGGACAGAACAAGTGACCGAGATGTTAGATTACTATGATGATGTGTATATATATTTTCGAAATATTTTTATGCTAGAGTTAAATAGGTATTCCGATATTCCTGAATATTTTCGGTGGTAATGATTTTAATCATTCAAAATTGCTTATAATATGGAGGGTTGTCATGTACACAAAGTGTGACACCCTGATTGTGCTGGGGAATAGTCGGCATGTTTGTTTTTGATTGATTGATCGTTTTGGAGACTTATTGCATTGTGTAAAATGTAATCTGCTGATTTTGTGTTGTATTTTTGTTTTAGTGACCAAAACTCATGCTTTGTCAAACACTTAGCGCATTTTTGATTTCTCACATTTTTTCATGTTCAATGAAAAAAATACTTGGTCGATTTTTGGAATATTTTTCAATTGCCATATATTCCAATGCTTTGTCAAATACTTTGATCAGGAATGTGTTGTTTTGTAACACTTAGAACGTTTTCTGTGATCTAAAATTTTGGGAAAAACACTGAGAAATTTTTGAAGTGATTGAAATTGATCACTTGGTCCAAAAATACTTTGCGGATTTTTGATTTCGATATTTTTCATGCTGTGTCAATACTTAGGTTTTTATCGAAATATTTGAAAAATACTTGGCATGTTTTGACAATAAACTATCTTGTTACGTGGTGACACTGTGTCATACTATGCTATGTGAAGTACATAGGTGAGCATGCTGATGCATGGGTATTGTTAACTGGGGTGAGGTCAACCTTGTTATTGTCCATCCACACATACAATTGTAAATGCCATGACCTTATATTGTATATAGACTAGATTAACTATTGGTGGGAATATCCTACTATCTTTTGTGTTATAGGAAGGTAGTACGACGGAAATCACAAGCAACCGGATAGGAAAAATCATAATATTGTAGAGTAAATTGTAAGTAATTTCACTTCATTTAAAAATCATGGTGATATGTAAATAACTTCGGTATAATGGCCAATGGCGAGTAGGTGAGTAACAGGTGAGAATTAAACTGTTTGGTACAACATTAACTCATCGTAGCTTTTCGAGGTATGAATTTGAGACAGGTTTTCCTTATGAAGTCATGCTAATGTTATGGACTGTTATAATACCGTGAATTTAGGAAAATGAATTGAGGTGCTTTTGGTACTCGGACACTTCAAATGAACGTAGACGGAGTTGTATTGATTCTGATGTTATGGGAATATGACTGTTGTAATAACTTAAATCATGCTTAAATATTGCAAAGTGGTTGTCAATTGTTCCTATTGGAATGATATGTGCGCCCCAAACCATGGCGTCGTGCTGAGTAATGAAGTTTGTGCACATGTTGATTGTAGTTTAAGAAATGAGACTTGCGATATTTTGTCAGGTTATGAACACGTTTTACTTTGGTTACATACTGTAATGTTATAATGAAGTTTAGATAAGTAGTGTAGTAAGCGCACCCTAAGCGACCAATACTCGCGTAGTGTAGTTATAAATGTGGTAAGAATTAATAGGTACTTGGGTGAACTCATCATTCAAAACCTGCTTACAAATAATAGGCTTACTTGTACAAATTTACCATTCATCTTTGATCACCAATACTAGGCTTACTTGGGTATATATTGCTATGTGTTGGAAGTACTACGACTAAGTACCGCCTCAAACCTATGGTTGATGATCGTGATGAGCAAATTAACCGACAAATTATGATATGTGTAAATGAATGGAAATAGCCTAAGAGTGCATGCACATTGGCTGGAAAGTATTCATAAGTGCACGTGGCGATTGCGTATTTTCTATTATCAACGTAAGGCGGTTGCTGTGCGCGGAGAGGAGTGACTTTGTGGAGTGTTGGGAGAGGACACACAAGTCGGGACGCAGGTGCCAACGCTGGTCTATAGAGCGACCATTGGTTATCTGGTCTGCGTTTCGCCTGTCAACCTGTAGAAGTACCCACGGAAATAGCTTAAGCGTGGAGATGAGTTTTTGAGCCTAAGCGCGGAGATGAGGTATGGAGCCTAAGGTTGCACACCACCAAATACATCTCCCATAGGCTTATACGTGAAATGCACAATTTTATAATGGATATTTCTTGACGTTATAAGAAACCGGTATCTTGAAATTTGGTTTCAACTTGAAGATGAAAGCCATGACTACTAACTCAACAACTCATATATGGGGGGTAACCGGCATTTTTTTGAGCTAGAGCCTTTTCAAAAAGTACGAGTTGAGTTTTCCTGGTCACACGCAATTGTTGATTTAGATGATGGCGTCAGATACCGGAAATGACCTGAACACAAATGTCTCTGTTAAAATATTAAAAAATCATCATTGCATCAATTTGTTTGGACCTAAGAATGCTGATGTGTCTGTCAAAATTCACACTATATTAATTTCGCCATAACATGTAGTAAATACCCTAATTTTAAACTGTATTTTACAATAGGTCTCCCGTTTCGGCATAGAAACGGGCCGGTTTTGGACTATTGCCTCAAAGGGGGTAGGGCCAGACGTTATTTAGTGGTGTGAAACCCTAAGCGCGGAGTTGAACCGTTAAGCTTATGGCGCGTAAACATTTACACATGATAGTCGGTGTGACATTGTATTAACACAGTGTTCTTTTCTTTTGTATATTTTTTAATTCAGAACGCTCCGTGGTGGTACAATTTATTTTTGTCAGTCTGGTATTTTTGGCTGGTTATATATATTTGGGGGTACAACTTCATTTAATACTTTTATCTGGTTAAATTTTTATCTGTCACGTTTATTTTCACAATTTACTATCTTAAATACTTGGAATAAATTGTAGTTGGATGGTTGTTAGTGTTATGGTTGCGAAATAAAGAGTCTATGGAGATTACAACCTGAGTGTACCGATACTTGTTGTCTACCTTTGAAACGCAGGTTCTGTCCCTGCAAACAAACCCACGTGGTCATGCAAATACAATTCCCAGGTTTCTAATTTAAACCCTGCCCACACATAGAAAAAATTAGTGGTGTCAGATACTGCAACAGCATTCTGCACGCTTCGTGGTAGGCTTTCGGCGCCACCGGCTCGGTCCTGCCACATATAGATCGAATAAAAAACCCATTTATTTTGTAAATATGGCAACACACTAAGATGTTAATACACGATATTAGAAATAAATTATACCTTGAAAATCGAAGAACTTGTTTGTGTTTATTGATATAATGAACCTAAACTGTATTCATATCTCCGTACAGTGACTTCAGAGCGTATTATTCTGACCCCCTTAAAATGTATGGCAAGTTGCCGGACTTCATCTGCGTTGATATTCACGCCAGCCCAGAAAATCATGCGCGCAATAATGAGACGCGATCATTGGAAAACGTTACGACGTTACTACCGCAGAATAAGATGAATGAATTATGTGTAGTGATGTCAGTGAGTATTCTAATGCTCGTGAGTGTGATTATAAAACGCTTGTGTAACTACCCCATGTGAGTAAAATAAATCCCGGTACACGCGTGTAAATGCTGCGTCGATCACTAGCATACGTTCTAACGTCACTGCACAGTGTTATATGAACGAAGTATAATTATATGCAGTAACGCTAGAGCGTATTCTAATGATCGTACCTCATTTCCCACAGACACAGAGAGGAAACGCAAGGTAGGACTAGGAGTGTGCTATTGCCTCCGAGCAAACGAGAGGTACAAACATTTTAATCATTTAAATAATCAAACTTTTTCATAATTAATAGAAAACAATAATGTTTGTGATTAATTGGGGTCGCAATATGGACAAACCCAATCCCTAGGCAAGATGACCACATGGGATCACCTCAATTAACAAATATCAATTTTAAAATGCATGGTGAATTGCGTGGGTGAGTTCCGAGTAACCCCATCCTTCGGCAAATTTGTGCCAGAAAGATCGGGTCAAATTTTTCAGAATCAAATCATAAGATAATCAGTTGGTAGAATTGAATTGGAGAACGCTAGATGCCCCCGGGGCTAATGGTATCCGCACTACTGAATCAAACGGGGAAAAACATCTGCATTCATATAATATTTCGAACAATGGTACATAGGGGAGAGCGGGGAGTGTACGCCCTATAGGCAGGTTCGCCCACCACGTGATTCTCATCTTTGCGGCCACTGGTTGAATTTGGCGAACACACAATAGATATAGATCACTGTAAGCATGGCAAGATGTTTGTCAACTTATCATCCCAAGACCAGTTTTGCCTCGCAAAAGTGAATTTTCTTCCATTTTTCATTATTGATTTTTTCCAAAGATATTCGCAGAAAAGGTTTTAATGTAAATTATCATAAGGTAGGTATGGGATTGATTAGGGATTTGATGCAGTTAACAACCCATCAATATATGTGGGACATCCGTGATATAGTTCAATGCACTTATTGCGCTATATGGGGCACATACGCCCTATGATGATGGGGCAAGTTCGCCAATAGAGATTTATATAGTTATGATTTTGCATAATTTCAAAATTGTAATTTTCCTCTTACAGGATAATTGTAATTATAAAAATAGTTATCAGGAATGGAGTAACACTAATATTAGAGGAGAATATTTCAAAATGTACACTGAAAACTTAAACTAGTCAGACAAAGGCTGGACTAACTTTAAACTAGTCGAGCAGGTGAGTCAAGCCTGCTGGACTTGCTTAAACTAGTCAAGCAGGTTAGTCAAGCCTGCTGGATAGGTTATGGCCGACTTGACTAGCTTAAGGTAGTCCGGCTCAGCCTGACTAGCTTGATTTGTTCTGCTTGACTAGTCTGTGGCTGGACTAGCTTATGAGACAAGCTGGCTTGACTAGCTTTAGGTTAGTCAAGCTGGCTGGACTAGCTTTAGGTTAGTCAAGGCACTGATATAAAATATCAATGGCGGCATGCAGATAAGACGTACGTCATTGCCGGTCCGGTTTTGCTAGCCAATCCAGACGTAAGTTCACGTAGTTATTTCGTTGTGTGGCCATATTGTGTACATCATAGTGTTTGCCAACATCTGTAGACTATTTTATGTTACATTTTTTGGAATGAAGACTCGGAGGAGGAAAAAAATAACTGTAAAGAACGACGGTAGCGCGGGCATCTCGAACGCTAACGGGTCAGCCACTAATTACAGCACAGATAGTCACTACAGCTAACACTGTAGCCAGCAGCCCCGCCAACAACATGGTCAATACGAGTGCTATTGAACAGACAGCAGAGCAATCACCCGTGGCGAAACCAAGTACTGCTATACGCAACGTGAACAATTTGAGTCAGCATGGTCAGGCGGGGTCTACTATATGGTTTGAGCTGGACTAACCTTACGTTAGTCGATCAAAGCCGGACTAACGTATTAAAAGAATGTTGGTTAAAAAGTATATTACATTGGTTAAAATTAAGCGTTGGTTAAAAAATACTTTTAATACTGCGTTGGTTAAAGAGTAAAAATATTATTAATTTTTAGTTTATTTAACGTTGGTTAAGGCATCATAATTTTAACCAACAATATGTCATAACAAGATTCCCGCTAAAGAATTTTAATGGCGGGAAAATATTTTGTGCATATTATCAAATTGTTGGTGACATTTTAATCAACATTGATTAAATTTCAATAAATGTGTTGGTGAAAAATCTCTATTGCACAACGTTGGTTAAAAATGTGGTATGTTGCTGCGACATCAAAACGAGGCCGGCCCGTTCTCTCTCTTTTTGACAAAATGGCAGACGACCAAGTGATTGCACCGCTCCGGTTGTGGGGTCTGGAGACGCATATAGAAGAGTTTCAAGGTACAATATTGATTTATTAATACTGCAATTTAATAATTATTTAACTGTCTGAGCTAAACTGTACAATATTATGGTATTTGTCTATCAAGAAAGGCAGATTAAGGACACTATTTTACCTTCACTTACTACAACATGCATGTATGGTTAAGCTTAGCTACGGAGCCTACCATAGTCTTCCTACATCGTATTTTCACTGTAGCGTGTATATGGGCAAACAAATTTCAAGTTATGTTTTCTTGAATATACGGGCTCGTAGAAGGTGCCTCAGCCATTTCATCAACTGCTACATGTTAATTGATTGTTATAGATACTATGTGAACCAAAATATGATGAATTTTGAAAATGTTGAAAAATAGGGATGAACCTACGATGCCTCAAAACCTCAGACGTTACATAATAATTAAATTACAGTATTAAGAAATCAATCCTGTGCCTTGAAACACTCCGTCGTCTGCCATGATGTCGCAGCAATACTTCATAGCCATATAATAACAGAGCGACTGCCCAGTGCATCAAATGAATTAACCAACAAACGGTTAAGTTTTAACCAAACCCCATGTTAAATATGAAGCAGATTTATCCAACGAATGGAGGTTCTAACCAACCTCGTGTTAATTATGAAGCAGGTTTAACCAACAAATGGTTAGGTTTTAACTGACCCATGTTATATATCAAGCAGGATTAACCAACAAATGGTTAAGTTTAGCAGAATTAACCAACAAATTATTAAAAGTTTTAACCAACCACATGTTAAAGTTTAGCAAAAAAATTAAAGTGTAACCAACATTTTTTAACCAACCACTATGGGATCACGTCAAAACTCGCCCGCCAGGCAACCGCCGGTTACGGCCGGTTCCGTCCGGTTCTCACAAAACGTGTCGTCTGTTATAATATACACACATAATGAGGTCAAATAGTTACACTCTGGAGAACACGACCGGTTGATAGTGCCTCGTCACACGCGTGAGCAATAAAATCTTAAAGTAATGGGCTCTCAAGTCTCAGTTGACAACCAGTACAATACAGCTATTGATTTTCGCTGGGGTTGGCTTTTTCAATCTGTTTATAGCTCAACTAACTTTTTAAAATCAATACCGAAAGTCTATGAATGTTTTTTTTTTATAGAACGATTATAGAGAGAGCTATTATGACCGCAAAGTAACAGATTGATAGTGTAAATTGGTCCGGTTACAGCATTAAGTCAACCGGCGGTTGTTCAGTGTTGCATGCGCGAATATTCATACACCAGTAACACATTTGACCTGAAAGAACCGCGCGGAACTGACCGTAACCGGCGGTCAACGGGCGGACGAGTTTTGACGTCTTCCCTAATGGTTAACACATCATCATCATTCGGCTGCGGAGCAGGCCACCACAAGTTTTCTCCAAGCACGACGATCTGTAGCAAGAGTGGCTATCTGACGTTCTTGAAACATGCCTTCATTGTCACCAAGTAAGCGCTGTATGTACTTCAAGTATGATGTGCTTGGACGACCAGGTCTCCTTCGGCCATGTGTTGGTATGTAAGTGGCATACAATCTAGCAGGCTCTTCATCAGGGAGACGGAGAATATGTCCGACTTTTTACACGGTTGATAAGAGGCTCTGTCTTGGTCATGTCATAAATGGTGGTGTTCGGGACAGTATCCATGCGTTTGATGTTAAGCATTATCCTGTAGCAAGAGGTAGCATAGGCATTTATTTTGCACTCCATATCTTGAGATATCACTCAAGATTCACAGCCATACACCAAAATCGTAACACAGATGGTGCTAAATAATTTCACTTTCGTTGCGATAGCTACTTGAGGACTCCTCCAGAGGTGTTCAAACTTCCAGAGTGCGCACAATGCCAATGCCGTGCGTCTTTTAAGGTCACTTGCACCCGATGCCATCATAGAGCCTAGATATCTGAAATCCGTCACATGGCTGATGGTTTCCCCATAGACCTGTAGTGTTGTGAGGATTGCAGTTGGCCGTCATATACTCTGTTTTGGGAACGGCCAAGGTCTTTTACTGCTGCAGCAGTTTTTGTCAGCTGGGTGTGAGCTCGTGGAATTGTGGTCTCAAGTAAGGCAATATCATCAGCGAAATCAAGGTCGTTTAGAACAACGGCGGGATGACGTCTAGAGCGACGCTGATGTGTCACAAATAATCTGAGTCAAGTTCAAATGTGGCTTTCTTCAATAGGTTGTCTACCAGTATCACAAATAGAAATGGAGCTCGGACATCACCTTGTAGCACTCCAGTGGAGACAGCAAAAGGATCTGAGATGTTGCCATCTACCATCACAGCACTTTTCGAGTTGTTGTACATCACACTTATGGCATCGACAAGAGGTTCTGGTATTCCGTAATGTCGCAGCACTGCAAACATGACTTTCCTGATGCACCTCTTCGGCTGATTAAACCATATTTGGGGGCCCTTTGGGGCTACTGTCTGGGGCCCCGTACAGGCAAAAGTTGCTGTCATTGCTACTTTTGTTTCAAGTACTCTCTAAGGAAACATCCAACCAGTTTTGTCCATGTATTTTTGGCCCCATATATCTTGACCCCCAGGGCCCTGTACAGGATGCGACCAGTCAGCAACACAAACTATTGACCTTTGTCTCTTAACTGACTTATTAAGACCATCAAACCATTTGCACCTTCTCAGCTGATTAAACCTTCTGGGCTCCCGGTCTTTTGTATCGTCATTGCGCATGGGAACGCGCTGTCGATATTGAAGTGCGGTTGGGATTTTTTCTTTTCTTTTTTCTCTCACTTTTTCTACATTTTTGCACCCCTTTCCGCCCATTCTGATCCATTCCTACCATTTTCTATCCATTTCCGATCCATTCAGATATATCCTTCCTCTTCTCCCTTTCTCTCCCCACCTGTGCCTTCCCGATTTTCCGCTTGTTCCCGATTTCCCGGTCAAATTATTTTTCAGGGGGGGGGGGGGCACTCTAAATCGGTTCTAAATTACCCATTTAAATATAGTAACAGATGACCTTTGACCTTCAGAATATGGAATTTGACATACAATTCTAGTGAGTACTAATGAATTCAGTGTCATACTGAATTTGTATATGCATCCATTCTCACAACTTTGTAACAAGGTCCAATTTGATATCCTACCTTTTGAAGTAAATCACAGATTCAAATCTAGGTGGCTATAGTGTTCTTATAGTATAACTAGACTTTGCAAGAGAAAGAAGTTTGCAGGACACTTAATTATTGTTCCAAAGGTTTGTATTTATTTGAAAACCGTAATTCAAGGAGTATGTTCAGCACAGGTCATGGGTCAACTCATTTTAAAGCCTAATTTGGAGGTCTGGGGCTCCTACTATTGGTCCTCGAGCTAGAAGTCATCAAGGAGAATATTTCAGTTTATAGTACAGCTTCATCCTATCATCCTATAGAAAGAGGTTTGCATTACTGTTTAGAATGATCAGATTCGTGATTTTCAATAGGGATGAGTGTCACCTTTGAAACTGGACCCACGACCATTGAAATGACAATAACTCCGCTCCGCAACATCGTATCTCATCGATCGAGGTGTCAAAATACGCAGAACAAAATTATGCATTTGGTTATTTGCTTCGATTAATGCATACCCTTTCGAGCCGTTATATATTGGATCATTTCTAAGTGTTTCGATACTTTTTGTGAGCAGTTTATATCAATTAGTATGACAAGTGTACTCTTCTGGCGTGTGACTGCTCCGCACACCCTCCCCCATCCCCAAGCTATACGGACATGTGACGCTAGAACTGAATCCAGACTGTTCTGCCTTTTGGTGATTTTTCTTATTACTGTTGCTATAGTTTACTAAAATTCACTCACGCTGCTGCTCAGCGTCCCTGATTGTAGATTGAGATGAAATGGAGCTAACTTCAAAACTAATAATGTATCAATAGGAGCTCAAATTCTGAACAATGCGTTAGGAATATGACAAAGTGAGCCCCGGATTTATAACAATAGGGTATTTCCGTATAAGGCCAATAATGAAGAAAGCAATATATTACTTTATTAACTCTTATATTTTCAACAACGTTACGCGCGTGAAACAAATCAGCGACCGATTGTGTTTGACCTGGATAACAACTTGGTATACGGTATCTCAATTAGAAATAGAGTGAAACAAAATGATATGGTGGGTTATACGAAAGTTTGGAGCACAGCCAGTGGCATAAATGAGATTGGATCAAGACTATTCTTTTCTCATGTCTGCAGGCTGACAGCAAAATTGTTAACTTTATTTGTTGGGAGTGGCTGTTTTTAATAATAATTCAACCAGCATGCTTATATAGGCTTTTTAAGCCTGGCCCGAGCAATTTGCTTGAGTCTGGTCCCTTCAGGACCCAAGCGTGTGTCTGTACGGACCGACCGTGTAAACAAACAAACAAACAAACAAGGCCCTAAATAAAGTGCTCAACAAAAGAAAGTCGTACACTTTGTTTAGGTCAATTAAAGTAACTTCTGATTGTTTATTTACCAACCAGGCTAGATAGACATTTGGATGAATCTTTTAGGCACATTTTGACACCAAACATAACACCTAGCAACAAAGATAAACCATGATTAGCGCCATTTAAAGAAAATTAGTCACTTTTCAAAAGTCACATTTTCAATTACTACACGGGAGGAAAATGGGTGTGTGCGAGGTTCACCCCGTGTGTGACACTGTTATTAACCAGTATTGACCGGCGGGCAATCGATTACACCGTGCAGCCGTGAACAGTACCCTGCGCTGGCCCTACACTTAGTGAGCGGGATATTTGATTCCGAACATAAAGGGCATTATGTGCTTGTTAACAATCAGTTTTCTTCCGCGTATAGTGTATTGAAAATGTGACTTTTGAAAAGTGACTAATTTTCTACAAATGGTGCTAATTATGGGTTATCTTTGTTGCTAGGTGTTATGCTTGGTACCAAAATGTGCCTAAAAGATTCATCCAAATGTCTATCGTTACTTTAAATGACCTAAACAAAGTGTACGACTTTCTTTTGTTGAGCACTTTACAATGGCTGTCATGTGTAAGGTGCCTTTTACAGTGGTGCACCATATAGAACCAGAAATGAATAATATGTGGCAGCTATTACAGATCGTGACTTTTCACATCGCTAAATATCTGAACTAAAAAAACATTTGCAATAGCTGCTCTGAGTAAAATTTAGTTTTTACAAACTGCTCAGCATAATGAACAATCCATGACAACTCGCAGCCATTGCAGACTTTAGGACCTTGTATAGGAATACGCTCGAGTTTGAAAAATCCCTGATAGAGTTTTCTGATTTTATCGTTGATGGAAAATCAAAATCGCTTTTATACATGATAATACGATGTTACATTTAAATATCATTCATTTTTCATTTTCAATATTAAATCGTGCTTTTATATTTAATCGTAAAAGGTAGGGAAAATAAAACTCATGTATTTATTGTGAGGGTAAATAATGTTTTCCGTTCTCCGTTTACGTCAAACAAAATCTTTCTTAGGCTTTGACCGATATATAATACAGGGAACGAAAAGTGAATCTGCAGAGCAAATTTCAAGGGGTATTTTATATAAGGTCATGTTTTTTATACTGGGTACCCAAAAAAGGTGGATCTGTTACATTTGCACTACATATTATTACTTTGCATGCATATATTTTGGCTATTCTTTATCACATATACTCAAATTTGGTCTTATTTTGATGAGAAAGTATTTGGTCTTTGTTTTAAAAAGAAAAATATAAACTACCATGGTTCTGTTAATTACAATAGTTCGTTAAACCTAATTAGTCAGGGGTGGAAGAGTATGTGGAGGAGGAGTATGTGGAGGAGGAGGAGTGCATAGTTGAACAAGTATGGTGCAATATACATTGGGCAAACATAAAATGCACTGTTTTCACTCTTGGTACAATTCTATATTGAAAACATAACATTATTGAAGCATATTTGAATTAAAAATATAATTAGTTAATTAAGGAATCATTAATTAGTTAATTAAGGAATCATTAATTAGCATTAAGAAACTCAAAAAATTGTTAAGAAACGTAAGTTGGTCGCCGTTTGCGAATGTATGCAAACATTTGCCTGCACCAAACTGTCCATTTTAAAAGTATAGAAAGGTTGAGGTACCCTTTTGAATAAATAAATTTAACTATTTAATTAAAAATTAAAAGAAGATATGTAATTAACCTCATGTATTCTGTATTGTCTGGATGTTAATTAGCACATTTTGTTAAATGCGTTTGTGTGGTGTTATTACTTGTTTTTAACTGTGTTACCAAATAAGTAAAAAACTGCTGGTTTTCATCAAGCTTGTAAACTCAGGAGAATTATTAAATTCTTAGGAATGCAACTGACCTGACCTAGTATAGGATGACCAGCATAAGCTGCTTGATTAGTTCGCCAATCAACATTGGATCACCCTATATGTTGAATACAACTTAAAACGATAACATTTTATAATTCAATCTTAAATCAGACTCTTGAAATTTGAATACTGGGTTCAAACATTATGGAAACTAACCTAATTTGTTCATTTGAATGTGCTTTGCACATCATGAAGGTGCAAGAAGGATGAACGCAGTTAATTGTATGCCACTAAACATGTGCCATTGGGAAAATTTGAGTCACCCTGTAGTTAAAGGGCCCCTTTTTATTGAACATTATTTGAATATCATACCACTTTAAGCATTTGCCACTTCAAATTGGAATGTAAAATCATGTTTCAGATGCAAATTTAAATTCATTCAATTTTATGATTTATGGATAATCACGTATACCTATTAATGTTTTAAAGACCCTATATGTTTAAAATTAACACCTTTACATAAGAAAAGGGTGACTTTTAAAATCAATCAATGTTCATGTACATGTAATTGATGCATTTTTATTTGAAATCTACTTGAATCTTGTTAAAATAGCATTTTTCCGGAACTAAATAAACACATTTTTAGACACCCTGTATATAGAATTTCAGATTCATAATGAAATTTTATTTGCATATGTCTGGATGGGTATTTTATTAAACTACTTTAAATCTGTACTGAACTTTTCTCTCATCACTTCATATACATAGTGGAAGTAATTATTGAAACCCTTCTTTTTTAGAACATTTTGCTTGTTACACCCTGTACAATTTCGGGCCACCCTGTATAATCAACTTGATTGTATGCTATTTGCATCCGTTACAGTATATGCTTTCAGAATCTGTATACTTTTACCAACTTAAAATGTAAACTTTTTCAGATATAATGCATTAACTGAAAAAGGAACCTAATTTATGGAAAAAGGGACATGTAACACAAATTGTACCCAGTATAAAAAACATGACCATAAAGCGAAGTTATGAGATGTATGAGAAAGGAGGTACAACTTACCGAATGACCCTCGTAGAAATTAATGTTTCAATATTCATGAGTCAGTTTTGATCGGGACCCGCAAGTCTTTCCAAATTGAAACCGGACGCGTCACTACAAGAAAGTGAGAAGTCTAGGACGCACAGACGCGTCCGAATGTGACCACTGGCGCTCATATAATGTATGTAGCATCATTATTATACAGACCACTTATGTAGGTTAAAGTTTTTGAAAGTACCGCGTAAAGACAAAATTGGCTTTAGAAAGAAAAACAATCACAGGTGTGGACGTCGCCATATTGATCGAAGCTATGACGAAACACTTACGAGATGTCCGCATCTCTAATGTTTCAATGTATTGATATTATCGATTTATGCATTGAATTCCTAGTGATAACGTCCAGCGACCAGTTGCTGATGAGGCGGTTTTAGTTACGATGACATCACAATATTGGGTATGGCCGGCTATCCCATCACCACTTTCGACACAGACAAACGGGCGCGAACTTCAAATAATCAAAGGTTGGGGATGTGCAGTTTAAATTCGATTAATTGAACATTATAGTTCTGTGTTCAATTAAAATGGTCAATATACATTAGATAATTATTTTACTACCATGTAATGCATGGTTTAATGAATAGAACGGTTTCCTTTAATGTTCTCCCTGTCAAAATTGAAGTGGCAAAATTCCTTTGTTTTCTATTGACTTTTTGGCATATTTATTGGACCATATCTACTAATGCACACTTGTGGTAACTATGCCCTATTGCATAAAAGTTAAGATTCTGGTTAAGTGACTTAAGAGGAGTGATTTTTGAACTCTTCTTAAGTCTTGTTCAGAAGGATATTAAAGAATTCTCTTTAAGTTGAGCTTTATAGTGTTGGGCACAAGCTATAATTACAGAATAAGTTGTGGTAGCTGTTAAAATGTGCTTAGCTTTTCATTGTTAGCAAATCTGTGGTATTTACCAGCCTAACAATGTGTTAAAAATGTACACCAAGGTATTTGAGTTGACCTTAGGCGTGAAAAGGTAGGTTGATGTACAGCTATGTACAGCTATGCACAGTCTCACGGTAAAGTATAGGGGCATGTACATTCATATGCACTCCATATGTATTTGTATTTGGCGCGCATATTTAGTCTGCTAAGCAGCAGGATTTAATAGCGCAATCACTTATTTATCGAGCAATAATATATTGTTTACGCATTTCAATTGTTTAGATTATAAAGTTAAATAAATCAAGAGATAAATGATAGATAGAAAAATAGATAGAAAAAAATGTTTTAAAAAACTATAAACGCATGGGCGGCCTTTATAATTTATAAAAATTGACATAAAAATGATGTTACATTAATCCACAATCAAGTTTAAAAAAAAAGAAAAAAGAATAACAAGGAATACAAAGCAAGAAGTGAGACAAAGAGGACATCAAAAACTACAGGCCAATAAGTCTGCTCTTCCACACATACAATATATTTACAAGAATTCTTCAAACCAGAATGAAGAGAATGCTTGATGAAAACCAACCAAGGCAACAAGCACGATTCAGGCAAGGTTTCTCAACCACTGACCATCTTCAGGCTTTGAGCCAGCTAATTGAAAAAAGCCAATGAGCATCAAATGAAGCTCTGCATAGGATTCATTGACTATGAAAAGGTGTTTGACTCAGTTAAGCATAGTGACCGCTTCCTAGCGTTAAGGAAAATAGGGATAAATGAAGGATATGTTCAAATTCTAGAGGATATATGAAGACGTGAGCGCAAGAAGTCAATAAGTCCATATTTGACATTTTGAGATACAGGCATTTAAAGTTTACAAATTATTGTTGGAATCAACGTAACATTTCAATTGGGCTGTAACTTGGTGAGTATGTATAGTGGAATCGCTTAACGAAACTACGTTTACAGACCGGATACAAGCACTAAAGTTTGCACGAACCTTAATTGGGTGAAAACAATTGATTTCGGAAGGGGTGCTCATTTGGCAAATTATTTGAACCTAAGATGGCGGCTAAAATTTAAATTGGCGTCCATATATTACACATTAAATGTTTAAATGCATTGAACAATATTTGATTAGTGTTAATAGTGTGCTAGGGTGATGAAAATATAATACGAATACACTAACGGATCTCTCATTGTTCGCAATAAGCGCCATCTCTGTGTGCCATTCCACGAAGCATATGATGTTAGTTCACTGTCGTTCTTCAATCAAAGCACCTGTCAAATTGTTTGGGTATGAATCTGTCATTTGTCGCAACAAAAGGAACTTTAAGAGTAACTGTACATTCGCATAGTTGTCTGGTAGATTGAGCTATTTGTCACTGGTTTCCTGTATGGATGTTCGAAGTAGAGGTTGGCCTCATATTGCTAAATTTAGTCTTGGTGGGAGGCATGATTGTGATTCCGTTAGGGCCTGTTACTCCAAATTATTCCCATGGAGCAGCTCGTCCAGTAATGACTTTCAGCTAGCAGGTAACGAATCATATTAATTCGATATTCAATACTATAAAGTTGTATTACTATCTAAATAATGTTATGGACAGACGAATTGCTAAAGCGCCCGGTAAAGCGTCAACTTCAGTATCACGAGGTTGGTGGATCAATTCTCAACTACACCCTTTGCAATTTATTTTGAAATCCAAGTGTATAGAAATTAATGCAAACTTAAACCAGGTATTGTCATCTGGAACCTGCGATCACAATTGCCCTAGCCCAAACTGTCGGCTTAACCAATTGAGCTAAACGAGACTGCTATGTCAGATACTGTTTTATAACTACATGTATGATTGATGGGTCGGTATGAATGGACGGCCCTCTATCTTATTGGAAATAAATTGATTTAAAAGCCATTCATTCATTCATTCATTCATTCATTGTGAGACTAGGATTATAGTGGTTTGCATAGTTACTTTCATTTTGTTGCTTAACTTGATCTTCCAACCTAATATGCATCATCATAATTCGCCCTTAAATCATGATGAAGGAAACGTTTTACGATTACTGTGTGAAACATTCAAAATGAATACATTTTGCTGTGGTTAATTTGTAGTATAAATGTGTTTTAGCTTATAAAAAGGTTAGACTATTAAGATCATTACTTTATACAATCAAATTAATTATGCGCTTGTTTTTTGAAAAATAACAATAAAGCTAGTATAATTGAGTAATAATTTTACATTAAAGTTTGCATTAATTTCTATATCACTTGGATTTCAAAAGAAATTGCAAAGGGTGTAGTTGAGAACTGATCCACCAACCTCGTGATACTGAAGTTGACGCTTACCGGGCGCTTTACCAATTGAGCAATTCGTCTGTCCATGAAATTATTTAGATAGTAATACAACTTTATAGTATTGAATATCGAATACACTAAACTCATTCGTGCTAATTTCTCTAGATCAAAGGAGGGCGCTCATACCTTTTTATCTATTTTCAGCTTATTAACTATTTACCTAGGGGGCCAAATCAAGTATTTATATCCCCCCCCCCCCCCCCCCCCCCTGTACCCCCGTGCTGTAAAAGGTTGGTGGGTATACAGATAACCATTAGAACCTATACAACACTTCTAGGGTGGACAACCTAAAAAAATCGGGTGCACAAAGGCGGGAAATGGGGGGGGGGGGGGGGGGGGGGGGGGGGGGGGGAGGTCAAAGTTCAGGGGGGGTCAGATTTGGTGAATATTTGAGCGAAACATATCGTGTTTGGTATCAAATTAAAGTAAATTTGATTCTAATAGTTCTTTGGTCATACCATTCCTTTTCAAAATATTACAAAAAAACTGATTGTATGTAACAAAACCCTGTCTTAATATGTGTACTGTGTACATGGATTATGTGAAACTCATGAAGTTTCGTCGGATAACGCTATATAACCAGCATCATAATATGCATGTGTTCAAACTGCACAGCATCCTCAGTATTTATTGTTCATAATCTTTAGGCCTACTGCTACTAGTGTCATCACTTTCCAAAGTTACTTTTTCAGCATGCATGGCACGACTGCATATTGAAGGAGAGCCTTGCACTTTCATCCTATGTAGCATACAACATATTGCTTTCCACATGCACCTCTTGTTGCAGAAAGGCACACTCTTGCAGCCGCATGATATTCCCTTGTTGATATCCTGTGGCCATGATGAGATTGTCATTGTAGTGGGTACAAAAATACCGTCTTTCAAAGTCCAGCTATATTCTTCTGCTGAAGGGAGATTTTGTTCCGCTTGGTGTGCTGTCTTGTCAATGATTGTTGCGAATGCACAGCACGCTTTAAGTGCTGCATAAATGCACTTTCTGTAGGAGGCAGCATTTTCAACACTGTGTTATTCTTGTTCCAAGAATTTATGTGCCCTGATTCCTTCTAGAGAAGAGAAAAGAGAGTCATCGCCAGCTTTACTGTATACTGATATGAGTAGCTTCTTTACCTGGTTGATGATGTCTTCAGTCAACTTATACTTATTCTCCTCAGCAAACCCGGCAATTAAATCCAGCTCTACCTCTTTGGATCTCTGTAGCCATGACCTTTTCCCTGTAAAGTATGGGTAGCTTGTAATGTCCCTACCACTAATGCTATGAATAAAAGGGAGTGCACGGCATAGTTCATCGTCAAGCTTATTAACCATCTCGTGTATCGGTAGATAGCTATCTTGTTGGGTTCTGATCCACATCTCTTGAAGATTTAAATCTTTTAAGTATGTCGCGTAGTAATGCTGAGAACTATTACATCAGTGTCATTTGCATGCACGACAATGCGTTTCACATCATCATTTTGAGTAGCATGGCATGCAATATCATACGTGTGTCTGCCTATTCCTGGTTTGACTCTAGGTCTGGTACATCAGAGATATAGCAATTTGAAAGTAACACACTCTTCCTTGCATCATTGAATCCTCCTGCCAAGTATAGTTTCACGGTTCCAAGCTGTGGATTAATTATTCTGCTCATTGGCTACCCAATTTTCATATAAGTAGTTGAGCAATGCGGCTTTATTTTCTGATACCTTAAAGAATGTCTTTGGTTCAGGCGTTCTGTAATTGTCATTGACATCATAAATCTTTTTGGTTTCAGATCTGGTTTTATAATGGTTGCCCTATGATCTCGTTCAGATATTTTCAGGCTGTTGCTAATATACCTGTCTGCACAAAAGTGAATGGCTTTGGTGTCTTATGGTATATCAAGCAATATCTGTTCTTGATACCGCTTCGCTACTTCAGGAAAAGGAACATCTTTCTTGAAAGGCCATCTTCTCACGCAATACATCCCATCTATGATAAGAGCAGTTGTCAATCCTGATACATCGGATACTCCGGTTTCATCTTTCAGTGCCTTTACAAGTGTAGACTTTGATCCAGGAGCTCTCATATGGCCATTCTCATCAAATAATGACGGAGGTGAATCTGCACATTCATCATGTTCATGCCTGCCAATAAAATCTGTGATATCTACATCAACACCACTAGCCATAACCTGGGTCATCACCATAAGAGCGACTACTTCAACACTCTTTCCTTTCGTTTTCTGTGATGCAGATGTCTTTACTTTTTTGTTCTGGGTATGGAATGTGTTGAGTTTTACGATTTTCTTCTTGTTGTCGTTGCCTGCTATTGCTTGTTCCAATGCCTTTTTGCCAATTTCGTGGACCGTTGTCAGTTGTGTTTTTACTATTTCATCTGCTCTCTGTCCAGTCGAGATGTTCACCAGTTGGGGCGTTTGCAGTGTGAATGGATTACTCCACTTATTGTCTTCAGAGGCATCTGTGATATGTGAGACAAAATTAGCATCCTTTGCCACTTGTGCTTTACCAGATTCATGGTGTGGGTTCTGTGTTTCAGGGTTCATGTCTAGCATGGATTTAAGCTGGAATGATGCAGCTGCTGTTAAGGGTTTAGTGTACACCCATTTTGTTCGGGCCGATTCATTCATGGCGATACCATCTAAGCCACTAGATTCTTTCGCATCTGCATTATATGTCTGCTCCAATAACATGTCGGGGGAAACAGCATTGTGACTACCATGAGCTCGTCTCGCGACAAAGTTTCCCTGAAGAAAAGATTGATGGACACTAGGAGCTACAGTTTCCAGTTCCTTCATCTCATACAAATATTGTGGTAGCGATTGCTTGCCATATTTGTAGTGTCCTGCAGCATTTAGGTAGGAAAGCATGTTTGCTGATTCACACATATGCCCATACCAGTCTCCTTCTCTCTCATAGTAAATGAGTATATCACACACTTTAAGGAACTCTGGTGGTAGGGAAAGTCCTTGGACAGAATGGGGACTACATTTTTGAAACTTGATCCCCTAGTATTACACAATAGGCCCCTACTGTAAGCATGGCATGCTGTGGTTATTAGAAGGTTGATGTGTATATTATAAACAAATCATAACACTAGTATGAACCAAATGAATGAGCGAAAGGATTACATACACTATAATAATGTTGCTACCGAGAGCAGTAAAAAGGACGTTGAATACACTTTCAGAGGAATTCTGTGTCCAACATTCAGTTTTAGGTCATAACATTAAAACGGATTGTTTTACAACAATATAAATGTCATAGTCCATGTTCAGAATTAAATTTGCTATCATTTGATACCAAACATGATATGGTTTGCTGAAAATTTACCAAATTTGACCCCCCCCCGAACTTTGACCCCCCGTTTCCCATCTTTGTGCACCTGATATTTTAGGTTGTCCACCCTAGGAATGTTGTATAGGTCCTAATGGTTATCTGTATACCCACCAACCTTTTACAGCATGGGGGTACAGGGGGGTTAAGCTGGCCCCCCTGGGTATATTAGTCAATGTGGGCTTATAGATGAAGTTTAACGGTATTTATTGTTTGAGAATAGAAAGTTTCACACTGTATTTTGAAATACATTTCACCAAAGCATTAGTGTTAAAGCGGCCATCTTTTAATCTAGTAGTATGTTACATAGCCTTATCTAGTATATACATGTATATAAAATAAACTAAAGATGTCCCGTACGTTATTATTTTGGGACTTTACCTATAAAATCGTTGTATTAGCAATACATAATTTCACAGTAGCCGCCATGTTGGATTCAAAAATTAACTTTTGATATCCAACAAAGCATATCCATGTAAGATAATTCCACTAATACAATACATCCTTCCAGTATTTAGACTGTGATTAACAACATGTTTTTGCCTTTTGCAACACGTTATTTTATGGGAGCAGCCATCTTGAATTATAATGACTTCTGACATGAGCACCCCTTCTGGAATCACGTGTCATAACCTAAAGTAGAATATATCATCATGGTTTGCTTGTATCCGAAAAGTAAACGTAATGGCCAAAATTGCTCTCAAGCGATTCCACTAATTTGCTTATTGAGTTCATGAACTTTTAACAATTATAAAGTACCCTAGGCGACCTTTCCTTTGTTTGTTCTCGTACCATATAGGCCTACTATAGTAATAAAATGAAGCAAAATATGCAAAGCAAAGCAAAGCAAAGCAAATCATAACAGAGCAAATCATAGCCCAAGCCCAAGCCCAAGCCCAAGCCCAAGCCCAAGCCCAAGCCCAAGCCCAAGCCCAAGCCCAAGCCCAAGCCCAAGCCCAAGCCCAAGCCCAAGCCCAAGCCCAAGCCCAAACCCAAGCCCAAGCCCAAGCCCAAGCCCAAGCCCAAGCCCAAGCAATTTAAAATCTTTAAAATATCCCCAAGCGATGTGTAAAATGAAATGAAATAAACCCATTTAGAATTTCACAAAAATGCACAAGCGATGTTGTATAGTAGTCATTTGTGAGATCTTTTCAAGGTTTAATAAAATCATTTAATTTACTACATGAGAAGTTGCGTGATAACGGGTATTTTAGGTATCTAAAAAAAGAACTGACGTAATAAAGACAACCATGCCAAAGAACTCATGCTTACGTGTCCGGCAGTATCAATTATAGCATTCATTGGATATCAGAATATTGCCACGTTAGAAGAGTAGTAAACTCTGACTTGCTGAAAGAATAACTCTATTTGAATTTTTGGATTCGCATTGACGATTATCAACGGAACGCAAGTATATATCGTAATTGAAAATTATATGTTTGTTTTTCGATATTCTGTGTGCAAGATATTGTTTTAGCTTAGCCCGTAATATAATCTAAAATGGTTCACATAGGCTCTACACGTCATAAAGTATATAACGCAATAATTAAGATAATCTTAATCATCGTTTTCATTTCCATTTCATGATCACGTTATTATTATTATTTATTATTACAGAGCATTTATAAAGCGCTTTTCCAAAAAAGATCAAAGCGCCGTACACAATTACAAATAACAACATTATAAAATATTAAAAAGATGCAAAAAAGGGCGGCTTGCCCGTACTGAAAACGATCATAACAATGTTTTATTATTATGATTCGTACCAGCAAGCTGTGTATTCACTTTAAAAGATACGTCTAACCGCCAAACATAATTATTTGGTAATTTAATTTGATTGTCGGCAAACTATAGATAGGGGTTCATATCCTGAAAATTTGGAACTAAATATAAAGCAGAGTTATAATGTAAAAGCTGAATGCAAACTGCTTATCCACAAAAATAGCCTGTGTAAGTAAATGTAATAAATATAAGAGGACCTGACGTTTTGATTCTAACAGAATCTTTATCGAAGGTAAAATGACAGAATACACCATACACAACACATATATATAGACAGAGGAACAATGGGCAGGAAGTGACTAACACAGAGGGGGTCAAAGTGACAGATGGATGAATAGGGGAAGGTATAACAAACTAGACAGCTGATTGATGAAGTGGATAATGTAACAAAAGGATGACATAGACAAAGGGGAGATTAAAAAGTAAAATGCAAATGAGATATAAAAGAAGGGTGAGTGAAATCCATGGAGTAATTCTGTTATACCCTTCACAGATGTATTCTTAGGGCACGATTTTTAAAAACGACGCATACTACCGATGTTGGTGTGTAGGGTATAACAGAATTATGCCAAATCCATAATGGTGGATTGATGACTACAGATAAATAATAAAAATGGATGGAAATGTAAAATGACTGAGGGAAAGCATGAGAAAACCAAAAAAGACAAAGTGGGAGTAGGTCTGGGCCTATGGTAACAAATAATGGAAATGCACTAGAACGAGTAATGAAAATTGCTATGCATAGGAGACAATGTCGAAAATGAAAACATAGTATCACACATAACAAGAAGTAAAAAATTGAAAAATAAAGTGAAGAAAAAGTGGAGAAAAACAAATGGCTAAAAAATACAAGTGATAGGTTAATCAGATACAAATGGAGGAGGTGGGGGTGGGGGGGGGGGGGGGGGTGGAGACTAAAAGCAGAGTGTTATGTTTACAGTGGGGGAAATACAGGCCGTCCCAAAATGAGAGTATAAATTGTGAAAATGATCAAAAATTGCCTATTTGCCTATGACCGTAAATCAAGGTCAAAGGTCAATTTAACATCCACGTTAGCAAGGATGCCCACCTTGGTTGTATTCTTCACATTTTAAAAACATGTGTGCTTAAAGCTTTGAAGTCCGCTAAATCGCATAGAAACCAATAGCATATTTAATGATCCCTCAATCGTCATAATTGCCCCAATTCTATTCCTATGGTATTAGATTAGGGACAAGTGAATGATGGGACTAGAAGAGTTAAAATATCACTCTTACATAATAATAATCATAATAATAATAATAATAAACGCATTTTTAAAGCGCCTTACGAATACACCTCAAGGCGCTGTACAATAGCAAAATGTTTTAAACTACAACAAGTTATACGCCAATACACCACAATGAAATTCATATTACTCTACAGACACATTATAAACCATACAGTAAAGTAGAACTCACAGCATGTAAAAACCTACAAGAATAATATACAGATGGAGGAAAGAAAAAATCAAAACCAAGAGTTCAATGTCTAAGATCCGCTACAGTATGAAAAATTACTCATCGTGTAAAGATTTGAACAAGAATGTCGTTAGAGCTGACTGAGTGACCAATCCTTTAGAGTGATAGTTAACTGTCAATTAGTGTGAACAGTTTACGCTATTATTTAAAAAAGGGCACTCTCTTTCCTAAGAGTAAATTTGATCACTCTTTCTCTAGAGTGAATTTCACTCTAAAGGATTGGTCACTCAGTTGGCTCTTTGTGAGAGTAAAATTTCACTCTTTTAAAGTGTTTTTTCAATTTTTCTCATATAGAGTGTATCTTGTTGCGTTTATCTATTTCAGGCGGAAACAAGATGACGCCGAAAAAGTATGTCTTCCTGATTTTACTCCTACTGGTAGAATTACCTGCACAAGAGGCTACGAGGACTGGGGTAAGAGGATGAGAATAATAATTTGGTGTCAAATTTACCATTCTCTCATATAGCTTAATCGTTATAGTTTAAAGGCAAAAGTAAACAGGTTGGTGGGGGAGGGGTGAAATTAGAATTATACATTTTTCTAAAATGTAATGACCCACTGAAAGTATACCTAGTCAGAGTTCGTTTCACTGGTGGTGCCCACACGTTAAGACAGGTTTTTTACGTTTCCACAGTGTTTGAAAACACTCGTGCTTTTATTTCTATTTGTGGTCATATATACATGATATCCAAATTATAATACAACAATATCATATTAACAAAATAGTTTAAAAAATGTAATACAACTTTTTATGGAAACAAACTTAAATTTCATAAGGTCAAAAAGGTCAAATTGCTGACACATTCTCAACACAGCTTCAAAAGGAAATAGCAAATTTGGGTGTTTACCGTATCTAAATTTATTAATACAAAGTATAACAATAGCTCAAACATAATTGATGAACTTATTATTTACAATGTTGAAAGTATAAAATGTTTTCAACTTTAAATTTGAACGAAATGTTTTGAAGAAATTAGGATATTGGCATGGTTCCTTCCCCTAATCTTTTTATACACGAAAAAGAAATGCTCTGTGTAGTCAATAACGTTACATGAACTGCAGATATTTGATGTCTCTTTCTCCATTTTGTGTAACATTAAATTGGTCAGGGAAATGTTGTGTTTCAAATAGGCTTCCAATTGAACGCGTGATTGGGAAAGCGTCTATCGCAAGCCATGAGGTCCATAACGTATTGCGGCAACGCGTTGCTTTCGCAAACGGAATAAATCGCAATAACACAATATTTATAGTTTAAGATTGTTGGATATCCAATACTTATAGTTTTAGCTTGTGCCTCCTTGTTTTTACCTCCCCGACCACCAACCCCCTGAGTGCTTTGGCATATTATTATGTTTCAAAATCATTTCAACAGTGTCAAATATTGCGATTTATTCCGTTCCCAAAACAACGCGTTGCTTTGGCCAAAACAACACGTTGCTTTGGCCAAAACAACACGTTGCTTTGGAAAACAACACGTGGTCAAAAGCCGTAATCTTATTGGCTCGCTAGGCTTTGGGAAAGCAACGCGTTGTCGCAATACGTTATGGACCTCATGGCTTGCGATAAGCGTCTCCCCCATAGATTTTGACAGATTGGCGGGATGTAGAATTATAACCATTGAATTACGGATTGCTTTTCTAAACACCTTTGTGTTACGAGCATCAATAAGTGTACCATTAAAAGTGATTTCGGTGTTATCGCAAACAAACGGATCACTCACTCACTCAATTTCCAGTCTGATGACACAGTAATCGAACAGGATTACAAGGCATCCGCTTGAAATTTTCAAGAGTGAGAAAGTTACCCTGATTATCAAATAAATGGTGATTTCTAATGAAACCGGCTTTAATCCACCTCTTCATGAAAAAAAGTCTTGTTGTTAAGTTGGAATAAGTTATTATTCCAAATTATCTCATTGCCCGTATCTTAAATCTCATACTTGAGATACATTCTCTTGGTCTTAACAAATTCGCATAAAAACATGACAATATTCATACATAACATAACAATATTCATGCAATTAATATTTAAGTTTTTACACGAACAGTTACAATTAAAATTGTTGTTGCCAATGCCAATTTGATTGACATTGTATATTCTCTCGGTGAAATTATGTGCAAATACAATCTTGATTATCATTCCTATGCCGACGACTCACAAATTTATGTGTCCTTCAAGCCTACTCAAAATGATGCTGATTAGTGATTGTGCACTGAATAAGCTGGAATCATGTGTTACTGAAATACGCGAGTGGATGACTGACAACTTTTTGAACCTGAACGATGACAAAAGCGAATTCATTGTATTTGGATCTAAATATCTACGTGACAAAGTAAATATACCCCATTTACGTATTGGGAATTCTTCTATTGTTCCACCAAGTAAAGTTTGAAATTTAGGCGCTTATTTTGATATGGACATGACACTGAATCATCATATTTCTGAGATTTGCAAATCATCTTCTTTTCATCTTCGTAACAGGACTTATCAGAAAATATCTCACAAATGATGCTACTGAATAACTCGTCCATGCGTTTGTTACATCGCGCCTTGACATGGGAAATTCTCTGCTTTATGGACTCCCGAAACTCCAGATCAAGCGTCTCAGTCGCTTACAAAATATAGCTGCTAGAATTATCACACGCACCAAACGAACTGAGCATATCACACCAGTTCTAAGAAATCTACATTGGTTTCCAATAAAGGACAGAATTATCTTCAAAATACTTATTTATGCTTATAGATCAACTATTAATATGTCACCATTGTATATCTCAAATATTCTAACTCCATACAAGTAAGAAAGACAAATACTTTAACTGAAACGCGATTTGCAAAATCCTGTGGATCACGTTCTTTTCTATGTGCTCCACCTCGCTTATGTACTCTCAGAACAAAGGTTTTCTTTAACAATGTTGGTTAAAATTCTTAACCAACGGGAGGTTACCAGGTGAACCACACAATTGGTTGGTTAAAACCGTAACCAACAGCTGTTGGTTAAAATTTAACCTGTGGTTGGGTACAATTTTTAATCATTTTGTTGGTTAACATGTTTTAACCAACAGTGGTTGGTTAAAAAATGTTGGTTAAACTTTTTTTGCTAAACTTAAACCCAGACAACATTACAATATTAGCCAAATATTGATGTTTCATTGGCCCAATATTGGCTTTCAATATTGGCGCCAACCCGTGGCCAGGACTAACTTTGGCAAAGGGCAATCCCAGGACAAGGGACAGGACAAGGCACAGGACAAGGCACAAGATCCTTTTTTATTTTTTTATTTTTATTGTTTTAGAGGACAAGCACAACCGGTCTGCCCTTGATGGCCCCGTATAACAAATCATTGGGCCGTAGGCTGGACAACCCAAAGGGCAATCCAGTCTACCCCGACTTGCCATGTACGCGGGGACTAAAAAAATGGCACAGCGAAGGTGGTTTGCAGACATGACTAGACTACCCGATGAACCCATGAAGCTTAAGCTTAACATGGCAGGTAGCTTTCGTCACCAACCGGTAGTGCAATGGTCGGCTGTCTGCTAAACACCTTCCACGTGCAGTCCAGTATGCGGGCTTTTCAAGTATGACAATGTTACACACACTACACATGATTTTTTTTTTAAATTTTTAAATTTTTTTTTTAGAGGACAGGCACAACCAGGTCTGCCCTTTATGGCCCCGTATAACAAGTCATTGGGCCGTAGGCTGGACAACCCAAAGGGCAATCCAGTCTACCCCGGCTTGCCATGTACGCGGGGACTAAAAAAATGGCACTGCGAAGGTGGTTTGCAGACATGACTAGGCTACCTGATGAACCCATGAAGCTTAAGCTTAACATGGCAGATAGCTTTCGTCACCAACCGGTAGTGCAATGGTCGGCTGTCTGCTAAACACCCTCCACGTGCAGACCCAACAGTATGCGGGCTTTTCAAGTATGACAATGTCACACACACTACACATGATCATAGCCAAAAGGCCGAGATGCGTTAACTTATAATAGCGGCCGCAATTTTTAGACCACGTCAGAATTTGTATATGAAATCAATGGTGTCATTTTCCGCCCCTGGTATATTGTGCCCATTATTGGACCAATATTGGTTGCCAACATGATGCCAATTGAAGAGCGCCAATGTAAAACCAATATTTTGGTTCAATATTGGTTAATACTCGTATTGGTCCAATATTGGTTGGCAACATGATGCCAATTGAAGAGCGCCAATGTAAAACCAATATTGGTCCAATATAACCATTTCCCGTGGCTACTTCATTAACTCTTAACCCTATCCTAAAACATTTCCCGTGGTTTTATCCCCCTCCATAAACACACCCCAACCAGGTTGATTTATAATCACACCCCTCTCTAAACCCTTTCCCTGTGGATACTTTATCCCTTAGATTGTTTGGCATGCCAACTTAAAGTAAAGAAATCAGGTTGCTTCATTAACCCCCGCAAAACGCTACTTGTACCATTATAACCCTAGGCATATCCTAAACCATTTCCCGTGGTTTTACACCGCCCCCCCCCCCCCAACATGACACCAAATACTGGCCCTACCAACAGGCCTATATTTCCCGTTTCGCTTCAGCGCCATGTGTAGGAGTGCTTGTGCCGCAGTGAGCCCTTGCGCAAACATGCACGCGACGCGTTACCACGGTATGATTACACGGTAGTACGCGCAACGCACAATGTTGTTAAATTCTAGTGGCATTTATGACCCAAATCTGAGAGGTTTTTGCTGTTTTTGGAGCCAATTGTTAACCGATTTCAGTGGAATAAACTTTAACACACCTCTCATTATTTCCTCGATATTTCATGCAAATTATGCGCCACTTTGATCACAACTAACGGAGAAATAAGGATAACAAACACACAAACACACAAACAAACACACACCGTTTCCAGATTTATAGTAAGATTACGCACAATGCACTAAGTACTATCGATCGGATCTCTTTTGAGTAGTACGGGGTATTTAGGCGGGCTATTCAATTCGAATCACATTTTGTTTTGTATAAGAAGCAATTGTAAACCATAGCCCAACAGACATTAACAAAGTTAATGAACTGAATGAATACAAATCAAACGGGTAACTCGCTATACGGAGCTCTGATAGGCCATAGAAATAGTAGATACAGAAGGAATAACAATGATCCATGATTAAAGCTCCTATCACATTGCCGAGCTATAACATTGATTGTTATTCAAATCCTATTAGAGAGCATTATCCTAGCTTAGCGTAATGTGATAATGCCACTTTGTATAGCCATGGGATTAGTAGTGTGTGCATTTGCGCGAGTTTTGAACAGGTGTATAAATAACGTGGTTGAATCTGAATACATTAAAATGATATAGCGATAGAATCATGATGCGTTTGTCCTTGCTCATGTCGGTCCTATAAGAAAACCATATTGAATTATATGGACCTGGATAATTGTGGCAGAGTCTTTTGGCTTATAAAAATTGATTGTCTTTGATGCATTAAATGAGGCAGGGGCAGTCTGGGGCACTCATATGGCAAATTTGATTGTTTGTTTTGTTAATTTAGGTATAATTTGCGAGCAATTTAATTACCCGCATGTAATCGGAATATTTAATTATTATTAATCAATGAAATTTTGTCATATTTAATTTGTCAAAACAGGTCAATATTATCGTATTGTGTTATTCAAGGAGCTATACTTGTTGCCATTTGTTTATAATACATTTAACAAATTATCATTTCCAATTGCAATGTGTCGGCACGTTTCGTGAGTTTTTGAGCATTTATTTCACATAGAAATATATAAAGCAAAATGTGTATGTACAACTTTCGAATTGATTATAGTCGGCAATATGATTCAACACAAAGGGGACGCAGCAATGTTCAATCCTTTGTAAAGTTGAATAGAAAATCGGATTAGGTTATCTCGTTGTTATTCCTTCTCCCTCTACTAATTCCATGGATAGGCCAATCAATTGGTTCACTGCAACTCAGAAAAAATGCATAACACAAAGTACATGCAGATGATATTTTCCATGCGTGGTCTTTTAATTTGTGACATTTGAGGCTTATAAATCTTGCACAATATGCAATCTTTGATAGCATTTGAAGTATCGAAATGTAGCTAGCACAATCAAGGGTGCAGCCCTACAACTAACACGAAATGTTCCAGAGCAGATGCTTTAATTTACAAACTGAGATATACATTTACATTCCTCTCTACAATGACACCTCTTTGATACAAATTGACTCGATACTTTTTAAGTTATGATGCATTTAGTAACAACAGCTAACGGGTATTTTTTTTGGTATGAGATGTCATTAATTTTGTATTGGCGAAGCTTCCTTACAGCAGCGAATGAATACAGAAGGACGAGGGCGCGAGTGAAGGCAACTAGCGCATTGGGCATCATAGGCGTGACGCGTGCACGCATCCAATACCGCATGCGTGTGGCCATAATCGCGGGCGTACGCTTGGATTACTTTTGCGCGCGGAAAGATAAAACCGAATATATTTCTCGCCAATTTGGAACTGATTAAACTATAGGCAATATCACTTTAATGCAACTTTTTGCTGGGTTGGTATGATTACTTGAGTCATCATAACTTCAAAAGTATCCACTCGATTTTATGAATGAGGTGTTATATTGTGGAGAGGAAATTTGCTCGTTTGATGTATATCAACATTAAAACATCTGGTCTGGAACTTTTTGTGTTGGGTTATATCAATATTATATTACCATAATTATACGATGATGGCAGTCTTTCTAATGACTGCAAACTACCTTTCTTTTATTTAAATATTAATGATTAATAACGATCTATGAAACATTATGTAGTTCTAAAATCTCACAATTGTTTATGATTACGCACAATGTATACAAGCATTATCGATCTGAGCTCTGTTGACTGTATGCACGGGATATTAGGCGGGTTATTCAATTCAAATCTCGGCATGCATGCATGTGATATTTTGCGTAACCTTTGACTTTGTGACATTTTTAAAAAACGTAGCAAATATTGCACAATTTGATAGCATATGAGGTATCAAAATGTAGCTGGTACAGTCAGAGTTGCAGCCCTATATCAAAATTATATTATAAGATGCGGTGTTTAATCACAGTGGTTTATTTCAAAAACTCTATGGGAAGTACGGAAAACAATGCCTAGTCTTATCAAAGTCCACAATGATCAAAAACTCTATGGGAAGTACTGAAAACAACGCCTAGTTCTTATCAAAGTCCACAATGATCAAAGCCCACAATGATCAAAGCCCACAATGATCAAAGTCCACAATGATCAAAGTCCACAATGAGCAAAGCCCACAATGATCAAAGTACACAATGAGCAAAGCCCACAATGAGCAAAGTCCACAATGATAAAAGTCCACAATGATCAAAGTCCACAGTGATAAAAAGTCCACTTATATTTCATTATTTTATTTTCTCCTTTTTTCCATTTCTTCTCTTTCAAGGAAGACTATGATGACTCTGAAAAAAGGTAGGCTATGTTATGTTTTTATTATCAATACCAGGCCTTATATGTGCACACACACCCCACACACAACCGTCAAGTGGTTGGGACCGGGACGCACCCACACTTATTTGTTTCCGTGTTTCCATCATACACTTTCCACATTTCCTACGCAATGATTTGGGCATGAGAAGAAGTCGAAGCTATTGTTGACGAGAGTTGGACAAATTAAGATTTGTCCGTTATGAAACTTGTTAAATACCTATTTGTTTTAATGTCAATTTTCAATTTTCAGTGTCGGTGAATGCGGCTTGACCTTGGGGCAAAAGGTAGGAGTGGGAATAGCAGGCGGAGTAGTAGTGGTTGGCGTGGTAAATGTCGGCCTTCCTCTGCTTGGTTTCACATCATCTGGTATTGCTTCTGGATCCGTTGCATCAAGTCTGATGTCGGCGTTTACGGTATCCTCCAGTGGTGGAGTGGTGGCAGGAGGTTTGGTTGCAACGGCACAGAGTGTGGCTGTTACGGGAATCGGATTACAAGGGTTTGCCATGGTTTCAGCAGCCACTGTTGGCATTGCTGACGTCGGGAGTCGTACTTGGTGTTGGTATAAGAATGAATAGGTTGTGTTTAATGTTATAACATTTAAACATAGCCAAGAAATGTTACTCTCTATACAATATACATCATGAGATAAGATATACAATATACATGTATACCCCACTTAAAGTAACCATGCTATTATTATAAATAAAGTAACGCATGGTCCTAAGAATGGTACCACACAGTGATTCGACTTCGACCTATTACTAGCAGATTAAACCACAATCAAGTTGAGTCATCCCAAATGATGTTCCAGTGGGACAATTTTGGAAGTTTCTTTGGAATAAGGAGGATAGGTAATATTCAAAATATATATATTCTGGTAATTGACAATTTACAGGATTTTGGTGCGTGTAATTATAGTCAAATGCCTTAGATTATAAAGTATTTTATTCGACCTCAAGCCAGACACTTTTAAAATGTACGTGATAACATGATTGTATCGATTGGGTTCTATCTTCATTTAAGGAGTTACAACACTAGCGTGAACACTTATTAAGATATTTTAAGCTATATCTCGCATGATCTCTCAATAAAATCTTTACCCTAAAGTTTAACTTCAGTTCTAAATTGGCGAGACATATTTGATTTTTCTGTCACCGCGCACAAAAGTAATCCATGCGTATGCGCGAGATTATGGCCACACCCGCGCGGTATTTGATATGATGCAGAGTGCGCTTGTTGCCGTCATGCGCTTTCGCATCCTTCTGTATTCATTCGCTGCTGTAAGGCGGCTTCGCCAAATTGGAACTGATCAGACTATAGACTAACTCTGACTTCCTTACATGAAGGTAACGCCAACAATTGAAACACTGTTTGACCCACATCTAAGTATGCTAAACCTTCAAGATTTAAATTAAAGAAATCAACATATGTTATTTCAGATTGCAAATAATTTGTTCCACAAAGGTTTTTGTTTTATATTAGGCCTACACATGGACAATGTGGAGCATGGACTATTGTTCGTCAAAGTAAACATCGGTCACACTGACGTAAACCATAAAGCAAGTTTGTCACATTTTTCATAAAAAAATTCAATGTTTGTTGGAAAAGTTTAAAAAAGAGCTTTAGTAGAACGATGGTGTGATGGTGAGGACAGTTGAATTAAGAAAGGAAGAATCATCCAATTGTCAATCTTCATTTGGGGAAATAAACGGTAATGGTACTTTGAATTATTCAATTAAAAGAAATGCAAACGTCTTGAACCGGGAAAAAAGGACACATAATTCATGTGTTTTGCATTGTTTATCGGTTATCATGGAGACCCCGGTGTATCCAGTTGTATGCATGATATTAATTGAATTCATTTGTGCCATCGCCGAACAGCTGAAAAGCTAACTTGAAAACACCCACGTCTTAAAAGTGTAAAAATATATATTGAAGAAACACTGAAGCTTGATTTGTAAAGTTGAGACTCGGAAACTTTGTTTGATACCAAATAAGACAACGTTAACTTATTTCTTGTTACAGATGAGACGTTTTAAATAATCGATATATGCTGCATATAGATGGTGTGACCGGTGACGTCAAGTATTTACAAATGGGAAACCCTCTGTTGATTCCCGCCAGGCAGAATATACAGTAAAGTTAATGAAGACAACATGAAATTTCTTTCTAATGAATTGTAAAACTCATTTATTTTTAATTTTTTGTGTGAAATGCGATAGCTTATAGCATTCCTAAGCAAGTTTAAAGACAGTTTTGATAACAATTTGCTGTGACACCACAATCTAGTTAGAAAACCTGATCTGGCCTATGTAAACTATAGGAACTCTTGCCCGGTGTGTTTTGTCTCAAATCAACAGAGGGCGTTCTAAATGTAAACAACGGTCACCTCATCTATACCTACAAACTCGGACACGTATATCAATTATAGTCTGTTTACCCTATGGTATTTTCACATGTATTAATGTAAATGTATTGTAATTTATTTCTTTTGTTTTGAGCAAAATAAAAATATGAGAGAAAAAATAGTATATTTACTTTCCTCTAGACAGTGACGTAACGTTACAAGCGCAGCATGTATGCATCTTCCGTCTTCCTACGCGCGTGATGTATGTACGCCAGCACCTTTGGATGGTGGGGGTGTTTATTCCCTGCGATCAGTGAATGATGAAGTCGACACGACACATCAGTCTCGTGGAAGGGAAATAAAGTGTGAGTCGAAAAGAAGATGTACGGGAATGACTATTTGTTTAAAATATGCCAAACGAGATTGGTTTACAGCAGCAACGATTGAGTAAGGGACGCAAGCGCATGAGGGCAACAACCGCACACTTGTTCGGGGCGGACGCCCCCAATCTGATGTACCTTTTTTGTGTTCAAATGACCCTTTTTTGTGTACTAATGTACCTTTTTTATGAAAAGGCCAGTAAACGCCTTTTATTTCAATTTGTTATACACCACTTCCATTTGGTTTATAAAAGATGAACATTAAACCAAATCGGTATTTTCTCCAAACACTTTTAAATAGCTCAAGTTCAAATAAATCATTTACTCACCTTGTGCGAGTTTTAATGTTGTCATATATTTCTATTAAACCTCTTGATTGGCCTTTGCGTCAGAACACACCACTCACACCTATGTATTGGGCCTAGCCTATGAGTGGCCATAGTATAAACAAAACGCGTAAGATAATACGTCTAAGGTTACACGTAGAACGTGTAAAGTTAGACGTCTAAGATAACATCTTACGCGTCGAAGATTACAAATAGGGTTTGTTCCGTAATTAGCATAAATTATAAGCTTGTAGGATATCCAATAAGATATATCTTAGACGTATAACCTTACACTCTCTACGTGTAACCGTACGCGTACTACGTGTTACCTTAGACGTACATTATTATCTTACACGTTTTGTTTATATTATTATGGCCACTGATACTAGCCAACTAGAAGCTAGCTTTTAACTGACCTTGATTTCACAGCAGAGTACACATCTTTAATTTATAAAGGCCTATAAGAAGGGATGTCATAAAGCACATAATAACAGTCAGCACGCAGGTATCGCTTTCAATGAGTGACCTTGCCGATTTCTAACCCACGCAAAGATCGATTTCAGGATGTCAACCTTGCGCTAAAACCTTACGAGAAGTTTGTTTTCCCTGAATTAATTGAGGTAGGGTTAGCTGGCAGACATGATGGCGAAGTAGGTTGATTGTTCGTAATTTTCTCTATAATATGATGCCAAATCTGACATATTTGGTCCACAAACAGTGATTTTATCGCTCATTTTCGTGACTTTGCTTCTTGTAACCATTCACTTGAACGGACTAAAATTCGTACGATATTTTAAGAGCAATTTCCGTACTAACGGAATTTTAAGCTTTAATTTCATATCAAAAACATTGATGCCCGACTTCTTATTTGATAAGAAAATCCGAGTCTGATTTCCACCGATTTTCGGTCAGAAAACGAAACTAACGATCCCCAACTTGATTTTTAGTTTCCCGTAACCCGCACGCGCTTCATTTTCATGCCCGCGTTTGAATTCATTTGACATTTTGGAGAAAAAAAATACCGTTTTTGCAATGAAAACGTCCGAATTCATGCATTTTGTGTGATGAAATTGTGAAAAATGATTTTGACGAGAAAAAAATATCATATGAAATTGTGTAGAGCAGAAGGATCGATTCCGAACCCCGGACCTCTCGTTCTCCAAGCGAACTCTTCTGAGGTATCAAGCGAAACTAGTTATATCCGTGAGATTTAAACACTCCATCAACAACCCAACGACGGTACGAAATGAATTTAGCTCGAGACAAGATTCGAGGAGTTATATTATAATCATTCACTTGACCAGACTAAATAATTTGATAATATTTTAAGCATGTTTCTAGTTACAAAAGACTATGAATATTATGATACCATGGATAAAATTGGTGCCTGATTCTTCAGAAGTGACTTTTTTACAGTGGATTTGGCTTTATTTTCGTCAAGTGTTTCTTGAATTCGGTCTGTGCGATTGCAATAATTTGCACCGAAAATACAACATGTTATGAAGTTCACAGATAATATTAGATATATTATATGCATCACATGCCTTTTTATTTTACAATTTCATGGCAAATGTTTTTGAAATGTGTGAATATAATCATGAAAAGAGCTCATTTACATCGTGCTTTCATGAGGTCAACTGTAAAAACGAAGCGGTATCGCTACGGGTGAGTACTTCCAGTCACTGTGAGTGGGTTAGAAAAACAACGGCTTTGAGCGGGGCTGCATACTGACTGATAATAAGGACCTTGTCTAGTGAATCCACACACCCCGTTGAGTGTATCAATGTACATGACTGCACGGTAGATTCAAACGCACGGTCCCTGTGGAGCCTGTGGTTATGCCTGGTGAATCATTTTTTTGCATACAAATAAATCTAATAGGATGTAAAAAATGCATACTCATTGCTTAAATACATGCAATTTAAAAACAAAAACAAAATCATAAAAGTGCTCATACCATTTTCTTGTCTTACGCTTTAATTTGATAGGTCACAAACCCGTATTAAAGGTTTGGTTATGTTCAAATAAATTATAGAATATTGGTGGTAAATTATGCAAATTAATTAAATAAATAGATAAATACAAAGAAATGTTCCATTTTGCTCATAAAAAAATGTCGGGATTTTGTTTATGCACAACATATCTAATTTCCAGGTTTCCAAGATATGCACATCTCCAGATATATATAATTATATTGAAAGAAAAGTGGTGATTTTAGCCATAGCATTTATCGTAAGTTGCACTAGCCATGGCAAATAACTCGGTATTTCCAACTCAAGAGGGCGTTTTCATCATACAACTGTAGGGGGCGACATTGTTTCCGCTGACCAAGTTCAGATGTAGATGGATATGATTTACCTAAACCGGCTTTTCCTCTTGGTTCAACACGTAATCGAAGATGGTATACTACATTGTACGCCCCCCCCCGCGAGATATTCATTTATTTTGAACAATTTTAAATTAATATGTTAGGGCTATGTCTCGGTTATCTCATAGTCAAATTTGATTAATATTAGCCCACATTATACCAAGACATCAATGTTTTAATAACTTTACCTCAAAATCCAGTTTTGTTACAATATAGAGTTGTCGTTCTTGAACAATAATTTAGGAAATGAGCAGATTATACGCCGTGTAATGGTATTTTGAAACAAAACTAACAACATTTTGAACGTTAGTAAACCTGTAAACATCACATTAATTAAAGAGAAACTTAGACTCAGAGCATTCTGTCTTTCCTGAACTAATTCGTTTTATTTTTTGTTATTGGATTACGCGCAAAATAATTGATTAATTGCATTAAAGAAAGAAAGAAACAGCAGCAATACCGCAAATTTGGTCGACTCTCGACAAATATAAATAAAGAAACAGCAGGAATACAGTCGACAAAACAAAACAAATGAACAACAACAAAAATCCAGACCGACCAACCGTACCTGAGAGGTCCGTTCGCCCGTAGAACCGTTTTTCCGTCGCCTAAAAGCATTACTTAAAGGTATATATGACCCGATCACTTTTTTAGGCTATGATTTTTTTTCACATCAAGCTATTTTGATATCAGAAGAATCCTCATATTTTTCTCATTATGTCTGTAAAATCTTAGGGGCCAGAAATGTTCCATTTAGAAATTATAGGCAAATATGTGGTGAATTACTGCCAAAGGTGGTTAACCACCAGCCAGTTTGTGTACTACTCAATGGGCAACATAATTGTGACCGTGTGATTCTAAAATAAGAACTATTGCATGCAGCTATGCAACTCAAACTTTGGAATGTGACACATTTAAGGATGACCTTCCATATGAAACAGAAAACATCAAGTTGAAAATCGGGCCAGCAATCGGAACAACTACCTTTAACCACCACCTAGTAACGAAATAATTTCTATTTTTATCAGACTGAATTTTCTTTGAAAAGAACAATGTCGCCCTCTGTAGTTGAAAAATTAAAAGGTACTATTTTCTAATTTTCAAATACTACAGGGCAACTTACCATATATTTCAATTTGTTATTCATCAGAATTTAGGTATATGCACATTATATCTGATTTCCAGTTTATTAGGGTACACACATCTCTAGATATAAATTAAAATGTGTTTTGGAGTTGATGCTAATTAAATATGCCAATTATAATACGCAAATGATGATATTTTACAAAAATATTCTTATAATATTCATGGTAAGACTTCTATATTATGTGTGACCAATGCTGACACTTCATTGGAGTCAAATTGTTGTTATTATTGTCATTTAAGCGAATGATAGTTTATAGCTTATAGTTTATAGTTCTGCTATATGGATGCGAAGCTTGGACCATTACTCCCAAGCTACAGATAGAGCTAGGTGGCTGCTACACCAGAATGCTGCGAGCAGTACTCAATGTCAACTGGAAACAACATACCAAACACCCAACTGTATGGTGACCTCCCCAAAATAAAGATCCGGAAGAGACGAACAAGGTTTGCTGGCCACTGTTACAAAAATGAGGAGCCAGTATCCAAACTGGTGCACTGGATCCCCAAACATGGCAAAAGAAAGCCAGGACGACCTGCTCTGACATTTATCGACCTACTCAAGCAAGATACTGGACTGGAGACGAGTAACATAAAGACAGCAATGAACGACAGAAGAGTGTGGAGAGCCATCGTAGATCGGGGACACGACCCGAATTAAGCAGTAAGTAAGCAAGCGAATGAGGTAAAACGGAAATTCGTGGTAAGTTACACTCCTACTTGTATTTCTGAATAGTGCGCGTGTGTTAATGAATGTTGTAACGTAATTACTGTTGTAACTTCTTTATGGTTAGTTTTAATTTTCTGTATTTTTTTGAGCACGTTACGTGCGTCCGTCCGTAGTACAATTAATATTACTCTAAGCACATGGTCTGTTGTAAAAAATAGCACTTATTTTATAAACATTTTACAAGAAATTGAAAAATTGCATTCAAATTTCAATTTTCAATTAGTAATTATCGATATAGATTGAAATATTGAAAACTTACATTTGTGACATATCTCAAGATATCTCAAGACCTAGTGAAATCTAAATCTAAAATCTGAATTAATTTCCGAAAATAAATGTTCACATTTAATGTAGCCTACATACTAATTTTAATTAGCATGTAGGCTACATACTTCTTGCTCAAAAGCAAGAAATAGAGTGAACATTGAGACGCACGTAACTTTACTACTTTTGTTTACGCTCGTGATAAGTACTGCTATACTGTCATATGCTGCGCACAACAAAACTTGAATATGAACTTACTATTTTGGTCGCCATTTTTCTCACAATGTAAAAAATACTGGTTGCCTTTCCCATACCGACCGAGTCATGAAAACATACGAAACATTTCTTCTTTCTGAAAAATGAATGGTTTAAGCTTTCTGTTTGCTCTGGGCTGGGGGTTTTAGTTGGTGTAATTTGCAAAGTTTGAAACTTGTTGAACATTGTCCCACAATTCGAGTTAAACCCCTTTTAAATTAATTCTTTGTGTGCAACATACAAATCATTTCATATCAAAATACACTTTAAAGCTAACATGTTAACACAAAATTATATAAAGACATTAAAACAAATCAGTGTGACGTGTTGACAAGAGACAATAAACATGATAAAACAAATCGAGGGCTTAGAGGCAGAACTGACTATGTCCATTTTGACTTTTTGGACATACACCTGCTGGACAGGGCCTGTTTTGCAACAAAACTAAAAACACCTTCACGGACATAATCAAAAGGGGGGTACATAGACATAGACACTTTTTTCCACAGAAAGAAAGTTCATATCCATGTTACTTGTACAATTATCTGGACAAAGTCAAAATGGACATAGTCAGTTCTGCCTCTAAGCCCTCGAAATGCAGACAAGACAAGACAAGACAAGACAAGACAAGAATAGACTAGACAGACATGTGAGAGAGAGATATTTACAACCTTATGCAAACAACATGATAATATGATGCAATTAGTTAGGAGGAAGTATAGAAATAACTTTTGTCTTTGAGTCAATAACACTTTTTATATTTTGATATCGGGTTAACTCCTTAGACCCGATTTTGAAACAAATAATACTAGTACAGTATAACACATAATTGATCACAATATATCTAGAGTGGTTTGAAAAACCCTAAAAATACATCCTTACAATCAACTTTTATGCTAGTTTTCAATGTATTATGTATCCATAATTCAACATTTTGCCAACAACTCTTTATATATTGGGTAAAGCCAAAACATATGTTCAATATTGTCTTTCTCTAAACACAAATGGCACTTGTCATCATCAATAAGCTAGGCTCTTTGAAAGCTTCCTATGTGGCATTAAAAACTGAAATTTCTGAAATTTTCGTAAAAGGTTGCCCCAAACTACATGTACAATTTTGCATTCTATTTGCCTATTGGGTAACATCAACATACACATAACCAGTGCCCCGCCCGCAACCTCGGTCTTTTCTCAATTTTTACTATTTCCTTTTTTCTTTCTTTTTTTCTTTTTTCGTCCCCTTTTCGTCCCCCCCCTTTTTTTTGGGGGGGGGGGGGGGGGGCACAAATAGAGTTTTCCATCAGGGGGCATACCCCCACACCCCCACCCCCTGCCCCTCGCCCCCCTCCCCTGAGCTACGCCACTGCTGCATGAGCGTGTTTCTGCTGGGCAAGTTAACGCTGATAAACGCAAAGTTTTCCCAGTAGCGTTGTTGCGGTGACCGTTGAAAATAAATAACGGTAGCTCTTTGGGTGCATTTGTGCTAAAAACATAGTAATGCTGTTTGAGCTTCAATACAAAAGACTTGTCAATAAAGGCGCTCATAGAAATCCTTTTGTATGGGCAAACAATAGATTAACAAAATTCTGTGGGGCAAACGGACCTCTCAGGTATCAGGCAGGGTCGATCGGTCAGTCGCAGAGTCAGACATTTGAGAGCGAGGGGGTGGGGGTTGTATTTGCTATTTATTTGTCTGGAATGCCTGGAAGGGAGTTCCGTAATAAAGGTAGTGGAGCGGATATGTAACAAAAAATGGTCAAGATGTTCACTTTTGGCAGGAAGCATAAAAATTGGCATATAGGGGTGTTTTGATGCACTGATTTCAAAAAGCCAGGAACCCACATTTTTCGAGCAATGGTGCGGCGGCCATCTTGGATTCCAAAATGGCCGCCATTTAAATATAGGAGATTTAGTAAAATTGCTCTAAATCAAATATTATTGAGATTTATACCCCCAGATTTCACCAATATATTCTCTATAACATGGTGCATAATTTTAGGGGAATTGATTGTGCCAGTTGTACTTTGGCTATTACTTGTTACCATGGAAACCATCAAAAATATACATTTTTGGGCAAAATTACCTTTAAAATCACTCTTATTTGGAGGTTTTTGTCAATTATTCATCACGATATTGCTTTTAGTATCATCTGCAATTATACATATTTTGTATGGGAAATGTGCATTTCAATTTTGAGTGGTATCCATGGAAACTTTTTAAATGACGGTTTGATGAACATATATGAAGAGGTATTTTGCAAAAGGGCCTACATCCACTTTGGCTCTTATTATGAAAAAGTCAAAAAACTGTTTCTTAATATTCAAGTTGAGCAATTGAAAAACTGAATGGATTATGAAAGAGGTACACTACATACTAATTGAAATTGAAATAAATTTTAAATGTGCTAGTTTAATTTTTTTTAAAATCATGTTTACATTTTTTGAAAATTTGGATGTAGGCCCTTTTGCAACAAAACTCCATCTGTTTGTACATAAAGAAAAAATACCACACACAAAAAATCATTTATTTTAATCAGTTCAAATAAATAAGTTTGATATTGAAATGTATAGGTCACAATCATGTTTCAAGGAAATAAAGTCATTTTTTTCAAAAATACCTACATCTCATTGTAAACAGCCATTGAAGTTGTTGTTTTGTTGCAAAAGGGCCTGTATCCCGATTTAATTCTGGATACAGGCCCTTTTGCAACAAAACAACCATTTCAATGGCTGTTTACAATGAGATGTAGGTCTTTTTGAAAAAAATGACTTTGTTTCCTTGAAACATATGATTTTTCCCTATACATTTCTATATCAAACTCATTTTTTGAAAAAATGCACCATAGCCCTTTTGCAAAATACCTCTTCATATGTCAAAGTCACTCCTTTTTCAATAATTTTCACAAATTTTCACCAATCTAATGCTTGTCAAACACTACATAGTAAACCTGGTGTGAAAAAAGATGTTCACTTCTGGCAGGAAGAATGAAAATTAGCCTATAGAAGTGTTTTGAAGCGCTGATTTCAAAAATCAAAGAACCCACATCTTTTTAGCAATGGTCTGGCGGCCATCTTGGATTTCAAAATGGCCGCCATTCAAACATAGTAGTTTTAGTAAAATTGCTCTAAATCAACTATTTTTGAGATTTATACCATGACATTTCATAAATATGTTCTCTATAACATGCTGCCTATATTTAGATGGATTGGTTGTGCCATTTTTACTTTGGTTATTGCTTGTTACCATGGAAACCATCAAAAACAGCCATTTTCAAGGGAAAATACCTCTAAAATTGCTCTAAATCAACTATTTTTTAGATTTATACCCCAATATCTCGCCAATATGTTATCTATAACATGGTGCATAATTTAAGATGGATTGGTTGTGCCAGTTGTACTTTGTTTATTACTTGTTACCATGGAAACCATAAAAAAGGTGACATTTATGGGCAGAAATACCTGTAAAATTACTTTGAAGGTCTTGGTTCACTATTCATATATCGCTTTTAGTAGCATCTGCAATATACACTTTTTATAATGTTATGATCTGCAATTATATATTATTTTGATGATAATGTTTTGAGTGGTTTCCTTGGACACCTTTTAAATGGCGGTTGAACTAAAAGGTCAAAGTCACTCCTTTTCAACAATTTTCACAAATGTTCACCAATCTACGGCTTGTATTTTTTTGCCCGGTAGTTTGAGCTGGCCTTCCCATCAAAGCCGTCGGGGTGGCACTTGACCACCCCCGGGAGATACGCTTATGCACCGATTCCCATACAGTTGGGAAACGAGCAGGGTCCATACAATGCCGGGATACAACGCAAGATACCTGCCATTGGCCAGGTCACCCAAATCGGTGTCAAAATATGATATGTTAGTATGGACAGAGGTGTTTGTATTTGTGATTTAGTCATTTTTGACAACGAAAGAATATACATCTGACATAATTTGCAGCGCAAGTTTCAGAGCTTTGTCAGTACATTTTCTGAGTGAAAATTAAAATTCATACCTGAGGATTGAGAGGCGGTATAGGCAAAAGGTCACAGGTCACTAATACGTATATCAAATAAGGTGGGATCGTTTCAAAAATCCTTAAAATCGTGATACGTGTCTCTATTTTGAATAGAAGTTGTCAAAAAAACATAACATTTTTGGTATCATATTAAAGACAATTTATCCAGCTACCGAATAAAAAAAGAATTAAAGCCACATGTTTAGCAACAGTGAAGTTATCAATCTAAACGTCGAGTGAGTCAAGGGTGGGACCGGTGGATGAGGCGCCGGTGGATGAGGCGCCCATAGGTTTCTACACAAAATAGCGGAAAACTAGAACTTTTGAAATTGATACCATTTGAAAAGTATACATAGGAAAGTTTCAAACTTCTCATATGTGTTAATAACATGTGCCTGCTACTATGAATACTAATATTGAGTTGTTATCTAGACATTCTCTACTAGAATATGATGTTCAATTCAGGGAGTGTTTTAATGTAAAGAATACACAGTTTTATTCATTTTATTGATTAAACAATGGCCAAATCGCAGTTTCTCTATTTCATTTGTGTGACTCTTCGGTCCTTTTCTACCCTGGGTAGTAAATCATTTAACTAAAAAATCCAGAAGTATTTCTTCACAGAATTTTTCATAGATTTATGAAAATTTTGCTATTTAGACCTATTTTGGACCACCCTGTATTCAAAATAAAAGGAACTTTAACGATATTCATATAGTTCATTTTGATAACCATTTTCTTTTAAATTAAATAGTCCATGCTAACTAAATTTCATAGAATAGTTTATACAAACCTTCATTTTATGCATTATTTCATCATAATTTTAGACACCCTGTACTTTTCCTGTGTACATTTTGGGCAAATGATTCTTAGCAAATTTGGTAGCACCTTCTGCGGTTGTTCTGATTTTGGTAACTATTTTCAGCTAAACCCTAACTGTACAAACTATCAAAATATTTTGTGAGGAGCAAAAACGATCAACTTTTTTATGTTCCACCCTGTAAAAATTTTACACACCCTGTATAATTTGATTCTTTTTTGCAAAAATGAAAAACCTTGAAGCATAAGCTTTCCAACAATATATAGTTTGTGGGTCATTAAGTATGTAAAACTTAAGTTTTGTCCCGTTTAATCAGAATTGGTGCATTTCTCAACATTATTAGAAGTGAAACATTTTTTTGGACCAGTTTGTGACTTCTGACCAAAAGCATCGATATCCAGTACACAGAGAGACAAGAGGGTGCCTAGACTGAAAGATAGTCATCTTTCATGTTTGGTGCCTAGACGGATAATCATTAAAATTATCCTTAAAAAATAGGATAATGTAGAGAGATTAGCCGACTCAAAAGTGGTGAGAGCTCTGTAGAAACAGCGTTCAGCAAGATTATAGACAGCTAATCGGAAATTGCTACGACCATGAGACGCATCATTGATCATAGATACCAATAAACTCTTGATCGATTTAATTTGATGGGATAGATTATAGGATAGCGTTGAATTGAGTTGTTGTTCATTTTCATTAGTATTTGAAATTTAGCCTTTTGCTATATCATGGTCACGGCTGCAATCTTCCTTTCTATTTTTATTTAATCCCTATTATTCCCACCCTGTTTCAAACATGTGTGTTCCTTCTATGCACCTTAATCATGTCCATGCTTTGCTTGTACTATAATTTCTTAAGATGGTAGATTAGTAGATAGTCTAAACAACTTCTTCACTCTGTCAACACCCAAATGCTGAGCTACTTTGGTAACATTTTACTACGAGACGCAAGGGTAACAACTTAGAGAAGGTTATTATGCAAGGCATGATTGAAGGGAAGAGAAAAAAGGCAGATCTTGGTCCTGATGGATTGACCAAAAGATCTATTACTGGACTCCCTCTCTGTGATTGTTACTCCTTCGCTGAAAATCATCTGCGGCGCAGTATCTGCGAGGTCACGTGCTGTCAGTCTTGACAGGAACCAACCATTCATTTCATCACCCTTATAGTCTGGAGTAGCTCTCTACTGATCATTGTCTTACTTCCATCTATGGGAAAATTAGGTAGGGAATTTGCGGTTTTTAAAGAGGACTAATTGTGCTGCCTAGTTTTGTGAAAAAGTGCATGATTTTTGCAAAAAAAACCACACATGCCTGAAAAAAGCACAAGATGGACGCAAACAAATGTGCTGTTGGATGTTTTTATCGCATTTTGCCGATTGCTAGGGTAAATAGTGTTAACTACGGGCTAAATAAGTTTCCCAGGAGCAGAGCTAATCAGCGCTGATCACTCGTATAGCTTGCCCGGCCGGGCCAAAATAACCGGGCACTACAAATGTATGTTCATGATGTTTGATTACGAGGGCGGATCAGTGCTACAGCTACACAAGAAAATACTTTCTTTATTGTGTTATGCCATTCTTTTCACCACATTCTTAGCTTCCTCTTCCGTAAATTTCCGTAAAAGGCTTTTAAGATATTAGCCGTCTTTTGCTTGTCCGTAGAAACAGTACAGCTAAAGTTTATCCTCTAGCCGGATTTCTTTTCGCCGAGAAAGTTGTTGTCAAACTAAAATTGCACGGCATGCTTACTAAGCTATCCAGTGGTAGTTAGTAGATTGAGCACATCCACAGTACATTGGAATTGTTTAGGCCAAGTAAAAAAATAAAGCAGTTTCTCGTCCCCTCGCGCACCTTAGGTGACCATTCAGCTAAAGTTTGAGAGGGATGAGGACAAAAGACTCTACGCGACCTTGTCCCAAAGTTTAGGGCAATCCAGAGAATGATGGAAGAACATGAACGCCCATTTAAACAAGTCTTACAATGTTACAAGGCAGATAAATCAAACAGATAGAAGATCTTCAACGGGCTGACATGAATGGTGAACACATAAACATGATCCATGATGTCTCAAATTTCATCGGATCACCTGCTGCTCAGGACCTGTCAATCCAAACGAATCCTCCCACACTCCCAGACATATCCAGAAAACCATTCGTCAAACAAGGCTGTCGGTCTTGACTGTGCAATCAAATCTGAAGCATTCCAAGATGGCGGTGACGTATTGTAAAAGTTGTCCATAAACTCTGTATGAAGGCGATCATATATATGTACACCACCACCATCAAAGCACCCAACCAATGGAACAATCGTGTTATTGTTCCTCGACTAAAGAAAGTGGACCTTTCTCTTATGACCAACTATAGAGGAATATCTCTTCTGTCAACCAAAGTGTACACTCTTAGAAGGTCAGGATCAAATACATGAGTAGATTTCCGGCTCACTTTGTTTTGATCCTTTAAGGATCATTTTCGGATCGTTTTGATCCGTTTTCGGATCGTTTTGATCCGTTTCCAGATAGATATCAACAAACGGATCAAATTCACCTTGATCAACTTTGATCTGATTTCCGGATCAATTCGATGAAAAAGTTCATTGGTCAATAGGTGACTGACGTCACTCTTTCGCAAACCGATAGACGACAAGCAGACGATTTTTTGAATTCGGTCGCCATTGAAACAAGGGTGAAATACCGCGGTAAGTTATCCAGTCTAATCTGTAAAATGTTACATGATTTTGTCGGTAAAGTAGTTTTATTTTTTATGTTTGAACATGCTCTATTCTTGTGAACAAATTTCTTGTAACCTGACCAGTGCCATCAGTACGATTTTCGGTCAAAATGCTCCTCACAAAATGTCACGATCACTGCGATGTACTAGGCCTACACGATGTAGTAAGCTTACTGCACTCGATATATAGTCTGCAGTGGGTCTCTTAGAAGGTCAGGATCAAATATGAGACGAAAAGGATCAATTTTGATCCAGAAGCGGTATCACATATGAGCTTACCCCTTCCGGATCAAAGTGATCCGACAAGCAGGATCATTATTTTGATCCGTTTCAGTATCATTTGACAGAAATATTTGATCCCATTTCGGATCAAACTTTTTGATCCTGCTTGTCGGATCACTTTGATCCGGAAAGGGTAAGCTCATATGTGATACCGCTTCTGGATCAAAATTGATCCTTTTCGTCTCATATTTGATCCTGACCTTCTAAGAGTGTACTACAAGATCCTGCTTAACAGAATTAAAGATCACGTTGACCCCATTTTGATGAATAACCAGACTGGCTTTCGTCATGGCAGAAGCATTGTCAGCACAACAATTCGGGAAGTACTGTGATGGTTGATAGCAGTATCTCTGATCCTTTTGCTGTCTCCACTGGAGTGCAACAGGGTTACATGCTGGCTCCATTCCTCGTTGCAATATTTGAAGACTACAATTATTGAAGAAGGCTGCATGTGATCTTGATCGACTGAGGAGTTGTGACACATCCTCGAGACGGCATCCTGACGTTGTTCTACAACGACCTACATTTTGCTGATGACTTCGTGCGCGTCTTACTTGAGACCACAATAATGTGAGCTCAGCTGACAAATACTGCTAAATACAGCAGCAAAAGACCTTGGCCTCACATTAATTAGCGTATCCAAAACAGAGTAGATGACTGCCAACTGATGCAGTCCTCACCTAACACTCCAGGTATATTGGGATACTGTCAGCCATGTGGCGGATTTCAGGTATCTTGGGTCTATTATGGCACAGATTTCAGGTATATGTGGGTCTATTGTGGCACAGATTTCAGGTATCTGTGGGTCTATTATGGCATATGGCGCAAGTGACCTTAAAATACGCAGGACTTTAGCATGGTGTGCATTCGGGAAGTTAGAATGTCAGTGGAGGAGCTCTAGCTAGCTATCACAACAAAAGTGAAATTATTCAACACGTTTGCTGTATGGCAGTGAATCTCAAGATATGGAATGCAACATTAATGCCTCTACTATCTCTTGCTACAGGACAATACTTATATAACGCACGGATCATGCTCCAAACCACAATTTTATGTATGACATGGCCAACACAGAGCCTCTTATCCACCATGTAAAGTGGCGCCAGCTGAAAATCCTTAGACATATATTTCAGCTCCGTCTCCTTGATGAAGAGCAATGTATGCTACCTACATACCAATTGCCGAAGGTTAAGCTTGCACGACCTGGTCGCCGGAAGGAGACCTGGTCGTCAATGTACATCATATTTGACCTACATATTGTATATACAACACGTAATAGTGGACAATGAAAGCTTGATTCAAGAACGACTGTGACAGATAATCACTCTTGCTGAAGACCGACGTTCATAGAGAAAACATCTAGTCCCCTGCTCTTCAGCCAAAGGATGATGATATATCATCACGTAAGCGCTTTTGCCCCTTAACATTATGACAGGCATAAGGAAGATTTAAGGATACAATGGGACAGAAGAATTTTTACAATGTGAGCACACAATCTTTTTTGTGTGAATTAAATTAAAACATTACAATTTTAATATTAATTTTAAAAATATTAAGTTGTCTTGACCATCACAGAATCTCGATCGGTTGCACACTATTTTTGACTCTAAATTGTGCACACAATGCACTGCAATCGTAACCCTTGACCTTCTCTTGCTGGTTTTTAAATCTTTTGCGAAAAACAGTAGAAACAGTACAGCTCAAATGCATCTTCCACTCTAGCAGGAACTATGTAGAAAAACGCTCTAAAGTCGTCTGCATTAAAAATGGTGCCTAAACTTGATTTGAGGGATTGGTCGTCTACCTGCGAAAGGTTGCCTAAACTGAAAGCCTATAGTCGTCTCCATCAAAAAAAATGGTGCATATAAACATTCAAAATGGTGCCTATACATGGGTACTTCGTCGTCTCCCTCTCCCTCTCCCTAAGAGAGGGTACGTATACTGAAAGCTTGGACGTCTCCCATCAACACAGGGTGCTTAGACTGTAAGATTGCACACAAGTGATTGAACAAAGACACAATTAGAAATAATTAACTATTTCTTCGTTCTATCAACACCCAAATGCTGAGCTACTTTGCCTACATCTCACGACGCAGTGGCAACCACTTAGAGAAGGTTATTATGCAAGGCATGATTGAAGGGAACACAAAAGAAAAGCAGACCCGGGAAAGCAGACCTTGGTCCTGATGGATTGACCAAAATATAAGATCGATTACTGGACTTCCTCTCCGTGATTGTTACTCTTTTGCTGACTTTGCGTCACAAGCTATCAGTCATGACAGGAACCAACCAACCAACCAATATTTATTTATCTTTAAATCGAATTTTGATGGTTACCATGACAACCAGTATGGTAAATACAACTGACACAATTAATCCTTTATTAGCTCTCTATACAATTTCATGAATTTTGTACCACACTGAAATATATATATTGAACTGTTGCGTTTAGAAACTAATAGAGTGGTGAAAATTTGAAATTGTTTAAAAAGGAATGATTTTGACCTTTTTGTTCACCAAACTGCCATTTAAAAGGTTTCCATGGAGACCACTCAATTGAAGTGCCAGTTTACTACCTAAATTATGTACATTTGTAAGTTATGTACATGTGTAAGTTATGTACATTGCAGATTACACTAAAACAATATCACAATGAATAGTGGACAAAGACCTTCAAATAAGAGTAATTTTACAGGTATTTCTGCCCATAAATGTCTATTTTTGATGGTTTCCATGGTAACAAGTAATAAACAAATTACTATTGGCACAACCAATCCATCTAACATTAGGCAGCATGCTATAGAGACCATATTGGTGAAATCTCGGGGTATAAATCTCAAAAATAGTTGATTTAGAGCAATTTTACTAAATCTACTATGATTGAATGGCGGCCATTTTGAAATCCAAGATGGCCGCAAGACCAATACTCGAAAAATGTGGGTTCCTTGATTTTTGAAATCAGCACTTCAAAACACTCATTTAAGGCTATTTTAATACTTCCTGCCAGAAGTGAACATCTTTTCACACCCAATTCACTATAATAGTGTTTTACCAGCAATAGATTGGTGAAAATGGATGAAAACGAGTGATTTTGACACATATTTCGTCAAACCGCCATTTTAAAAAGCTTCCATGGATACCACTCAAAATTGAAATGCAAATTTCTCATCCAAATTAGGTATAATTGCAGATGATACTAAAAGTAATATCATGATGAATAGATGACAAAAACCTCCAAATAAGAGTGATTTTAGAGGTATTTTTGACCAAAAAAGTCTATCTTTGATGGTTTCCATGGTAACAAGTAATAAACAAAGTACAACTGGCACAACCTATCCATCTAAAATCATGCACCATGTTATAGAGAACATATTGGTGAAATCTCATGGTATAAATCTCAAAAATAGTTGATTTAGAGCAATTTTACTAAATCTCCTATATTTGAATGGCGGCCATTTTGAAATCCAAGATGGCCGCCGCACCATTGCTCGAAAAATGTGGGTTCCTGGCTTTTTGAAATCAGTGCATCAAAACACCCCTATATGCCAATTTTTATGCTTCCTGCCAAAAGTGAACATCTTTTTCACATATCCGCTCCACTAAGGGTTCAACAAAAGAAAGTATACCACTTTGTTCATGTCATTTTGAGTAACATTCAATTTTTTTTACCAAGCAGGCTAGATCAAAATGACATAAACAAAGTGGTATACTTTCTTTTGTTGAACCCTTTATTATACTTTTTCGAATGGGCGGGCGAGGCGGGGCAGGGCAGAAGGGGGGGGGGGGGGGGGGGGGGTGGTGACGGGTGTTCGAAATATAAATCTTTTGAGGGGGAATCCGAGATCGGTAACCAAAATTATACGCTAATATTTAATAATTATTTTCAGTCAATTTTCGAAATATTTTACTAAATTGAAACAATTTCAAATATTGGGGAAAGACATTTAAAAATGGGGGGGGGGGGGGGGGGGGGGGGGGGGGGGGTGGTGACGGGTGTTCGAAATATAAATCTTTTGAGGGGGAATACGAGATCGGTAACCAAAATTATACGCTAATATTTAATAATTATTTTCAGTCAATTTTCGAAATATTTCACTAAATTGAAACAATTTCAAATATTGGGGAAAGACATTTAAAAATGGGGGGGGGGGGGGGGGGGGGGGTTCAATGAATGATTTTGATATAACAAATAAATGTTATCAAAAGCAATATAGCTATAGAAAATGCTAACAACAATCGGCTATTCAGGGAACAAATAGAGACCAAATGCAATCATTTTGAAGGCCAAATAATGTCAATATGAAACATTATTTCCGTTATTTAAGGACTAGCTATGGCGATCGTAATGAGGTCGCGCATTGATAGTGGTGTGCATCCATAATAACTCGTTTAATGGGGGTGGGGTGAACCCTCAGCATAGCCGCCGTAAAACTGCTGCAGCTCCTTCATTATTCATGTAATCTATATCAAGTATACATTTTCTTAAAGGAAATGGTTTCATAAATACAACCATGAACATGAAATTGACCATTTTTAAAACTTATAACAATCACGGTTTTGGACACATTTTAGGTTTCGTCAAGATAACTAAAAATATATGTGGTCAAATTGTGTCGTTCTAGATTTATTTTAATCTTAATAAAGTTCCGTAGGAGGGTTTTCGGTTTGTTTTGAATATCTGACCTAATATTTAATTATTGACCAACAAGTTCCAAACAAATATGATGGTCATGATTTTGGAGATAAACCGTCAACATAATCTTTTAACGTCTAGTCCTTTTATTGTAGCTATTCAAATCGCTTAATCATTTACCGTCAACATAATCCTTTAGGGGAGTTATGCAGTTCTGTAAACTTTTAACGTCTAATACTTTACCGTAGCAATTCAAATGTTAATCATTTAACGTCAGCATAATCCTTTAGGGGAGTGATGCAACTTTGTAATATTTTAACGTGTAATACTTTACCGTAGCTATTCAAATATTAATCATTTAACGTCAGCTAGCATAATCCTTTACGGGAGTGATGCAACTTTGTAATCTTTTAACGTGTAATACTTTACCGTAGCTATTCAAATCTTGATCATTTAACGTGAGCATAATCCTTTACGGGAGTGATGCAATTCTGTAAACTTTCAACGTCTAATACTTTACCGTAGCTATTCAAATCTTAATCATTTAACGTCAGCATAATCCTTTACGGGAGTCATGCAACTTTGAAATCTTTTAACGTGTAATACTTTACCGTGGCTATTCAAATCTTAATTATTTAACGTCAGCATAATCCTTTACGGGAGTCATGCAACTTTGTAATCTTTTAACGTGTAATACTTGACCGTAGCTATTCAAATCTTAATCAGTTAACGTCAGCATAATCCTTTACGGGAGTGATGCAATTCTGTAAGCTTATAGGGGTCACACTACTAAATAGAGCTCCATAGGGATATGTACAAAAACACTGATATAAAACTCTGTGTTAGACCACTAAATTGCGAAATTGGACCTTGTAGAGTGATTTTTTCTGAAAGATGATCACATTTTCTCACCAAAAAGTGAAAAAAATAGGTAGGTGAACCTGCTCGATTTTTCAAAATACGCCCATGGAGTTGACTACCTCTCTGACGAGCTTGGAAATGCCGCCGTAATCGTCAATGTTTCCAGTAAAAAAAACAAATTTGAAAGATCTCTCAAAATTTATCTAGATGATATTCACAGTTTATAGTCAGGGTGCATGTAGGTGATGTCCCATTAATCATAATTAATCAAAAATCATAGGCATTTACGCAATTGTATTACCGTCAAGTTTTTTTAATTGAGGATTTTGCCATGCATATTTTTCGATTCTAGCTTTAAACACCGCCTATAAGGGTAGGGGATACCCCATTTAGTGTAGTGCACCCTTAAGGAAATTGATATTGTGCTGAATGTACTTGAAATGTATTGGAATAGTTACCTTGAATCCTTTTGAACATTTTGTGATCATTTTAATGATATTTCCATGTTGTTATAATTATTTATGAGTAGAATTTGTCATGTATGGATACCTGCTATCTACTGAAGATAGCAAAATTAACATAGCAATATTACATTTTGTGAGGACAGCTACAATCCTTTTTAAAAGAAATACTTGTCAGGACAGCGTTCATCCTTTTTAAAGAAATTCTTGTTGTATTGAATGTCTAGGTGTGTTTTACTGACAGGGGTAGGGTACATGCACTGTGTTGTTGTACAAAAAAAATCAAAATAGATTCCAAAATGATAACGTTGGTGACTTTCCCCACCAATGTTCAAATTTGATGAATTAATCTACAAAATAACAGAGCAGATGTACACTTAATCAGGTCAGACTTTGTTTATCATTTAACTTACCTGTTAAATGGTTTTGCCTCCAGAATGCAGGCATTATACACAATACCTTCATGGATGTGACCCTCACATCTTGAAATAGTTTTACAACTTGAGCTTAACTTAGTAACACAACATAAGCTTAAGCCTACTCCATCCATCATCAATGCATGGAATAATAAAAAAAAAGATTAAAAAAAAGAAGCTTACTTCATAGATATTTCAAATGTGGCCAAATTTTACTCAAGGCTTCATAGTAAGTTACTTTTATGCTCCGTATCACCCCTCCCCCATGTACCCCATTAAAGTGCTTACTTGACATTTTTCCGACATTGTCCGGTCAGATGAGATGAAAGGCAGCGGGGTTTGTTTAAAAATCATCCTTTTCTCTCTAAATAGCATAGAATTACAGTTTCCAATAGGCTTACTTACAAAACACGTCAAAATAGGTCAAATTAAGGCAACAATTGGATCGAAACAATCTCATTCTGGTCGAAAAATCCTTGTTTTACAATATTTGTCTCGAATAAAATTCAAAACAGCTGTTATCTGACCTAATTTTACTTAATAATGAGGTCAAGGGTCAAATATGGCCGAATTCCCTTAAGGGGTCACACTACTAAATAGAGCTCCATAGGGATATGTACAAAAACACTGATATAAAACTCTGTGTTAGACCACTAAATTGCGAAATTGGACCTTGTAGAGTGATTTTTTCACATAGCTAGTCCCTAAATAACGGAAAGAATTTTTCATATTGACATTATTTGGCATTAAAAATGCTTGCATTTGGTCTCTATTTGTTCCCTGAATTATAGCCGATACATTTTGAACAAAAAGAGCGCACATCGAACGTTTTATTGAAACAATATTGGCGGATGGTACCCCTCCGCGGGAGCCCCGTAAAACTTTACAATATACCTTTTTTGTGTACCACTGTACCTTTTTCAGTGGCGTACCCAAGGGTTTCACCTTGGTACCCCGGCTTGGTACATTTGCGATATCGACCATGCGGGTTTTTTGCCGGTTTTGTTGACAACCACATCGCTACCCCCACCCCCCATCCCACTTATCGTGGATTGCTAAAGCTTGAGGCAAAATATTTATATTTCGAACACCCGCCACCCCCTGCCCTGCCCCCGCCTCGCCCCGCCTACTCTAAAAAGTATAATATTACGGAACTCCCTTCCAGGCATTCCAAACAAATAAATAGCAAATACGACCCCCCCCCACCCCCGCTCTCAAATGTTTGACTCTGCGACTGACCGAAGTATTTTTGGGTAGGGGTGTGCCACCCAGGGTCTCAAAAAGGGGGGCTACAGAACTGAACTGAGTGGATTTTATGACGAAAAATATGGTCTTAGGAACTGATTTTTTCATAAAAGTAGGTCTTGAGAACTGGCCTATAGTTCAATTTTGATTAGCAAGAACGCACATTTTTGATTTTTTTGGGCTTTGGAACGCAAAATTTCGCGATTTTGAATTTTGAATAAATTTGGGGTCTTAAGAACTGATGCAGGCTCAAAAGGGGGGTCATAAGAGCTACATTAGCAGCAGAGGGTGAAAAAGGGGGTCTTCAGCGCGGCACATACCTATACCCTTTTTCCAATGTCAGTGCCCCCCCCCCCCCCCCCCCCCCCCCCCCCCCCGGGCCTGAGAGGTCCGTTTGCCCCAAATAATTTTGTTAATCTATTGTTTGCCCATACAAAAAGATTTCTTTCGGCGCTTTTATTGACAAGTCTTTTGTATTGAAGCTCAAACAGCATTGCTATGTTTTTAGCACAAATGCACCCAAAGAGCTACCGCATTTATTTTCGACGGTCACCGCAACACTTATAAAACTCGCCCATTGCTTGTGTGGTGGATTTCGATCACGACAGGAGCATGCGCAGATGCGATTTTTTGTGTAAGTGGTCTGTGATTTTGTCAATATTATATTTTTACTGTGATTTGTCGATCTGCATTAAATGCAAAAAGTAACAACGCCCCCCGGCTGGACTCGAACCACCAACCTTTCGATTAACAGCCGAACGCGCTAACCAATTGCGCCACGGAGGTGATTATTTACTAGGCTGTTTTGGTTTGTCATGTTCACCCGTACACTTCCCCGTACACTTTCTTGCAAAGTCGGGCATCGTTTTTTCTCAAATGTTGCTTGCATATTGCCGTTGCTGTCGCCTTTAATACATGTGCTGTCAGTTGAACTTGGAACCAACGTTTAATTTGAACTGTCTATTTTCAATAATAAAATACTCCAATACGGGAAAAAAATCAGAAAAGCTCACAGACAACAAATAAGAACATCATTTTACTCGACCTAGAATTTCAATCAACGGATTTCAATCATCGGGAAAACCCGATGATGCGAGTGACGTCATTTAATGAGCTCATTAGCATAATTTATGTCCGTGAAATGTACAATAGAGTTTTATAAGTGACAACCCTACATGTAGTGTCCCAGCAGAAACACGCTCCATGAGAAGTTGCATGATATCGGGTAGTTTACGTATCTAAATAAAGAACTGACGTAATTACAATAGGTTATGCTTACATTAACGTGTCTGTCTATACATAGATAATCGATTATCTATGGTCTACAGAGCGTTCATTCCGGTATACCAGAATATTGCCACGTAAGAGAGACCGGGAAGAGAGACCAACTCTGATTTGCTTGAAGGGGTAACTCTATGGTTGATTTTGAATTCGCATTACCTATAACTTATAAGTGACGAATATCAACGTAACGCAAGTATGTATCATATTGTAATAATTGTAATAATAATTACCAAAATTGTTCATTTTCCCGTTGTGGTAGGATCAAGCAAATTCCGGGCATTCTGTGTGAGTGTGTGCAATATATTGTTTAAGCTAAGCCCGTAAATATCTTCTAAAATTGTTCACATCAAATTGTATGCTTTAAAACTATGAATATCATTTGGTATTGTAATAGTTTAACCCAGCCATCATCATCGGCACATATTTTCAATCATCAGACATTTTCAATCATCCTCACGTTATGAGCACAGCGTGTATTTTACATGTACATATTATTACCTTTAAATGTCAGCAGGCTTTTTCAAGCGAAACCCGTACAGTAATGTCAGGCGCGTAGCCAGCGTTCCCGGTCGAGGTGGGGCGAGGGTGGGGTGGGTGGGGGGGGGGGGGGGGGGGGGAATTACATTCCGGCGTCTGGCGTTGGTGTGGTGGCAGGAGGTTTGGTTGCAACGGCACAGAGTGCGGCTGTTACGGGAATCGGAACAAAAGGGGTTGCCATGGCTGCAGGAGCCACTTACGCCGTTACTGACGTTGGGAGTAGTGCTTGGTGTTGGTTGAAGAATGAAAGAAAAGAAAATGAAAAGAATTAGGTTGTATTAAACATGTTAAATAACCATGAATTGTTACTCTATGTATACCATTAGGCGACGGATAACCACTCTGTTCTATGGGCCCGATCGACCCATTTTTTTTAGAAATCGATGAAAAATGTTCTCGTGCAAACGAATACCGACCCAATTTTTGTTTTTTTGCATAAACAAATGTGGCAAATGTTTTAAAGATTTTTTTATTTGACCTTCATTTCGGACGTGAACAAAGTAAGAAAGAAGAAGAAGGAAAACAAGCCAGACCAACAGACCCAACCTAAGTGGTCCGTTTGCCCGTAGAACAGGGTTTCTTTTTCGTCACCTTATTCGAAATATGAAACAACATCGCTCTCTATAAGCGTCATAATGCAACCATACAATGAATAATGACTTTAGTTATATATTGTAGCCTAGTCACGAATATCCTGTGAGCAAATATACAAAGAATAATAATGTTATCGAGACTGGTATTGAGACCGTATCGAGTACTCGATACGACGAGACAATTAAAATATATTACACGATACCACACCACTTTTCCTCCGTTATATTCAGACAAGGGATATTATGCTGCACGATAAATAATTCCTTGCTGCTCGATACGGGGCTCGATATTTGTTTCCTCAAATCAGTCTCGATAAAAACTCATCGAGTCTCGAAATGGAACCATTCCCTAAATGGGGGATCGGGGAAGGATTAACATGTTAACCGTGGACCGCTTCGTGGGGTAGCCCACACATGAAGAATGATCTTCGACCTACGTATTAGCAGCTTAGACCACCATTAAGTTAACATGTTAAGGCATCCTAAATGACATTCCATCAGGATAATTTTGGAGGAAATAGGGAAATGTAATATTTATGTAGCATAAGCAACCATCATCATCTATAAGATGACATTCAATAAATATAAGTGAAGATCTGGCATACCTGTAATAATCACAAATTGAAAATTGATGAGTTGTGGGTTATGTCCACGGGCATTGTAATGTTATGTATGGGGTTTCTTTGCTGTTTTCCGTTGTCTTGGTATGCCAGGCTCCTTAACTGGATAAGTCCATTTGACTAAAACAGGTTTTTTCTTCTTTCTGGAGGGTGTTTTGAGGGTGCTATATTTACATTTAACATTATATATCTCAATTGCAATTACTTTCATCCGATTGTTAATAATCTATTTGGGAAATAAAAACGTTTTAAGGTACTTTTAATTATTCAATTAAAAGAAATGCAAACGTCTTAAACTGGAAAACAAAAAAACACATACTTAATGTGTTTTGCATTGTTTATCGGTTATCATGGAGACCCCTGTGTATCCAGTTGTATGCATGCTATTAATTGAATTCATTTGTGCCGCCGCCGAACAGCTGAAATGAAAACACCCATGTTTTAAAAGTGTAAAAAAAAACCCATTGTAGAAACACTGAAGCTTGATTTGTAAAGTTGAGACTCGGAAACTTTGTTTGATACCAAATAAGCTTAGACACTGTTAAATTATTTCTTACAGATAAGATGTTTTAAATAATCGATATTTTCTGCATACCTATAAACACGTTCCTCAGACAAGTATACCAATTATAGTCTATTTAATGTATGGTATTTTTACATGTATTACTGTAAATGTATTGCAATTTATGTCTTTTGTTTTGAGCAAAATAAAAATAAGAGAGGAACAGATAGTATATTTACTTTCCTCTAGACAGTGACGTAACGTTACAAGCGCAGCATTTACGCATCTTACGTCTTTCTACGCGCGTGTATATGTACGCCAGCACCGTTGGAGGGCCCGGGCGTTTATTCCCTGCGATCAGTGAATGATGAAGTCGACACGACACATCAGTCTCGTGGAAGGGAAATACAATGTGAGTCAAAAAGAAGATGTACGGGAATGAATTTGTTTAAAATAGACCAAACGAGATTGGTTTACAGCAGCAACGATTGAGTAAGGGACGCAAGCGCATGAATGCAACAACCGCACACTTGTCCGGGGGCGGACGCCCCCAATCTGATCTACCTTTTTTGCATATGTGTCAACATTTAGGGTATGAAATTAATAGAACATACCATATGTGTTTAAATGACTCTTTTTTGTGTACTAATGTACCTTTTTACGAAAAGGCCAGTAAATGCCAACTGAAGACTCACCTGTTTCCTACTTAATTGTTCTTTCTGTATACATGTAGTACTAGTTTTTATTGGTACATTTTGATTTGTTTGTTGATTGTACCTTTTTGTTTTGTTTGTTTGCTGCCAGCGCCGTGATCTAAATGAAATAGCGCTTTATAAAATCTCATATGTATGTTTATAAAGACAGCAAAAAAAGTAGCTCGGCTGTTGTAAAAGCACCTATAATTTTAAAATTGTTACTCATATTCTAAAAATGAAAATACCAGGAGACGGACAAATTAATTACGGTGATTTTGACACCTTGTTTGTTAAAATCGATCGAGTATTGTTGTCGTGGTATGTGCTGACAGATGAAAGTGCCCATTTTCATTGTTGCAGTAACTCCTATTTATCTCTCTGATTCAGCGTGAAGATAATAGCGGGAATTTTGATTAGCTGTTCTTGTTGTGCTGTAAACTTGATTAGCCTAATCCGGGACAAATTTAATGGGGATGACAGGCGCGTACTGCTTTACAATTAAAGGATGAATTTAAAACTCCAAATGCTCAGAAGGTCCGAGAAGACAGACATGACAGGTCATCGCCATGGGCAAACTATCAAAATTCCCGCTATTATCTTCACGCTGAATGAGAGAGTTCAATAGGAGTTACTGCAACAATGGGAATGGGCACTTTTCATCTGTAAGCACATACCGCGACAACAATAATCGATCGATTTTAACAAACAAGGTGTCAAAATAACCGTAATTAAATTTTCCGTCTCCTGCTATTTTCATTTTTAGAAATGAGTAACAATTTTAAAATTATAGGTGCTTTTACAACAGCCGAGTTACCTTTTTTGCTGTCTTTAGGTGTATGTATGTACATGTATGTATGTATTTCAATTTGTTATAGGCTACACCACTTCCCTTTGGTTTATAAAATATGAACATTAAACCAAATCGGTATTTTCTCCAAATACTTTTAAATAGATCAAGTTCAAATAAATCATTTACTCTCCTTGTGCGAGTTTTAATGTTGTCATACATTTCTATTAAACCTCTTGTGATTAGCCTTTGCGTCTGAACACACCATTCACACCTATGTATTTGGCCTAGCCTATGAGTGGCCATAGTATAAACAAAACGCGTAAGATAATTATACGTCTAAGGTTAAAGTTAGACGTCTAAGATAACATCTTACGCGTCGAAGATTACAAATAGGGTTTATTCCGTAATTAGCATAAGCTTGCAGGATATCCAATAAGATACATCTTAGACGTATAACCTTACACTCTCTACGTGTAACCTTACGCGTACTACGTGTTACCTTAGACGTACATTATTATCTTACACGTTTTGTTTATATTATGGCCACTCATACTAGCCAACTAAACTGCTCACAAAAAGTTAGGAAACCTTTTTTAATCAAGTGTATTTTTATCATTTATTACCCTCTTTGTATATGTTATATATATATCAATGGAAAGCTGAAGTGTTCCACTTTAAAATTATACCACATTTGCAATGATTACATGTTGCTGAACTTGGCCACATGAATGAGAATGAGGCAAAGTCACAAATCAAATGTTAAACAGTCAATAGGTAATGATCAATAATCAAACCGGTCATGCTTGAGAACCATGAATGGTTTAAACAAAGATTTGCACCAGTGAGCATAACACACACAAGTTAACCCTTCTCTCTTTAGAAAACCATATTTTGGGTATTTGCAAGACTGGGTTAACAGGTGGAAGGTCATGAAGGTAAGTGATGAAAGGTTTAGGCCTACAACTTGTAAATTTTTCTGAGACACGGTAAGCGTTTTGTAGTTTCAATAAGCCGCGTTTGATTATTGATCATTACCTATTGACTGTTTAGCACAGATAACGATAATTTTGGCACATTTGATTTGTGACTTTGTCTCATTCTCATTAATGTGGCCAAGTCCAGCAACATGTCATCATGGCACTTTTGGTATCATTTTCAAGACGAACACTTCAGCCTTCTTTTGATATGCAACATAATACAATAGGGTAATAAATAATAAAAATATACTTGATTAGAAGCTAGCTGAGTACACATCTTTAATTTATAAAGACCTATAAGAAGGGATGTCATAAAGCACATAATAATAAGGACCTGGTCTAGTGAATCCACACACGCCCTTGTGTGTATCAATGTACATGACTGCACATATAATGGCACGTGTACTGCTAACGCGGTATAATCAAATGCACGGTCCCTGTGGTTATGCCTGGTGAATCATTTGTTTGCATACAAATAAAGCTAAGAGGATGTAAAAAATGCATACTCATTGCTTAAATACATGCCATTTAAAAACAAAAACAAAATCATTAAAAGTGCTCATACCATTTTTTTGTCTTACGCTTTAATTTGATAGGTCACAAACCCGTATTAAAGGTTTGGTTATGTTCAAATAAATTATAGAATATTGGTAGTAAATTATGCAAATTAATTAAATAAATAGATAAATACAAAGAAATGTTCCATTTTGCTCATAAAAAAATGTCGGGATTTTGTTTATGCCTAACATATCTAATTTCCAGGTTTCCAAGATATGCACATATATCTCCAGATATATATAATTATATTGAGTGGTGATTTTATAGCCATAGCATTTGTCGTAAGTTGCACTAGCCATGGCAAATAACTCGGTATTTCCAACTCAAGAGGGCGTTTTCATCAGGGGGCGACATTGTTTCCGCTGACCAAGTTCAGATGTAGATGGATATGATTTACCTAAATCGGCTTTTCCTCTTGGTTCAACACGTAATCGAAGATGGGTATACTACATTGTACGCCCCCCCCCCGCGAGATATTCCTTTATTTTGAACAATTTTAAATTAATATGTTAGGGCTATGTCTCGGTTATCTCATAGTCAAATTTGATCAATATTGATAAAATAGCACCTTTTTATTTTTCAACTATAGAGGGCGACATTGTTCTTTTCAAAGAAAAATCAGTCTGATAAAATTAGAAATTATTTCGTTACTAGGTGGTAAAGTAATGCTTTAAGGCGACGGAAAAATGGTTCTACGGGCGAACGGAACTCTCAGGTACGGTTGGTACCAAGACATCAATGTTTTAAATAACTTATCTCAAAATCCTGTTTCGTTACAATGCAGAGTTGTCGTTCTTGAACAATAATTTAGGAAATGAGCTGAGGATACGCCGTGTAATGGTATTTTCAAATAAAATTAACAACATTTTGAACGTTAGTAAATCCGTAAACGTCACATTAATTAAAGAGAAACTTAGAGAGACAGACACTCAGAGCATTCTGTCTTTCCTGAACTAATTCGTTTTATTTTTGTTATTGGATTACGCGCAAAATAATTGATTAATTGCATTAAAAAAGAAAGAAACAGCAGCAATACCGCAAATTTGGTCGACTCTCGACAAATATAAAGAAAGAAACAGCAGCAATACAGTCGACAAAACAAAACAAATGAACAACAACAAAAATCCAGACCGATCAACCGTACCTGAGAGGTCCGTTCGCCCGTAGAACCGTTTTTCCGTCGCCTAAAAGCATTACTTTACCACCACCTAGTAACGAAATAATTTCTATTTTTATCAGACTGAATTTTACTTTGAAAAGAACAATGTCGCCCTCTATAGTTGAAAAATTAAAAGGTACTATTTTCTAATTTTCAAATACTACAGGGCAACTTACCATAACTGCCCTTTATTTCAATTTGTTATGCGTCAGAATTTAGGTAGATGCACATTATATCTGATTTCCAGTTTATCAGGGTACAAACATCTCTAGATATAAATTAAAATGTGTTTTGGAGTTGATGCTAATTAAATATGCATATAATACGCAAATGATGATATTTTACAAAAATATTCTTATGATATTTATGGTAAGACTTCTATATTATGTGTGACCAATGTTGACACTTCATTGGAGTAAAAGTGGTGTTATTATTGTCATTTAAGCGAATGAGGTAAACATACATACATACATACATATGAGATTTTATAAAGCGCTATTTCATTTAGATCACGACGCTGGCAGCAAACAAACAAAACAAAAAGGTACAATCAACAAACAAATCAAAATGTACCAATAAAAACTAGTACTACATGTATACAGAAAGAACAATTAAGTAGGAAACAGATGAGTCTTCAGTTGTTTTTTGAAAACTTGTAAGGATTCACAGAGTCTGATGTTGTTGGGTAGATCATTCCATAGTTTAGGACCAGCAACAGTGAAAGATTTATCTGCGGCAGAGTTTTTTGTACGTTGAACAACTAGGAGAGATCATTCTTGGTAAGTTGCACTCCTACATGTAGTTCTGAATAGTGCGTGTGTGTTAATTAATGTTGTAACGTAATTAATTAACGTAATTTAAGGTTAGTTTTAATTTTCTGTATTTTTTTTGAGCACGTTACGTGCGTCCGTCCGTGGTACAATTAATATTACTATAAGCACATGGTCTGTTGTAAAAAATAGCACTTGTCTTATAACACATTTTACGAGAAATTGAAAAATTGCATTAAAATTTCAATTTTCAATTAGTATAATTATCGATATAGTGAAATCTAAATATAAAATCCGAATTAATTTCCGAAAATAAATTTTCACATTATTGTGCCTACATACTAATTAAACAAGAAATAAAGTGAACATTGAGACGCACGTAACGTTACTACTTTAATACATGACCTAAAATACTTTTAAAAATCGAATACAATATTTATAGAGTTCATTATGTTTGTTTACGCTCGTGATAAGTACTACTATACGGTCATATACAACAAAACTTGAATATGAACTCACTATTTTGGTCGCCATTTTTCTCACAATGTAAAAATACTGGTTGCCTTTCCCATACCGACCGAGTCATGAAAACATACGAAACATTTCTTCTTTCTGTTTGTTCTGGGGGTTTTAGTTGGTGTAATTTGCAAAGTTTGAAACTTGTTAAACATTGTCCCACAATTCGAGTTAAACCCCTTTTTAAAAATTAATTCTTGATGTGCAACATACAAATCATTTCATACCAAAATACACTTTACAAGCTATTTTTTGTACAAAATTATATAATGACAATAAAACAAATCAGTGTGACGTGTTGACAAGAGACAATAAAACAAATGCAGACAAGACAAGACAAGACAAGACAAGACAAGACAAGACAAGACAAGACAAGACAAGACAAGACAAGACAAGACAAGACAAGACAAGACAAGACAAGACAAGACAAACAATCAACTTTTATGCTAGTTTTCAATGTATTATTTATCCATAATTCAACATTTTGCCAAAAACTCTTTATAATTGGGCATAGCAGTCAGTCGTTAGCACACACAAAAAGCGTTCACTGTGAAATGAAATATGCACGATTTCTTGCGGAAGACACGCACTCCGGTTGGTTGTGCATACTAATTAGTTTAGGAGCGGCTTATTTCAAACCCTTCTCATTTCGTCATGGTATTGTCTAATGGGCTAACATTTGAACTGTGGTTTAGAAAACCCATGAACTCCAGGTAATAAAAAGGATAATGGATATAACAATATTATTTCTTATATAATAACAGTATTTCCTGCCTTTCGATAAACCGGCACAATTACCACATATTAACATTGTGTTTGATAGCAAATTTCTCCCAAAGAAAAAATAACACATTTGTAAAATGTAAACTCGTCAAAGCTTATAAGGTTCCCGACATTAAAATGTGAAACATCTTGGAAATAATGCAGTAAGATACTCTGGAGGTAGACGATTACATCCATGAATGAACATTTGCGGAGTAAAAATATACGCCATGTTCCAATACACAGACCCAATCGCTTATTGTAACAAAATTTCGTGAGGCAGGATTCGAACCGGCGCGGGGAGAATCCAATAGATTTATAGTCTATAGCCTTTACCGCTCGGCCATGACTACTCATTGAAACGACCGTCGTGTTCAATAGATAATGAGCCAGTGGTGAACTATCGATTTATTCGACCAAAAATGAGTTATTTGGGCGAATTTTGGGGACTCATATTTTATTTGAAATAAAAATAACACATACACTGAAAGCTAACAATCAAATTAATATTGTCTAAACCTGTCAAAACTGTTGGCACCTTTGCCCCATATACAGTAAGATGGGCTAGAGGTAGACAACTATTAAGTCAAGCGTTCTGGGTTCTATCATTTCGATTATCATTCACTAACGTCAGCACACCTAAATATTTCGAATCTCCGAATGATCGAGCATCTAATGTAACAGAATGAACTACGAGAATCTACGGGATCCTCATAACAGAAAGAGCTCATATCTCTCATTAGTGATCGCGCTAACGACTGACTGTCCCTATCTTATTTTCCGTTAGTTCTAAAACCTCGCAACCCTATTCATAGTCAAATTACCCGCTCATGCTTAACCGATGAACATCTGTATTGTATCAGTGCAGTAGTGGCGCCGGATTTGACTGTAGATAGATCAGTGTGCAATGAAGGCATTCATGTGTAGTAGCGTGTGATATGCTAAGATGACGTGAGTTCAAACACCGATACTTAGCCGTTGATGGGCAGAGTGTCGATTGGGAAATGTGTTGAAACTCTTTGTTGTTGTATTAGTTTGTTTCTTTATTGACATCATTGTTCATGAGCCTATGGTGAGCGTGTGAACTCACTATAAATGTTTTAGATATGACCAAATATAAGGACTGACCGGGGACAACTTAATTATTTATATTTTGGGACTTACGGGAGCATTGATATTAGACGATTTATAGAATCAATTTCAATAAGTAAGCTATCAAAATATTACTTGATGTATAAATAAGTATTATGGACGAAATCATTCTCTTTAATGCACAAATTACAGAGAAATCTTGAAATGAAAGTTGCAAACATTTTGAATTTTTGTTGAATTTTTGAATTTTTTGCGACACGTTAATTTTCACTCATCTGTATCGATCTGCTATGTTGCAGGGGAATGGCATTTGGCTCTCATCTCATCCATAATAGTGGTTTGACTAATATTCATTACATCCATACCATTACACAACAAATTTGATTTGTCATTTTTCTAATATATTGACTCCCAATAGTTCGCTTTAAACAATTGACATCAGGGCAAGCGACCATTGATGTTTAGCCGTGGTTCGACTCCTATTGTTCAGCTGGTCGCTAGTGGGCGCTGCATTTGATGTCCGTTATATGCTTGCGGTAGCACTTGTGATAGGCCTACATGCGTTGTTCACTCATTCGCTGTGGCCGTGATCGGCTCCCGTATTATTATCATTATTTACTCAAAATGCTCTCGGGTGCACCAAACTGAAACACATCGTTCAACATGTCAGCGATACTGGCATCAAATCCACTTCGGTCAAGAACAAACATCCTCCACATACGTCGCACACACATACAATGGATTTGAAAAATTAAGTCCAAACAGATTGCTTTTAAATCTTTCTGAGGGTAGATTTTAATCAAAAAAGATTTGAAATTTAAATCCATTGGGACTTATTTTGTTTATCCTTTTAGATTAAAACTCATTTTGTCAATTGCTTTTAAATCTTTCTGAGGGTAGATTTTAATCCAAAAAGATTTAAAATGTAAATCCATTGAGACTTATTTTGTTAATCTCTTTGGAATAAAACTTTTAAATCCTTGAAAAGATTTATTTTAAATCCACATTGATTGGTCCCTCCCTACAATCCCTGAAGGATTTAAATGTAAATCCCTTGGGATTAAATTTAAATTCTTGTAATTTAGAGTGTACCCTTAACGCGGATTCTCGAAGAAGTAAAAAGTGACCCTTAATGAGGATTATGCGAAAATTCTGGCTTTTAATGTCAACATTAACTGAAATTAGCTTAATTTGGTCTGAAATATCTTTTTAAACTAATTTGGATGTAATTTTGACATGAAAAGTCAACATTTTCGATTGGGGGAGGGGGGGATTGGGTTAACCCTAACCCTAACCCTAACCAAACTATTTTGTCAGTGTTATTACGTTGAGGCCGGTATGTGTCGCTCTAATGGGGTGCTTATTGTGAAAAACATTGGTTATCATATTTGTGCTGGAAAACCCTAAACATCGGTCCCAAATAGCGAAAATACAGTCAAATCCGCCATTTTATGAAATAAAAAAACACCTCTTAAAGTGAGTCATGATTTCAAACCTTCAGCGGCACACTCCCGTCAATATAATTTGCGTACTCCGGTATTCAACGGTTATATTGTTCAGTGGTGAAGCCAGGCATTTTCATATTGGGGGGGGGGGGGGGGGGGGGGTGGGGGCGAAAAAATGAAAGTGAACGACAGTGCAGTGGCGTAGCTAGGATTTTTTTCAGGGGGGGGGGATGATATCTGAAATTTTTGTAAAAGGTGCCCCCCATTTTTTTGCAGTCACCTCGTGATTTTCACGTAGGGGGGGGGGGGGGGGGTGGGGGGTGGGTGTGTGTGTGGGGGGGATGAGGGTGAGGTCAAAAATTTGTCGCACCGTTAAAAAAAATTCGCACAGTCCAAAAAATAGCACAGCCACAGTCAGCAACTAATGGCCAATCCTCTGGGTTTTCATCAGTTTTCTCTATAACATTTTCCTTTAGTAGCCCACTGCTGCATCAATTTGTTGACTACATGTACAAATCACCCCCGGGCCCCACACATGTTTTTACCAAAACCGCGCGCAAAAAAAACAGGCGTTCAAAAAACGACAGTGCCAATCTTGACCGACAGTTTCGAGTCTCATCCGACACGATTCTAATATTTCGTTTAATTATCATGCTTATTTCAGGAGGAAACAAGATGCTGCTGAAAAAGTATGTCTTTCTGATTTTACTCCTATTGGTAGGCGTACCTGCAAGAGAGGCCACGAGGAATGAGGTAAGAGGATAAAACAATAATTGCTCTGCTCCGCTCTACTTCGCACTGCACTGTAATAATCATAATAATAATAAAACCATACTTATTGAGCGCATAACACAATTAAGTCCCTATGCGCTATAATAAATAAAACAGTAACATGAGTAACAAAAGACAAAACAAGAACAAATTAAGCATTAACATTAAATAGGTAAGTTTTTAGCAGTGATTCGAACTGTTCAAGAGTTTTGGCTGATTTAAGGGGATGTGCACCTTCGTATAGCCTCCGAAAAACCGCCGTAACTTCTTCATTATTCATTTAATCTGGATAAAAGTATACATCTTTTTGCAGGAAAGGGTTCAATGAATCCAACTATGATCATGACCATTTTGGAGAAAATTATAAAAAACACGTTTTTCGACCCATTTTAGGTTTGGAAAAGATAACTCAAAATATATTTTGTCAAATTTTGTCATACTAGTTTTATTATATTCCTCATACAATTTCCTAGGAATCGTTTTGTTGTTGTTGAAAATCTTTATTATTTTTTGAATTATAGACCAAAAGGTGCTAAAAATTTTTTTTGGCACTTTTTGGTCGATAATTCAATAAATAATAAAATTTTCAAAAAACCCCACCGATTCCTAGGGAATTATATGAGGAATATAATCAAACTAGTATGACAAAATTTGACAAAATATATTTTGAGTTATCTTTTCCAAACCTAAATTGGGTCCAAAAACGTGTTTTTAAAAAATTTCCTCCAAAATGGTCAATTTCATGATCATGGTTGGATTCATTGAACCCTTTTCTGCAAAAAAATGTATACTTTTATATAGATTAAATGAATAATGAAGAAGTTACGGCAGTTTTAAGGAGGCTGTACCTGAAGGTGCACAGCCCCCTTAACATGATATGGTAAATTGTTCCAAAGTTCAGCAGTATAGTAGGTGTCATGGTACGGTTTTGAGGTGGATCAGGTGGGTCCGGTTCAAGGTCAAATGGTTCAACGTTCAAGGTTAACGATATCATATTGGGTCAAGTCCATAAGTTCATTGCTTAATTGGGGGATAATTAATGGGAATCAATAGTAATTACACATTTTATCTGGCTGTCTTTCTGTGCATATTGTGGAGAGGAAATTTGCTCGTTTAATGTATATATCAACATAAAACACCTGGTCTGGAACGTTTTATGCTAGGTGTATATCAATATTATATTACCATATACGATGATGGCATTCAAAGTTACGGTCTCTCTAATGACTGTACACTTTCTTTTAATTAATTATTAATGATTAATAACGATCTATGAAACATGCAATTCTAAAATCTCACAATTTTTCATGATTACGCACAATGTATACAAGCATTATCGATCGGAGCTCTGTTGACTGTATGCACGGGATATTAGGCGGGTTTTTCAATTCAAATCTCGGCATGCATGCATGTGATATTTTGCGTGCGTAACCTTTGAAATTGTGACATTTTCAAAAACGTAGCAAATATTGCACAATTTGATAGCATATGAGGTATCAAAATGTAGCTAGTACAGTTAGAGTTGCAGTCCTGTATCAATATTATATTATAAGATGCGGTGTTTAATCACAGTGGTTTATTTCAAAAACTCTATGGGAAGTACGGAAAACAACGCCTAGTCTTATTAAAGCCCACAATGATCAAAGCCCACAATGATCAAAGTCCACAATGATCAAAGCCCACAATGATCAAAGTCCACAATGATCAAAGTCCACAGTGATAAAAAATAGTCCACTTATATTTCATTATTTTATTTTCTCCTTTTTTCTTTTTCCTTTTCTTTCAAGGAATACTGTGATGACCGGGGAAAAGGGTAGGCTATGTTATGTTATTATTACCAATACCAGGCCTTATATTATTATGTGTACACACACCCCCACACAACCGTCAAGTGGTAGCCTTGGTTCCAGGCTGATCACTCACCCCCTTTATGCTATACCGGGATGCTATACTGCTGTAGGAAAATAAGATGGAAACTGCTGTACTTATTATTTCCTGCCACAGAACAATTTTGCTAACTGGATACAGGTATAATAAGCAGACTGTGTCCCAGCCTACATACCTACCTACAAATCCAATAGCCCGATCAGCCTTGGAACTTCTGTAATTGAGTCCCACCGTGTTTCAAATGATGCTGTAGGAAAAATTGTGAGCCAATCCACAGACCATTTCTCTAGGGTCTGTGGCCAATGAAATTCACCTTGTAACCATAGTGATCTCAGCCTTACTGCCACTGTTATTGTACAGGCACACATCATTTTATTTGTAAGGGTAAAAGTAGGGGAAAACAAATTGCTCATGATGGTTCAAGTTGTCTTATGACACGTGGAACTATTGAATATGGTTAAATATTGATTTCTCTATCAAAGGTTCACTAGATGACGATTCTTTATTCTAAAACTTGTCACAACCCATTGAAAAATGAAATATGCTTTCAACATTTTGAGTGGCACATCAGAAGACACACCTCTATAGCTGGACATCTGGCACTAATAACAGAAGTGTCAAGTTTCGGTGGCTGGGTAGATCAGTAACTTGGGTAGATTAGTAATATGATGCAACAGTGGCTAGGGTCAATGGTGTGACCTTATATTTAAGGACATTAAGTCAAGTGTCATGACTGGCATACTAAAAGGTAATTAGCAAAAATAAGATGGAAATGGCTAACAAGAGAGACTTGAAGCAAGTCTAGTCAAGTGGTTGGGACCGGGACACACCCACAATTGTTTGTTTCCGTGTTTCCTTCATACACTTTCCACATTTCCTACGCAATGATTTGGGCATGAGAAGAAGTCGATGCTAATGTTGACGAGAGTTGGACAAATTAAGATTTGTCTGTTATGAAACTTGTTAAATACCTATTTGTTTTAATGTCAATTTTCAATTTTTCAGTGTCGGTGAATGTGGCTTGACCTGGGGGCAAAAGGCTGTATAGCGGGAGTAGCAGGCGGAGTAGCAGCGGTTGGCGTGGTAACTGTCGGCCTTCCTCTGCTTGGTTTCACATCTGCTGGTATTGCTGCCGGTTCCGTTGCATCAAGCATGATGTCGGCGTATGGTGGTAGCGTGGTGGCAGGAGGGTTGGTTGCAACGGCACAGAGTGTTGCAGCTGCGGGAATCGGATTACAAGGGGCTGCCATGGCTACAGTAGGCACTGGTGTCATTGCTGACTACGGGAGTCGTGCTTATTGTTCGTTAAAAAATGAAAAGAAATAGGTTGTTTTAAATAAGTTAAATAACCATGAAATGTGCTACTCATATCAAAGACGGTATTCTTTGATCATAATGAAACAAGAAACTTCGCTCTATATACGCTACTTAATAACGCTTATAAAGCATTGCTTAATGCAACTATATAATAATATATAAATAAGTTCCGCATGGTCCCATGAATGGTACCGCACACATGAAGAATGATCTGACTTCGACTATAAGCAGATTAAACCACCATTCAGTTGAGTCATCCCAGTTCTAGTAGGACAATTTTAGAAGTGTTTTTGAAATAAGGATAGGTAATATTTAAAAAATATAATTTGATAATTGACCATTTGCAGGAATTTAGTGCGTGTAATAATAGTCAAATACCTTAGATTATATAGCATTTTGTTCAACCTCAAGCCAGACACCTTTAAAAGGTACTTGATGACATGTAACAATTTGGTTCTATATCTTCATCACGACACTAGCGTGAAAACTTCATTAAGATATTATAAGCTTTATACCACATAATCCCGTAATAAATATTTACCCTATAGTTTAATCAGTTCCACATTGGCGAGAAATTTGATTTGTATGTCTCCGCGGGCAAAAGCAATCCAAGCGCATGTGCGAGTTTATGGCTACGCGCGCGCGGTATTTGCATCACGCACGTGATACTCATAATATGATGCAGAGTTCGGTTGTTACCTTCATGCGCGTCCGCGTCATTCGCTGCTGTAAGGAAGCTTCGCCAATTTAGAACTGATCAGACTATAGACTAACTCTGACTCTCTTACATGAAGTTAACACCAACAAATTGAGACAATGGTTGCCCCGCATCTAAGACTTTATGTACGCTAAACCTTCAAGATCTAAATTAAACAAATCAACAGATGTTATTTCAGATTGCAACTAATTTGTCCCATAAAAGTTTTTGTCTTATATTTAGGCCTACGCATGGAGAATGTGGTGCATGGAGTTACTTGTATCAACATGATTTTATAGCATTCGGAACCATAACCTATTGTTCGTCAAAGTAAACTATCGGTCTCACTGACGTAAACCACAAAGCAAGTTTTTCACATTTTTCAGAAACATTTTCAATAAAAAAGAACTTTAGTAGAACGATGGTGTGATGGTGAGGACAGTTGAATTAAAAAGGGAGAATCATCCAATTGTCAATTGTCCATTTGGGAAATAATCGGTAAAGGTACTTTGAAATATTCAATTAAAAGAAATGCAAACGTCTTGAGCCGGAAAACAAAAAAAGCACATATAATTAATGTGTGTTGCATTGTTTATCGGTTATCATGGAGACCCCGGTGTATCCAGTTGTATGCATGATATTAATTGAATTCATTTGTGCCATCGGCGAACAGCTGAAAAGCTGACTTGAAAACACCCACGTCTTTAAAGTGTAAACAAATATATTGAGGAAACACTGAAGCTTGATTTGTAAAGTTGAGACTCGGAAACTTTGTTTGACACCAAATAAGACAACGTTAACTTATTTCTTGTTACAGATGAGACGTTTTAAATAATCGATATATGCTGCATATACCTACAAACTCGGACACGTATATCAATTATAGTCTGTTCACCCTATGGTATTTTCACATGTATTACTGTAAATGTATTGTAATTTATTTCTTTTGTTTTGAGCAAAATAAAAATATGAGAGAAAAAATGGAAAAAGTGTACTTTAGGTCCCAGATTCTGGACTGTAATAGTATCATCCGATACTGGAACACCCAGTATCGGATGATACTAGTACAAAGTCTGCTTGAGGTGGCTTCCCACCGATATACCCAATGGGGAGGAGATGGTTCCGGTGCATTATTTTTGTTGGGCCATCGCCATCTTCGGGATCCAAGCGGTAAACAGGCATATCTGGGTGTCTTCGCTCTTTCACTATGTATACTTTCGAGTTCCTTTATGTGGACCTTTGAATGCAAGGTTTCGAATCAAGACTCTACCCCCACCGCTAAAGCATTGTCTTTCATTCGGGTATCGTAACGCTTCTTGTTTGATGCAGCCTTCTTCGCTGATTCTTGGGATGCCAGCTTGTGCGCTTCGCTGAGCCTTCTTCGCAAGTCCTCAACATACTTTACATGGTCACCCGGGGTAGTCTGATCGGGAGCAATTCCGAAACAAAAGTCAACCGGAAGTCGAGCCTCTCTACCGAACATAAGAAAGTAGGGCGAATATCCTGTGGCGTCGTTTCGGGTTGCATTATAAACATGTACTAAGGCAGCTATATGCTTACTCCATGCTGCTTTATCTTGACTTTCCAACGTGCCAAGCATATTGAGGAGAGTCCGATTAAACCGTTCTGGTTGTGGGTCACCCTGCGGATGGTATGGGGTAGTGCGACTTTTCCGTATACCCAGTAGTTTGGTAAGCTCCTTAATCACCTTGCTTTCAAACTCGCGCCCCTGGTCTGAGTGCAAGCGTTGAAGAAGACCATCATGACCATAGTACACAAAGTATTTCTCCCACAACGTTTTAGCAACTGTTCGGGCAGTTTGATCCTTTGTGGGGAATGCCATGGCATATCTAGTAAAGTGATCGGTTACAACGAGTACAGTGCTTGGTGTTACTTTTATCTGGTTCGATTGTAAGAAAGTCCACGCATACCAGGTCTAGTGGACTACTGGTTTTGATGTTTTTCAATGGAGCGGATACAGTAGGTAATGTCTTTCTGGCAACACATCGATGACACTGCTTGATATATAGCTCAATATCCTCGCCCGTCTAGGCCAGTAGAAGCGTTGACGAGCTAAGACTTGAGTGCATTCTTGAACCAAATGGCTCCTTCGGTTGGTAAGTTCCGTGCTGCTTCCTTTTCTTCCATTTACTTGTGCAGCCTGCCGTTAGGTCGTGTAAAGGCCTGGCAGTGCTGGCGTAGCTCTAAATGAATCGCCTGTAATATCCAGCTAGACCAAGAAATGATGATGTTTTGTGGTACAGACCATTCTCGGATTGCTGCCAGCTTTTCGGGTCTCGGATTGCTGCCAGCTTTTTCGGGTCAGGGAGGGCAAGAACAAATCTGGGGGAGAGAACAATTTTGTGGGTAAGGTGCGAAAATTATGGCTTTTAATGTCAACATTACCTGAAATTAGCTTAATTTGGTTTAAAATGAGATATTTCAGACCTATTTTAAGCTAATTTGGATGAAATTTTGACATGAAAAGGCAACATTTTCGATTGTTGGGGGGGGGGGGGGGGGCATTGGGTTAGGGTAAGGATGAGGATTAGTCCCATACCCTAACCTAACCCTAACCAAACTATTTTGTCAGTGTTATTGGGCTGCGCTTTATTACGTTGAGGCCGATATACATGTAATGGAATAAAGCTAATCTATCGATTGTCACAGTTTCGTTTGATAAACTTGGTTTTTCGATTCGATTGTCATAGTTTTTGATAACCCTGGTTTATCGGTCGAGAAACCTGGTTTTTCAAAAACTATGACAATCGAATCGGTAAACTTTTTCGATTTGATAAACCAGGTTTTACGACGAAAAACATGGTTTATCTTTTCTATTGTGCAACATACTTGGCGACCATATAAGCAAGTACAATTAAACCAACGGCATTTGAAAGCCAGCACAATTATATATATATCTAGCTTAAACTTTAATACCAAATGCTGAATGTTTAGTGAGAGTAAAGACGTGCACCATTTTTTATGGGACACACTGCAGGTAGGACTTATGTCCTGAAAATTCAAAACTAAAATGTAAAGCAGAGTTTGTGTGGTAACAGTTGGCCACAGGTTTGGGGAAGATAGGAAGCTTCGTGCATGAGATTTAGTTTCTGGAGGAGATTTTGAGTCTATTAAGTACATTAAAAGCATATGAAAATGTGTTAACATGTAATGATATGCAATGGAAACATGCTTGAAAAGCATATGAAATTGTGCTATACATGATATGCAAGGAAAACATGCTTAAAAGCATATGAAAATGTGAAAAGCATATGTATTTGTAGGCATGAACAATGAAATGTGAAAAATATGTATTTTGACATGAAATGTGAAAATTACGAATGTAAACATGCCGAAAAGCATATAAAAATGCTGGAAAGTAAATTGATATGCAATGTAAACATGCTGAAAAGCATATGAAAATGTGTTATACATGTATCGATATTATGAAATGTAAACATGATGAAACCATGTAAAATGATAGTAACAAACAATAAAAGATAAAAAAAAATAAAAAAAGTACATTAAAAGGGATCCCGCGGTCAGCAAATGTGGATTTTGTAGTTCTTGACCTGCACAGAGAAAACGATGTACAAAATATCGCTGTTCAATTTCGGTTGTACACTTTTTCAAACAACAGATGTGTAAAAGTTATACATCGTTGTTTAAAGAAGACAACATTTTTTTAAACAGGTGTTGTTTACAGTATAAAGAACGCTGTTCACATCAATACAAAGTGATCTTGAACAACGTTGTTTACTTGTGACGTCACAAGTCACGTGTCACAATGATTCGTTCGCGATATGCTGCAAATTAATGGCCGCCGTATTTCGTTCGGTAAACAAATTTCGATTTTAAATCATAATTTTAAAGATTTTGCTGACAAGATGGGGAAATACAATCAAGAAAATAATGAAATATGATGACCAAAGAACCGATATAGTTTGATGATAGACGGCGAAGATGGATATTTTTTGCAAAAATATAATTTTAATTTCGCGATTTTGCTCCACAGACAGAAGGCATCCGAATTCGACAGTTCTGCCGTTCTGTCTGTGTACTTCAACACAAGAAATTCAAGTCTTCAAATCGTGCTGGAATTTTAAACAACTACCAGTAAACAACCCTGTTTTTTTAACAACCATCATTTAAACAACCCTGCAGTTTTAAACAACCACCATTAAACAACCCTGGTTATTTAAACAGGCCAATTTCATCCATGAGGATTGAACAACTTTCTTTGAACAACCCAAGATGATTGAACAACTTTCTTTGAACAACCCAAGATGATTGAACAACTTTCTTTGAACAACCCAAGATGATTGAACAACTTTCTTTCAACAACCCATGAGGATTGAACAACTTTCTTTAAACAACCCTTGAAAATTGAACAACAATTTTTAAACAACACCAATGTGTAAAATCTGATTTTAAACATGTTGTTTAAAAAGTTAAACAACTAGGTGTTTAAAACTTTAAACAACCCCAGATGTTTAATATTTTGAGCAACAAGTTGCTCAGCTCACCCGTCAAACAGCAGTTGTTCAATTTTTTAAACATGTTGTTCACTTTTTTTTTTACTGTGTGGTCGTCCGTCAAACAGACTAAGGCCAAAAAAGGTCTGTCTCACATACATTTGGGAAAATCGCCATGCTTTATGCTTTATTCCTCTTTAAAAAATAGATTTTTCATTTTTATCTTGTTTTGGCTCACTTTTCTTTTCTTTTTTGCCGCTCGCAGCTATTTTTTTGTTTTTTGTTTTTGCCCTGACAACTAAAAAAGGCCAAGATTGGGCTCATCGCATAGGTATGTGATTCAGCATTTTTTGCTTTGCCTAATAAGCCGTCAATTGGTAAATTATCTTGTACACTAAATATGCGCATGCAAGTATGGTTTGGCCATCAAAAGGCTTCGATGCAGGAATTACGGTTTCGCGAGTATTTCGTTTATACATGGTGCTCCGAACGTATGAACAACCATTTTAGTGTTACTGTTATACCAATAGTTGTTTTAATCTCTCAAAACGCCTAATTGTGTGTGGAGTTATGCAAACAAACTCGTATAGGATTTTGAAAAGTGCCACGTTTTCTGAAAACGCATAATTTTGGGGAAATGTGACTGTTTTGGAAAAAGTAAACATGATATCGAAAAGGGGAATTTCCTATGGGTAGCCAAGCGTTTTCCCTTTTCGTAAACGTTTACATTTCTCAAAACGTCTAATTGTGTGTGGGGTTATGCAAACAAACGTGATCTAATTTGTTTTTTTTGGGACTTACATAAGCAATGTGCAGATGTGTGTAATGTACATAGGCTATCTATACCTTATCGTGTTATTAATAAACGAACCTTGATATCGTACTGCTGAGCAGATCACTTGTCTTTACAAGCCATCGGAAAATGGTATGGTCGAAGGCATACATACATGTCCCGGGGGCGGGGAGGGGGGGGGGGGGGCAGTCAGGTATAATGTTGTAATCATCCGCGTGAACAAAAACGCTGAATAAGGGTGCTTTTTTTTCAGACCACAACGCGGGTCCGTGCTAAGGGTATCAACATTTACAATTTCAGAGAATAAGGGTGTATATTTCAACCTGAATCGGCGCTAAGGGTTGCTTGGGCCGATAGCCATGTGTCATCATTGTCAAAATATCCCAAAATGGTTAGGTCTAAGACAAATTTACTAATTAAAAACTGAATCACACTATTACTTTATATGTTCATATATATATAGTCTAAACTCTCTTAAGGAATCTAATGGTTATATTTTTTCGTTTACTTATTTCAGGAGGAAACAAGATGCTGCTGAAAAAGTATGTCTTTCTGATTTTACTCCTACTGGTAGGCGTACCTGCAAGAGAGGCCACGAGGAATGGGGTAAGAGGATAAAACAAAAATGCACTGCTCTGTTCTGCACTGCTCTTCCATTCACCGTTATTTCATTCAATAGCGTAGCCGAAGGGAGGGGGGGGGGGGGGGGGGGTAGTATAGTAATATTAATAATAATAATAATAATAATAATAATAATAACACTAATAAAACCATACTTATTGAGCGCCTAACACAATTAAGTCCCTATACGCTATAACAAATAAAACAGTAACATGAGTAACAAAAGACAAAACAAGAAGAAATTAAGCATTAACATTAAATAAGTAAGTTTTTAGCAATGATTCGAACTGTTCAAGAGTGTTTGCTGATTTAACATGATAATATGGTAAATTGTTCCAAAGTTCAGCAGTTTAGTAGGTGTCATTACTGGTACGGTGTTGAGGTAGATCAGGTGGGTCCGGTTCAAGGTCAAATGGTTCAACGTTCACGGTTAACGATATCATTATTGGGTCAAGTCCATAACTTAGTTGTCCATTGCTTAATTGGGGGATAATTAATGGGAATCGATAGTAATTACACATTTTATCTGGCTGTCTTTTCGTGTTATTACAACTCAAATATATCGGATCATTGTATGAGGATATTATTATTATTATTATTATTATTATTATTATTATTGATATAGACTTTTTAATACATCTGTTAGCTACATTTTGATACCTCATGTATGTCAAAATACTACAAATAGGTAGGGATTGATAACGATTCATAAAACACTATGCAGTTCCCAAATGTCACAATATTTTATGATAACGCACAATGCACAATGAGTGACGCACGTGACATTTTGCATGAGTAACCTTGTAATTTGTGACATTTGAGAATTCACGATTCTTCGAAAAACGTCGGAAATATTTGAAAATTCGAAATATTTGATAGCAACTGAGGTATCGAAATGTAGCTAGCACAGTCAAAGGTGTAACAATCAAATGTATGGTCTTTCTTATAAGTGTGGACTTTCTTTTGTGTGTATTACAAAAACTCTGTTACAATTACAATGGGAAGTACGGAAAACAACGCCTAGGATGATTCTTCATTTTCTAATCAAAGTTCAATTCAAATTAATGTATTTGGTTAATTATTATTTTATTTTCTCCTTTTTTCGTTTTTTCTTCTTTTCAGGGTGACTGTGATGACTATGAAAAGAGGTATGCTATGTTTTTTGTTACCCATTTAGGCCTTTTAAAAGTGGCTGAGATATGATGGGGGGGGGGGGGGGGGTAATCGAGGGGAGCACCGACAGGTATTTGTGATACACTTTCCGTATATCCTATAGAATACGCAATGATATAGTCATGAGAAGAAGTCGGAGTTAATTCTGACGAAATTTGGACAATTTAAAACTTGATTGTTATGAAAATCGTCACAGGTTACCTTTTTTTAATGTTAAATTGTCAATTTTCAGTGTCGGTGAATGTGGCTTGACCTGGGGGCAAACGGCTGCAGCGGGAGTAGCAGGCGGAGTAGCAGCGGTTGGCGTGTCGGCCTTCCTCTGCTTGGTTTCACATCTGCTGGTATTGCTGCCGGTTCCGTTGCATCAAGCATGATGTCGGCGTATGGTGGTAGCGTGGTGGCAGGAGGGATGGTTGCAACCATCCCTCAGAGTGTTGCAGCTACGGGAATCGGATTACAAGGGGCTGCCCTGGCTACAGGAGCCACTTACGCCGTTACTGACGTTGGGAGTCGTGCTTGGTGTTGGTTGAAGAATGAAAGAAAAGAAAATGAAAAGAATTAGGTTGTATTAAACATGTTAAATAACCATGAATTGTTACTCTATGTATACCATTAGGCGACGGATAACCACTCTGTTCTATGGGCCCGATCGACCCATTTTTTTTAGAAATCGATGAAAAATGTTCTCGTGCAAACGAATACCGACCCAATTTTTTGTTTTTTTGCATAAACAAATGTGGCAAATGTTTTAAAGATTTTTTTTGATTTGACCTTCATTTTTAACGTGAACAAAGTAAGAAAGAAGAAGAAGGAAAACAATCCAGACCAACAGACCCAACTTAAGAGGTCCGTTTGCCCGTAGAACAGGGTTTCTTTTTTATCACCTTATTCGAAATATGAAACACCATCGCTCTCTATACGCGTCATAATGCAACCATACAATGAATAATGACTTTAGTTATATATTGTAGCCTAGTCACTAGTACCCTGTAAGCAAATATACAAAGGATAATAATGTTATGTTTATGGCTATCTTATCGAGACTGGTATTGAGACCGTATCGAGTACTCGATACGACGAGACAACAATTAAAATAATTACACGATACCGTGCCACCTGTCCTTAGACAAGGGATATTATGCTGCTCGATAAATAATCCCTTACTGCTCGATACGGGCCTCGATATTTGTTTCCTCAAATCAGTCTCGATAAAAACCTCATCGATTCTCGAAATGGAACCATTCCTTAAATGGGGGATCGGGGAAGGATTAACCGTGGACCGCTTCGTGGGTAGCCCACAGGGCTATGAAGACAGGGCAATTTTGGAAAATGAAATATTTACATTTAACATTATAGATCAATTGCTTCTATTTTAATCCGATTGTTAATAGTTTATTTGGGAAATAAAAACGGTTTAAGGTACTTTTAATTATTCAATTAAAAGAAATGCAAACGTCTTAAACTGGAAAACAAAAAGCACATACTTAATGTGTTTTGCATTGTTTATCAGTCAGTTATCATGGAGACCTATGTGTATCCAGTTGTATGCACTACATTAATTGAATACATTTGTACTGCAGAACGGTTTAATGAGAGATTTATATAGGCCGTTAGTTAGCAAATATAGGTATCCTAAAATACCCATGTTATAAAGCTCTCACCACAGGAAAATAGTACTTTTATTGGATTTGTTCCCCCTCCTGTGAAATATTGAGGAAATATTCTGAATATTTTATGTCTCATGATGCAGTGTCTACCAATCAAATGACAGGTATATTTGTATGTGTTATATAATATTTATTACTGCAATTGCATTGTAATTTGTATGTCTTTTGTTTTGAGCAAAATAAAAATAAGAGACAACTAAAAAGTGCGGTTCGACGCTTCCGCGGTTGGTAAGGCGCACGGCGATGTTAATATTTCCGTGCGGAACCTTGTCAGCCTTCATGTAGTCTTCCGAGCAAGTTATTGACTATGGGCGGCCAAAGGGGTCAAAATTGTCTAAAATGGAAGAAGGTCTCAGTAATTTAGAGAAAGGTGACTAGAATGTAGAAAGGTCTCTGTAATTTAGAGAAAGGCGTCTAGAATCGAGATAGGTCTCTGTAATTTAGAGAACGGTGTCTAGAATGGAGAAAGGTCTCTGTAATTTAGAGAAAGGCGTCTAGAATCGAGATAGGTCTCTGTAATTTAGAGAACGGTATCTAGAATGGAGAAAGGTCTCAGTAATTTTGAGGAAGTTGTCTAGAATCGAGAAAGGTCTCAGTAATTTAGAGAAAGGTGTCTATAATGTAGAAAGGTCTGTGGTATAGTCTTGGAAAGGTCAAATGTTGAGAACGGTCTGGGTGTAAAGCAGAGAACGGTCTGTAAAGCAGAGAACGGTCTGTAAAGCAGAGAACGGTCTGTAAAGCAGAGAACGGTCTGTAAGTGTAATGTACAGAAAGGTGTGTATCTTCTATTTCTCTCTCACTCTCTCCCGGTAGTCGGTCAACGCTACGGGAGACGGTGGGGGAGTTAAGATGGGAGGAGTTAAGGTGGTGTTAATGTGGGTTGGGGTTAATGTGGGGGTTAAGGAGGGGGTTAAGGTGGGGGATTAATGAAGGTGGGGTTAAGGGGGTTGGTTAAGGAGGGGGGTTAAGGTGGGGGATTAATGTCAGGGTTGTGGGTTAAGGTGGTGGTAAGTTGGGGGTGTAAAGGTTGGGGGTTAAGGTGGGGGGGGGGAGTTAAGATGGGAGCAGTTAAGGTGGTGTTAAGGTTGGTTGGGGGTTAAGGTGGGGTTAAGTGGGTTGGTTAAGGAGGGGGTTAAGGTGGGGGATTAATGTCAGGGTGGGGGTTAAGGTGGGGGTAAGTTGGGGGTGTTAAGGTGGGGGAGTTAAGATGGGAGGAGTTAAGGTGGTGTTAATGTGGGTTGGGGGTTAATGTGGCGGTTAAGGAGGGGGTTAAGGTGGGGGATTAATGACGGTGGGGTTAAGGGGGTTGGTTAAGGAGGGGGTTAAGGTGGGGGATTAATGTCAGGGTGGGGGTTAAGGTGGGGTTAAGTTGGGGGTGTTAAGGTGGGGGGAGTTAAGATGGGAGGAGTTAAGGTGGTGTTAAGGTTGGTTGGGGGTTAAGGTGGGGTTAAGTGGGTTGGTTAAGGAGGGGGTTAAGGTGGGGGATTAATGTCAGGGTGGGGGTTAAGGTGGGGGTAAGTTGGGGTGTTAAGGTGGGGGAGTTAAGATGGGAGGAGTTAAGGTGGTGTTAATGTGGGTTGGGGTTAATGTGGCGGTTAAGGAGGGGGTTAAGGTGGGGGATTAATGACGGTGGGGTTAAGGGGGTTGGTTAAGGAGGGGGTTAAGGTGGGGGATTAATGTCAGGGTTGTGGGTTAAGGTGGTGGTAAGTTGGGGTGTTAAGGTGGGGGTAAGGTGGGGAGTTAAGATGGGAGGACGGTGAGATAGTGCCAGGGGTTCTTAATGTGAGCGGTCACGGTAGCGATTGCGGCCATGTTGCTGGAGCACTATCAGGGAGGGACTATATTAATTTTGGGACAGGAAACTCCTATACTGCTATACTGCGCACAGGTGGTCGCGTTTTGAATGCACCACAGCGCCACCAACTGTATCGGTCCATTCCCCGTAAGCACGTAAGCTATCATGCGTACACAGCACCATCAACAGTGTCGGTCCAGCTTAGTTAATGTGCACCGTTCGACAAGCGAAGTGCCAACCCCTGGCACTATCTCACTGATTTACATAAAGCCCGTCTCCCGTAGCGTTGACCGACTACCGGGGAGAGAAAGAGAGGGTGAGAGAGAAATAGAAGATACACACCTTTCTGTACATTACACTTACAGACCGTTCTCTGCTTTACAGACCGTTCTCTGCTTTACAGACCGTTCTCTGCTTTACAGACCGTTCTCTGCTTTACACCAGACCGTTCTCTACATTTGACCTTTCCAAGACTATTACACAGACCTTTCTACATTCTAGACACCTTTCTCTAAATTACTGAGACCTTTCTCGATTCTAGACAACTTCCTCAAAATTACTGAGACCTTTCTCCATTCTAGACACCGTTCTCTAAATTACAGAGACCTTTCTCGATTCTAGACACCTTTCTCTAAATTACAGAGACCTTTCTACATTCTAGACACCTTTCTCTGAATTACTGAGACCTTTCTTCATTTTCTAGTCACCTTTCTCTAAATTACTGAGACCTTTCTCCATTTTCTAGTCACCTTTCTCTGAATTACTGAGACCTTTCTCCATTTTAGACCATTTTGACCCCTTTTGGCCGCCCATAATTGACTGTATTGGTCAGATACTTCTTCGCATATTGCAAAACGCAAGGACAGTGAACCTGCAAAGATGTGTACCGCACAATTATGCTTTATCTAAAATGCATCCATAGCGTTCGACTGATGCTATTAAATAACACTTCCGCACCTCGTATTCAGTAGCCTAAAGGCCCTGTCACACTGTTGCGTATAGAGCTAACGTGTGCCCGAGTACCAGTAACGTAGCCAGAGGGGGGGGGGGGGGGGGGGGGGGGGGGGGGGGGGAGGGGGGGGGGGGAGGGGGGGGGGGCATATTTTGAGTCGGTCGGTCGAGAGTGGCACTGAATGTTGAGATTGGCACTGTCGGTTATCAAGAGCTCGATTTTCACGCCGGTTTAGGGATAACACGTCACCCCCAACCTCCCCGCTCTCAAGTTTCTGACTAGGCGGCAATTCTCAAAAGTTGTCTTTCTGGTCAAGTTCTTGTGGGTTCACTGTCATTTTTCGCCCCATAATGAAAAACCAAGCTACGGCACTGTGCCCGACGTTTTGGAAATTTGGGTGTACGTTCGTGTAAGTTGTCATTTGTTAGAGACATATTTGTCATACGTTGTATTCGCTGGCGGTTCGCTAGGGGTTGGCAGAGCTATAAAACGAGTCAACTACATACCTCGTTAGGACAGTACAATTTGCGCGCACGCGCCAGAGGTGTCAATTCTAAAAACAGAGCTATTGTAATTATTTTGTGTCCAAATCAAAGGAATGTTTCGCCAGGCTAAAGAAAAATATAAAATGTCTAGAAAAAAAAATCTCGCAGATGATATAACATTTCTAGGAATCACCTATAGATGGCGACATTATACTTTTTGTAAAATAATTTCTGTGTAACAAAAATTGAAAATAATAGCCAATCATGCAGGCTACCTAAGAGTAATAAGGCGGTGGCGGTGTTCAATCACGAACCAATTTTGAACCAATTACACTACCAACCAAAAGCCTATAGGACATGTGTCTATGGTGTCAAAATCATCCTAGTTATTAAATTTGGATTGTAGTATTTTATTTTTATTTTTATAACTTAAAGAGCAAATGAGAACAAAAGCCCAACAGACATTAACAAGGTTAATGTACTGAGTGATTATAAATCAAACTTGTACCCCTCTACACAGAGCTCTAATGGGCCAATCAATTGGTTCATTGCAACTCAGAACCATGATGCATATTTACAAGAAAATCACTGGAAAAATTCCAATAAAAGTGACATAAGTTAACAAAAAGTATTGCTGAATCCTTTCTCTTAAATAAATGCACATTCCCGCAACGTATATTTATTTAATTGTATTATTCTATTCTATATTATTATGGGCCGTCTTCAAATCCCAATAGAGAATTTCCATTGGTAAAGAGCTCAATCATGGAATTATGATGGTCAAAAGTACACAGATACCCCAAAATGCAATATTAGTTGGAACAAGCTTGTTTAGAGCCAAAATGTATCTCAATCACGCCACTGTTGTTTGCCAATGGAGTCACTTAAGCAAAGCTAGTCCCAAGATTGTCACTGGACATTAATCTCTCACAGATATTATAAATGATTTTTTTTTGTTGGGGGGGGGGGGGGGGGGGGGGGGGGAGAGCAAATCCCCCCCACCATGGCGCCGCCACTGTATGTGTAAGGCATGCGTGCGTCAAAAACCGTTGGCGCGTGCTATAATCGCGGGCCGTACATTCACTCGCACGGAGAGACAGATAGCCTTTTGACCCGATGTTCAAGAACTGTTATTTAACTTACAAAAACGAAAAGAAAGGACACTTAGAGTGGGGTTGGTTATCCAACTCCATTGGTTTTGGGATTATTTAATTTAGTTGTACCTAGGAATGTGATATTTAGAATTTTTGATGAGTATTCGCGCATACGTGTTAAACCAATGCGAATTGCAAATATTTAGGCAAATCGTGACCACTATCGTCTGACCACTTTCAAAACAATGTGAGCGCCCTCTGTAAGCCTCCCATCTTCGGCGATCGACTGTCAAGAGGGCGTTTTCCTCACAAAACTATAGGGCAGACTGCTATAGGGGGCGACATTGTTGCCGCTGACTAGGTTCAGATGTAGATGGATATGATTTGCCTAAATCTGCTTTTCCTCTTGGTTTAACAAGTAATCGAAGATAGCCGGCCCGCCCGACTCACTCCAAATCAACTCTAGGTGTCAAGTTAAGAATTTACATCCAGCACCACGCTTCAAATGTCAAAAATCCTCAATTTATAGCACATATTTTGAATTAAAATGGTCTTAACTATTTTATTAAACCACACAAACAATTCGTTCAAACGGAATATGGAGCAACAAGTAGTCTGTTAATTCCTTTACAAAAACTGAATTTAACAAAAATAATATGTAAGTGATACTATCGTCAACATTTGAGTGTAGAAGGGAAAAATCGCCCCCAAAATTGAAGGTTTTTTTGATAGTATATAGCTTCATAACCCAATGACCCATTTTTTTCAGTCAAGCGGCTATAGGTAGCTTTTAACCGGGAGCTACTTTTAGTTATGTACCAGTATCGTTCAATACTGGGGACAAATCTCACTAGTATCACGTGTACCAGTATCGCCCGATACTGAAACATAAAAACGTTCCAGTAACCCTCGATACTGCAATTTGGTGTTCCAGTATCGACCGATACTGGAACAGTAAAACCGCACCAGTATCGACTGATACTGGCAACTTTTATGTTCTAGTATTGAACAATACTGGTATACCAGTATCTGGGACCTATACACTCTCAGAACAGGTATCAAATAACCATGGGTTAAAAGAATGTTGGTTAAAAAGTATACAACATTGGTTATAGTCGAGCGGCGGCTCCCATAGACACTGTACTTTTAAGTACAGTGTTTATGCTTAAAAGCGTGGCACCCCCTCTTGCTCACGATGTAAAGCTAACCAAAATAAGTGTATTGGATCTTATAATTATTATCATGAATCACTATGGGTGTGAAATTTGTTGTAGTGTCTTATTATTAAAGAAATAATTAATCTCAGTCAGTGATTATGTAAAATAATTTCGCTGAATAAAGTATATTGCTGTAATATGGCATCGATCCATTGACTATGGAAAATTCAAAGTATTTGTACGATGGTGTTGCCATCCACGATCAGCGTCACTAAGCTTAGCTGTACACAAAATCCTATTCTAGTTTGCGTATAATGCATTTTGAATAGGCTAATGTTAAAATGTTGCAATATACAACATTAAAATGCCACAATCTGGCTAAAGTAATTATCGTATATAATATACGCGTAGACACTTTATTGGACACCATACATATATTTTTAAGACCGGTTTATAGAAAGATATAGAGGTGTTCGTCATAGTATTTTCATACATTAATCACACTCCTCCTAATCTGCCGATCAGTTATTCGTGAAGAAGCAAAGCTACAGAAAATAAGATTACTACTATATCAAAATAATACCTGTATCATAATGATACAATAATGGTACATTGGGATCAGTAGACTAACATGCATTCCTCTGAGGATACGACGCAGACCGTCTTCTGATATACTGCTACATTAGCGATGTGTACGCCTATTCAGACTCCCAGTTTATCGAGACGAACTAAGAGGTAAATCGAATTCATAAAATCTAGGGTATTAGGCCAGTATAATGTAAACAATTATTAGTATTGTATTGCCAGTTCAATCCTAATTACCAGCATTTAATTTTCAGTATTTATAAAAATCAGACGATAAAATGCCACGTAGGCCTAGGGCCTATACATTGTATTCAGATTTTTGGAAAATTATATTTTGATCATTTTTTGAAAGATTATAGGGCAACCTTTGAGTTCCTTGAATAAAAACACACCCGCAACTAGAGCTAACCCGCAACACGCATGTTATGTAATTTCTAAATTATTATTTCCGATATTTTGTTAAAGTATTTCTTTAAGTTACGCAGTCAATTAGGCAACACCATGCTGGTATTTTGTGATTTCGCATTGTTTATTTTTTTTAAAGTGACCCCATCCTCCTTTTTCAAAAATTAGGACGAGAAACTAGTTGTTATTTTTATTTGGCCTTGTATTTCAACGTTATAAATGATTTAGTATTTAAAGGATGCTGACAAACTTAGGTACACGTACTTCAATTCAATTTAGTCATTCATTTGATGTTTATAAAATGTTTGAGAAGTAAGCCAACATCATGTCATTCGAAAAAAAAGCTCAAACATGTTTATTATTGTTTGAATTACAGACCTGTTGAACTATATCTATCACGGCGTATTTCATAACATGTATAGAATATTACATACTTTACACGTATAATGATGTACAGATGAGTTTGTCTGCTAATCTCTTTTGAAAATACTAAAAAACTAACTATATAATGTAAAGAGGCTCGCAAGGTTGCTATCTACCGTAGATAGCACTGGACCCTACCATGCCAAGTCCATTTATTGGTCACGTTGACATCTACAATTAAGTCAACTAAAACGTATAATGATATATTCCGAATATACATCATTGTTTACGTGACTGCTATCTACCGTAGACAGCTTTCAACTTGACTTGCCATGATTATACATGTATATTTTATGACGTGACTGGGGTATAACTCGCAAAGCGGAGAGGGGACCAAAACACACAGAATAATCATAACGGACAAGCTTTTTAAGTTTACTATATATATATAATGTTATTTATTAATAAATGAACGGTTCACTTACTCAGATATCATACATGGCACACCCAGCAATCTTTTACTAAATCATAACTGAATTGACATCGCTGCAATCTGAGTTTCTGTGTAAATATCAGAAACCCGCACGTGGGGAATAATCTTAAATAGAGTAAATTATTACATGACTTCTCAGCGTGATGCGTCGACAGGAACTGGTCAATGTTAGCGTGGCCAATATCAAAATGAGTTTTCGACACGGCCGAACAGTGTTGCCAGTTCCAGTCAATCGTGGCCTAAATGAAAGGAATTGAAATATCTAGAATAGATAGTAAAACGGCGTCACAACATATACGTAAAGGGCTAATTGTTAGTTTTATTTAATACAGGCTTTGATGAGACATTCGCATTCGGAACTCTTGGTTGATAGAGAGAAAGAAGAAGATAATTGATTACGGAGACTAAAACAATCTCATTTATGTGTGCAATATAGTTTATAATATTACATGAATTATACAATTTACCGTTTTGAATATTCTTATGTCAGGAATTAATTTGACTGCCTTATATTATTATATCGAGTATTCATTTTTATTTATATTTTTTTTTGATAAATAAATTATTTGTTTATATGAAGACAAACATTTTAAATGTTTAACGCGTGTACTGCTGTTTTATTTATCGGGGTGATTTAATTTTTAGATTAGGAGGGAGTGTGATTAATGTATGAAAATACTATAACGAACCCCTCAATATCTTTCTATCAACAGGTCTTACAAATATATGTATGGTGTCAAATAAAGTGTCTACACGTATATTATATACGATAATTATTTTAGCCAGATTGGGGAGTTTTAATGTGGTTTGTTGCAACATTTTAACATAAGTCCATTCAAAATGCGTGATAGGCAAAACAAAAAGGGATTTTGTGTACAGCTAAGCTTAGTGACGCTGATCGTGGATGGCAACGCCACCATAAAATACACTGAATTTTCCATAGTCAATGGATCGATGACATATTACAGCAATATACTATATTCAGCGAAATTATTTTACATAATCACGGGCTGTGATTATTATTTCTTTTAAAATAGGACACTACAACAAATCTCAAACCCATAGTGTTTCATGATAATAATTATAAGATCCAATAAACTTATTTTGGTTAGCTTTACATCGTGAGCAAGAGGGGGTGCCACGCTTAAGTACAGTGTCTATGGGAGCCGCCGCTCGACTATTAAAAATGAAGCGTTGGTTATAAATGACTTTTAATACTGCGTTGGTTAAAGAGTAAAAATATAATTAATTTTTAGTTTATTCAACGTTGGTTAAGGCATCATAAATTTAACCAACAATAGGTCATAACAAGATTCCCGCCAAAGAATTTCAATATTATTTAGACCACGTCAGAATTTGTATATGAAATCAATCGTGTTATTTTCCGCCCCTGGTATTTACATTGGCGCTCATCAATTGGCATCATGTTGCCAAACTAATATTGGACCAATATTGGTTTTACATTGGCGCTCTTCAATTGGCATTATGTTGGCAACAAATATTGTTCCAATAATGGGCACATTAGGGGCGGAAAATAACACGATTGATTTCATATACAAATTCTGACGTGGTCTAAAAATTGCGGCCGCTGTTTCAAGTTAGAGCTTCCCGGCCTCGTGGCTAGGATCTTGTGCCTTGTCCTGTCCCTTGTTGGTCCTGGCCACGTGTTTGGCGCCAATATTGAAAGCCGATATCGGGCTAATGAAACATCAATATTGTAATGTTGTATGGGTTAGTTTAGCAAAAAAAGAAAGAAGAAGTTTAACCAACATTTTTTAACCAACTACTGTTTGTTAAAACATATTAACCAACAAATGATTAAAAATTGTAACCAACCACAGGTTAAAGTTTAAACAACAGCTGTTGGTTACAGTTTCAACCAACCAATTGTGTGGTTCACCTGGTAACCTCCCGTTGGGTTGGTTAAAATTTTTAACCTTTGTTCTGAGAGTGTAAAGTATATACACTTTTTCTGAAATATATGCACTTTGTCTCCCAGAGAAACAGAAAGATAGGAGTGGCTACCTTAAAAGAATGTTAACCATTGATCATAACACCATATGTCATTCTATTGTGGTGAAGCAAATTATCCCCTCCAAAATATAGGGCGTGTCTTCCCCCAATTAAAATGTTAACATTGATCATAACGCCATATGTCATGTAAAAAGGAAGCAATTATCCCCTCTAAATGATAGGGCGTGTCTTCCTCAAATAGAATGTTAACCATTTATCATAACACAATATGTCACGTAAGAATCTATAATGGTGACGAGGCATCTTTACCAGTATGGCCATGTGTTTTGAACTTGCCACCCTTCCCGTTGCATGTCCAGATTTTTACATTTGACACCATCTGAGATTCGAATTAGCATATCGCAATAACTACTTGTTCTACCCCATAAAAAGTATATTTTCTGAACGGTAATCTCACAAGGAATCTAAATATGTGATTGGAATTTACATAAGACCTAATGGTAACATGTTGTGATTAAGGATGTTAAAAAAATATCGATTTTTTTCATATTTTGATTAAAGCTCAATATTTTTTTTTATTCCTATCCCAATCATCATTTTACTGTGCATATTAGTTCCTCATGCAATTTACCCATCAGAACATAATGGTTGTCAAGTGTAACTTGTTGAAATATACTATATCGGGAAGTAAATGAGCACAAACGTTTACATTTCAAATTTATTAGAGGTTACACATATATTTTTTTGGCTATTCATCCTATCCTATTTTAAGCAAGATTTCTGAATTCCCTATTCGAGAGCTTTCCAAAAATGTATAATTTTGCTATAATCGGTTGAATAATTTTGTTTTTATTCAACTTGCATTCACTGGAGTTTGTTTACAACTTTTGATTAAAACCAATCAACTACTGCAGTCTGAGTAAGTACATTCTACTACAGTTTGTAAATTTTAAAGTATCAACCCATCTACATCTATACTAGTCGCGTATGTACAGGGGGGGGGGGGGGGGTTCACGTGCACCCCCACAGGACTAAACTAAACCAACTTTTTGGGTCTTTTAGGTCCTTAAACACATTTTAGATGTTGACAGCGGCCATCTTGGATTTAGGCGTGTTAACAAAGCAAATGTCTGGATATGAGTATCTTGTGGCCTACTACATACATCCCACTATTACAACTATACTTTCACCATACAATTTAATAACTATATGTCATTTTTTGAGATTTGACCAGTTTTGGCGGCCATTTTGGACGCCATCTTGGATATCTGGAGAGCATCCAGTTTCTAAAATATGTTTAAGGACCCTAAAAGACACCCACAAAAGCGCTATGGTCTATTTGGCCATCACAAGACAGTGACGTAACCGCATATTCTACTAATTGCAGCACATAACGCGCGCCTACTCGCGGCGGTGGCGTATACACACGAGAGTTGAAAGGCGGAAGATACATACGCGTGTATAAAAGCTGCGCCTGTTAAGTTACGTCACTGTCAAGAGGAAGCCAAATAGAGTATAACCAACTGAGCTAATCCTCCTCAATGAAAACTTTTGTTATGAAGGTAAGTTGAACTTAGTGACGAGTTCAGTGATAAGGTAAACACTTTACATTGATATAACGCGCAATGGGCCCACGTCACATGAGGTTGAGCTCGCGTAAGCTCAACCTCACCCCAAAACGGTGCAATAGTTATCCGTTGTGCGCACTACGTCATCTCGACCTCAAGGCTCTGATTGGTTGGTGCTCAAACGTGAGAACTGAAAAACTCATGAGCTTTTCCACGCACCATCACGCCGCACTGCGTCAGTGGTTACGGCGCAGCGGGAGCACTGCGTTGGTGGATACGGCGCAGCGTGACGAACGTTAAAAAAGCTTCAGTTTAAATTTGACCAATCAGGTGCTTTGGTGTCGTTGGTTGGCAATATTTTGTGAGTTCAAGCATGCGTGCGCAGCCTGATCGAAGTGCGCCCACGTATGTCGAACTGTGGCCAGGAGATTATGTGCCGTAGGTCCATTCAATGATTTATCTCGTTGTTAAAAATATTTATATTATATTAATATTTAGTGATGCCAAAAGGGTTTAGATCGCGAGCGATCTGAACAAGGGTACCTGGCTGCTGTAAATTAGTAACTCCCACAATACAGCACGGTCGATACCTCAAAAATACACTACAACAACAAGTACCGTATACACTATACGAAAAATATTATTTGTAAATAAATCTTCACTTGATTCTGTTCCGTGCTCACAGTGTCAAGCTGGGCCGAAGGCACCGTACGCGGATAGCCCGCCGCTAGGCGCTAGTAAGAAAAGGAGCCGCAGGCCGCCTGCGGCCGAGGCGACTAAACCCGGCTTGTTACGAACCGATTTAAGGTAGGTCCAATTTTGATGAGCCCATATTGACTGACTTTACTTTTTACTGTGGCCAAAATTACGAGATAGAATTTTTTTTTTTTAATGTGGCCTCCTCCTGCGTTATGGTAAATGTTCAAAGTCAATCACTTTCGACCGTTTTCAATTTTGTGACTCTATTCATATGCCGTAATCACAGTAGGCCCCTAACGATTTCAAAGCCTGTTGATTTCAAATAATGCAGATTGAATTTTACGGGAGATTATGTTAACCGCATATCGCGAAATTCGGCTTTTGGTAGCACTCCTTCAACATTAAAATGTATGGAAAACCATTAACTGATGTGCAGCCAACCATCTATGCAAATAATGAAACGGTGATGTGCAGGCAATATACTCCATAACCAGAACACTTAGGCTCCGCGAAATTTGCTTATTGAGTTCATGAACTTTTAACATTATTTGCATATATAGATAGTTGACCCTAGGTGACCTTTCCTTTGCAAGCCGAGCCGAGCTGAGCCGAGCCGAGCCGAGCCGAGCCGAGCCGAGCCGAGCCGAGCCTAGCCGAGCCGAGCCGAGCCGAGCCGAGCCGAGCCGAGCCGAGCCGAGCCGAGCCGAGCCGAGCCTAGCCGAGCCTAGTCAAGCCAAGCAAAAAGTAAATACAATGAAACAAGAAATGTCTTTAAAAAAGACAACGCCTCAGCGTAAACAAACCAATATTTCTGTTTCAATGGGGTTGGGTGTATGTTTTTTACAAATGATTCAGAAATGAAGACACATAGTGATTCTTTTACGGAGTGTTAGTTATTCTTTATTTTATTATTAAAGCTGTAATAAAATATATGCCTCTGTTAATGTACACTGTGTTCAAAAATAAGAATTTCTGTTTGAGTAGAGAATCACAGATGCTTATAGTCATATGGAAACTAGTAATAGTATGAATGTTAAGCTGCTCTTCAGGGGAAAATCACATCAAAACAGACTAGCTGTGCCCAGAAATTGGAATTGATGTTAATTCAATATCAATATACAAGTTATTTTGTAATTTTTGATCCCCGGTCGACGCGCGGCGATTTATGCGTTGGTTTTTCTTCCAAAATTGGTTAAAAAATTCTGTCCATCTACACTCTGGATCCTACGCCATTTCGATCTTTCTATACACATGATGATGAAGTAAGCTTACTACCAATAAATGGACACATTTTCACACTGCCGCGACTCCATACCAAAAATGATCGGAAAATACAGGCAGTATAAGATAAATCGCATTATGAGTAGATTCCTAACATTTTCACGTACTTTAGAAATTAAAGTAAACTGGGAAATTGCTGTAAAAGCCGTTTAATCAGCGCTTTAAAAGCGTGTCGTAGTAATCCAAATAATAGTAATCGAACAGCTGATTTTGAGATACCCGTGTTTACCTGCATTTGCGCATGTTCAGTTAAACACGTAGTACAATTCCTCCAATCAGAGCCCTGTTTTTAGTCGCGTCGGCATGCTTAGTTAGCAATGATTACAGCCAAAAGGCCTTTTAGCCTTCCTATTGTACCAATATTGTTTTGCTAGCCTCAGACCTGCTAAATTTAGAATGGTCGTGCCATTCACAAGTGGTAGACTAGGGATATTAACTACAGCGCCTCCAAGTGAAAGCATTTTACTTTTGAACTAATCATCCATGACTGAATTTTCCAAATACCAGTAGGACAATAATAACATATTGTTTGGTTGTCCTCGACCTTTCTGTCTTATTTCCCGTCAGTTCTGAAACCTCGCAACTTTATTCATAATCAAATTACCCGCTCATGCTTAACCGATGAACATATGAAGAGCTGTGTTGCAAAAGGGCCTACATCCACTTCTACCTGTTACTCATTTGGCATTATTGAATGGATGGCTATTCATTATGTGGAATGTGGCTTGTATTGTTCGTGCCTCAATTGGCGTGCATGGATGCACTAATCCAAGTCATGAACAGCCATACAATAATTTGATTAATTCCATGGACTTGTCAATGAAAATTCAATAATGCAAAATGAGTAACATGTAGGAGTGGTCTGTAAGCTCTTTTGCAAAAAAAACCACCTCTTCATATACCTGTTGTATCAGTGCAGTGGCGCCGGATTTGACTACAGATAGACCAGTGTGCAATGAAGGCATTCATGTGTACATGTAGTAGCGTGTGATTATGCTAATATGACGTGAGTTCAAACGCCGATTATTAGCCGTTGATGGGCAGAGTGTCGATTGGGAAAATGTGTTGAAATTCTTTTGATGTTGTATTAGTTTGTTTCATTATTGACATAATTGTTCATCGGCATATGGTGAGCGTGGTAACTCACTAAAATGTTTTAGAGATGACCAAATATAAGGACTGACCGAACTTAAGGGTGTATTGATATTAGAATATTTATTGAATCAATTCAATAAGTAAGCTATCTAAATATTCCTTGATGTATACATAATTCTACGAACGAAATCATTCTCTTCACTGCACACATTACAGAGAAATCTGGAAATGAAAGTTTCAAACATTTTAATTTTTGTTGAATTTTGATTTTTTTGTTACACTCATCTGTATCGATCTGCTATGTTGCAGGGGAATGGCATTTGGTTCTTATCTCATTCATAATAGAGGTTTGACTAATATTCATTACATCCATACCATTAAACAACAATTTTGATATGTCAATTTTCTAATATAGTGGAAATCAAATAGTTATCTTTAGACAATTGACATCAGAGCAAGCGACCATTGATGTTTAGCTGTGGTTCGATTCCTATTGTTCAGCTGGTCGCTAGTGGCAAGGGCGTCCCCAGAGGGGGGGGGGGGGGGGGGGGGGTGTGGGGGGTGTCACACCCCCCATTCATCAAATATGTCGGCAAAATCATGGTGCTGTGGGCAAATCAAAGGAAGGAGGAAGAAAAGGGAGAAAGGAAAGAGAAAGGAAAAGGGAAAGAAGGGGAGAAAGAAGGGGAGAAAGAAAGAAAAAAGAAAGAGAAAGGAAAAGGAAAGAGGAAAGAAAGAAAGAGGAAAGAAAGAAAGAAGAAAGAAAGAAAGAAGAAAGAATGAAAAAAAGAGAAAGGAAAAATAAAGAGGAAAGAAAGAAAGAAAAAGGAAGAACGAAAGAAAGCCCTATAACAATTATCGTATGCGCAAATGATGTTGTGTCGGCATATGCTATGTTAACATAAATCAAAAATGAACAAAGGCCATATGGAGGTATGAATTTGTAGGCACTGTGAACGAGCCCATTTTTATGAGATTTTGTGTCGGCGCACGTGAACAGCCTAGGCCCAAGTCTTTGTTTTGCTTATTGTCAAGACACCTAGCAAAACATTGTGTCGGCAGAGTATAGGCCTATAATAGACTAGGCCTATAATGGGCAATGTGTGGGACCTGTATTGCTCTTTAATTATACTAACTAGGCCTATATCATTGCCGTTGTCAATGCAAACCCAAGTCAATAATGTCGCCAATGGCCAATCATTTTGGCACATAGGTTACGAGATATTAAATAATTTGCCTATAATTATGTAAGTTGATGTAGGCCAATTGCATTCATTGTACTAATTGTGACTTTGCAAGCCCACTATCAGTCTATCGCAAAAGTAAGTCCAAATTCAACGTTTAGGTGTCAATGCAATGTAAGAGCTTATAAGTAGACTCTGTCCTAACTTCGACTTGAACAATGCAAATTATCATTATAATTAAGACAATAAGCACAACTGTCGTTAATTGCTTGAGACCAGAATTTGTGTGTGCACCAGGGGCACAATCGATATCTCACGTAATGGTATAGGTCTATTATGTCGATGTCGGACATACAGAATGTAGGCCTATCATGCCTATATTGAACATTTGATCATGTTTTGTTAGCATTATTTAACTAAACAAGTTAAACATGACCATTTTAGTTTCAAAACTGAAAATCTTTGTGCGCTTCGCGCGCATTCTTTCTACAGGTTTCAACAATATAATGGATCTCGAACCAAACCAAATATTATATGGGGGACGTTAAAAGTCACACTGGACCCTTTAAATGTTAGAAATGCCAAATGTTGCGCCCTTCGCGCGTATAAGTTTCAATGTTTCATTAGTCAAGCTGAACAAGATGGCTTCAGGAAAGTTTTCCATGACCATTTTATTTAGCTTAAAAATTGAAAAAACTGTTTGCGCTTTGCGCGCATTCTTTCTACAGGTATCAACATTATAATGGTCTCGAACCAAACCAAATATTATAAGTGTTAGAAATACAAAATTTTGCGCGCTTCACGCGTATTAGTTTTAATGTTTCATTATTTAAGCTTAATTTATAGTATCAGAATGCTTCAACCAGTTTTCAATGACCATTTTAGTTCAAAAACTTAAAAAAATTTGCGCGCTCTGCGCGCATATGATTTGGATACAGCCATACGATTTGGATTTGGACTTGATATGTATGTAACTATGCAATATCAAACCGTCAAAAACGTCATACTTGACCATTTAAGTGTAAGAAATGCCGGTATAAGATTAACAAGATAGCTTGAGGATTTGTGCCCCCCCCATCAAAACAGTCCTGGATACGCCCTTGGCTCGACGCTGTTTTATTTTAACATTTCAATTATCATTATCAAATTTGTGTCCCCCCTCCCATGTCTGAAAACGGATTGACGCCCCTGACCATACAGTCCATACTAAAATATGCGTGTGTGAACTCCGGCGAGCGAAGCGAGCCGACATTTTTTTAGTGTCGGCACAAATGGCTTTGTCGGCAATTGATGACCTTTACACCCCCCCCCCCCCAATGAAAAGGGTCTGGGGACGCCCTTGGCTAGTGGGCGCTGCATTTGATGTTCATTATATTCTTGCGGTAGCACTTGTGTCACATTGAACAACGTGCATGTACAATCCTCGATGATCGGTCGAATTACGACAAAATAATACTGTGCTAAATAGGGGTGGAATTTTCTGGGAAATTCCATTCATTAATGAAGGGTTAAGAGCAAAAGTTGTGCCGATTCAGTCGATATTATATTAAGATCAAAATTATATTTGGATGGAAACATTGCATGTTGTGTAGGAATTTTATGAGCAATCTGTATTAAATAATAAGGTGGGATATTAAGTGTCGTACAATATTTATTTTGTTACAGTTTATGGCTGTTTTCATGGGGTTGGCTGGTTTGTTTCCGTACAGCAGACAGAAAGTGGCTAGGAATTTCTGGGAAATTCTCTTTAGAATAAAAGGGTTAAGAGCAAAAGTGTTTCCGATTCAGGCGATATTAGATTAAAGTTATTTTTGGATGGAAACATTGCATGTTGTGTATGAATATTATGAGCAATATGTATTAAATAATATGCATATAATATGGTTATGAAGTAATGTCATTATGACTAGCTCGAGTGAACTTGTTAGGCCTATATGTGTCATACAAAACACTCACTTTCGCGTCATACAAGCCAGCCAGTTTCCCTATATGAACATGACACTTACTAGTCATTACTTTCAGGCCTACATTGCCCTAGACAGCTTCACCTTTTCAGGTATCGTATGCATTGTACTTATTTATATTCCATTAACACAAGTAATAAGATATGTTTTTTGCCCTATTGTTGTCAATGTAGCACGCACAATATACCGCTCAAATGCGCCTTCCTACAACGCCAATTCGAATAAAGACCGCCTTCGGCGGAATAAATCTATTTACTATTTAAACTTTAAACAAATACCAAAACCAAAACCACAGATTATGCCCAAACGATAGTTATTTAATAAAATCGCAACATTATAACCATACATTACTGCATGAGAAGTTGCATGATATCGGGTATTCTTAGTATCTAAATAAAGAACTGACGTAATAACAGTATTACGTACTAACCATGACACAGCGTTCATGCTCACGTGTATAGCCACGTTAACTCTGACTTGCTGGTGGAAGGAATAACTCGATTCCATTTTGAATTCTCATTACCCATAGTGACGATTATCAACGGAACGCAAGTAAGTATATCATAATTGTAAAAGAATCGTTGTCGGTCATAGGATCAAGCAAATTTCGGACATTCTGTGCGCAAGATATTATTTTAGCTAATGCTCTGTCACACCTAGCCGATTTGGCTCGCCGTAGCATACCGAAGCACAAATATGGCGATTTTCGGGGATCGGTACTAGTACGGTATAGCGCAACGGTATCATTTCGCTAAGAACGGTAGTAAAGGCCCTGTCACACAATGGCGTATCGCCTGAACGTATGCCAACGTATGCGAAATATCGAAAAATACGTTGGTGTACGTTGGTGTACGCTGATATAAGTTAGGGGTAAGTTGGGGATACGTCGTTTACGTTAAGAGCACGATGTGATATGCTGTGAAAAATTGGAACACGTCGGGCCCGCGAAAAATTATTGAGCATGTTCAAAATTTCTCGACGTACTCGAGCTATAATAATTTGAGAACCCCCGGGATCAAATGGCTATCTTGTTTCGTTTACTTATTTCAGGCGGAAACAAGATGACGTCGAACAAGTATGTCTTTATGATTTTACTCCTATTAGTAGACGTACCTGCACGAGAGGCTACGAGGACTGGGGTAAGAGGATGAGAATAATAATTTTGTTTCAAATTCACCATTCTCTCATGTAGCTTGGTGGTTATAGTTTTAAGGCAAAAGGAAACAGGTTGGGGGGGGGGGGGGGGGGGTGAAATTAGAATTATACATGTTTCAGAAATGCAAGGACCCACTGAAAGTAGGCTATACCTATAGTCAGTATTCGTATCACTGGTGGTGCCCAAACGTTTCCACGGTGTTTGAAAACACTCATGGTGTTATTACTTATTGTCGTCACATATACATGCTTTGCTTTTCTAAACACCTTTGTATTACAAGCATCAATAAGTGTACCAATAAAAGGGATTTCTGTGTTATGTTATCGCAAGAAAAATCGGATCACTCATCAATTTCAACACAACTCAACACAAAAGTTGGTAACCATGACTGTTCTTAAATCGCGGAAAAGGGGTTATATTTTCGATTGTCAGCGCGGACATCAAAATCATGAATTAGTTTCCGCGAAATTCAAAAAAAGTGGTATTTTACGAAGAGGAAAAAACAAAAAACATCACAGTATGGATTTAATCATTTGAGTAGAACATGGTAACAATCCAAATACACCATTTGGGGTACACCAGTTTATAACACAGGACCATTAACTCCTGGTTGGGAGCAACAAGTTTTTTTAATCTATTTAATGTATGTATAAAGTGTCTTTGAAAAGGGGTATTTAAAATGATAGAAATTGAAAACCAAAAAAAGGGGGTATTTTTCACCCCAATTTTGTCATCGTTTTTGCCAAAAAAAGGGAGGGGGGGGGGGGGTAAAATTGTTGCAAAAATCCTTGCAAAGGGGTACTTTGAAAAAATGAAGAACAGTCATGGTTACCAACTTTAGTGTTGAGTTGGGGGCCGGGAGGATTACAAAGCATATTGCCCGCATCTTAAATCTCATACTTAAGATGCACTCCCTTGGTCGTGAACCAAGTCTTAACGAAATCGCATAAAACATGACATCTTGTTAAAAAAATATTCATACAATTAATATTAAAGTTTTACACAAACAGTTACAATTAAATTGTTGTTGCCAATGCCAACTTTATAGACATTGTAAAGGCAATTTTTGCAATGTCATTATCCACGAAATTCTTAACCCAATATAATTTCGAAGGAGACAAGGAACCAGAAAACATAGGACATTTTAATACTACCCATATCATAATCTGAAATGGCTGTTTTCCTCTTAGGGAGCACATCAAAACTCGACCGCCCGGCAACCGCCGGTTCGGTGCGGTTCCGTGCGGTTGCAGCCGGTTTCTATTGTTCTAAACAATGACATGCGGTCCAACCTGGCGGAATCGCACGGAACCGGCGGTTGCCGCGCGGTCGAGTTTTGATGTGCTCCCTTAACTGCTTCATTCCTGTTCAAAATTAATTTGGTAAACATGGTGTAATTCTTAACGACAACAGTTGCAGGACGCCAACCGGGCTCCTACCAATCATTGCTAATCGTCTCATTTTCCATGCACGGATCGAACTTTCGATTTGTTGCCTTTTATTATCCCAGTTGCAAGTGGAGTATAAAAGAATCAGGGCTAAATGTAATGCCGAAAACTCCCGCAAAAACTGTAATGGTATATTATGGGGACAATTTCCAATTAACATGGCCACGTTTATTGGCATTACTTTTGTGGTCTGGTGGGTAATCTTTCGCCGCGAGAGCGGGAGGGACCGGGTTCGAGACAGTGCATTTGTAAGGTCTTCGTTAATTTCATTCACGCATATTTGTCCGATTCTTTATATTATTTATTCATTCACGTACACGGGATTGTATTCTTTGAACGATCCTCGCGTGAATTTAATTGAGGTTCGGTAATAATATGGCTTGACATATGTTCTGCTAGAAACGGGCTTATATGTCAAAATAAATCTAATATTTACAACTTTATGTCTGATCATTTTACGAGGATATTAATACATAAATAAAGATTTTTAATAAATTTGTTATAGCCACAGATATCTCATATCATGTACTACCAATGAAACATTATGCAGTTTTTGCGGTTTTTATTCACAGTGGTTTATTTAAATAACTCACCTAATCTGATCAAAGTCTACAATGATCAAAGTTCACTACTATTTCATTTTTTTATTTCTCCTTTTTTCTTTTAAGGATGACATTGAAAGAAGGTAAGCTATTTTATGTTTTTATTACCAATATCAGGCCTTCTGGCAGGGTGAGTACCCCGTCCCTGCACTTTTGGTCATGAGAAGAAGTCGGAGCTAATCATGATCTATTGTTGACGAGAGTTGGACAAGTTAAGATTTGTCCGTTATGAAACGTGTTAAATGCCAAGCCTATTTGTTTTAATGTCAAAGTTTAATTTTCAGTGTGGGTGAATGTGGCTTGACCTTGGGGCAAGAGGTTGGACTGGGATTACTAGGCGGAGCAACAGCGGTTGGCGTGGTAATTGTCGGCCTTCCTCTGCTTGGTTTCACATCAGCTGGTATTGCTGCCAGTTCCGTTGCATCAAGTCTGATGTCGGCGTCTGCCGTAGCCTCTGGCGGTGGTGTGGTGGCAGGAGGGTTGGTTGCAACGGGACAGAGTATTGCAGCTACGGGAATCGGATTACAAGGGGCTGCCATGGCCACAGTAGGCACTGGTGTAACTGCTGGCGTCGGGAGTCGTGCTTGGTGTTGGTATAAGAATGAATAGGTTGTGTTTAATGTTATAACATTTAAACATAGCCAAGAAATGTTACTCTCTATACAATATACATCATGAAATAAGATATACAACATATACCCCATATGCTATTATTATAAATAAAGTAACGCATGGTCCTAAGAATGGTACCACACACATAAATAATGATTCGACTTAGACCTATTACTAGCAGATTAAACCACAATCAAGTTGAGTCATCCCAAATGATGTTCTAGTGGGACAATTTTGGAAGTTTCTGGGAATAAGGATAGGTAATATTAAAAATTAAAAAAAATCTAGTAATTGACAATTTACAGGATTTTGGTGCGTGTAATAATAGTCAAATGCCTTAGATTATAAAGTATTTTATTCGACCTCAAGCCAGACACTTTTAAAATGTACGTGATAACATGATTGTAACGATTGGGTTCTATCTTCATTTAAGGAGTTACAACACTAGCGTGAACTCTTATTAAGATATTTTAAGCTATATCTCGCATGATCTCTCAATAAAATCTTTACCCTAAAGTTTAACTTCAGTTCTAAATTGGCGAGACATATTTGATTTTTCTGTCACCGCGCACAAAAGTAATCCATGCGTATGCGCGAGATTATGGCCACACTCGCGCGGTATTTGATATGATGCAGAGTGCGCTTGTTGCCACCATGCGCGTCCGCATCCTTCTGTATTCATTCGCTGCTGTAAGGAGGCTTCACCAAATTGGAACTGATCAGACTATAGACTAACTCTGACTTTCTTACATGAAGGTAACACCAACAATTGAGACACTGTTTGACCCACATCTAAGACTTTATATGTACGCTAAGCCTTCAAGATTTAAATTAAAGAAATCAACAGATGTTATTTCAGATTGCAAATAATGTGTTCCACAAAGGTTTTTGTTTAATATAGGCCTACACATGGAGAATGTGGAGCATGGAGACTATTGTTCGTCAAAGTAAACATCGGTCACACTGACGTAAACCATAAAGCAAGATTGTCACATTTTTCAGAAAATTGTTCAATATTTGTTGGAAAAGTTTAAAAAAGAGCTTTAGTAGAACGATGGTGTGATGGTGACGACGGTTGAATTAAGAAAGGAAGAATCATCCAATTGTCAATCGTTCATTTGGGAAATAAAAACGGTAAAGGTACTAGAATTATTCAATTAAAAGAAATGCAAACGTCTTGAACCGCTAAACAAAAAAGCACATATAATTCATGTGTTTTGCATTGTTTATCGGTTATCATGGAGACCCCTGTGTATCCAGTTGTATGCATGATATTAATTGAATTCATTTGTGCCGCCGCCGAACAGCTGAAAAGCTGACATGAAAACACCCACGTTTTAAAAGTGTAAACAGAAATATTGAAGAAACACTGAAGCTTGATTTGTAAAGTTGAGACTCGGAAACTTTGTTTGATACCAAATAAGACACTGTTAAATTATTTCGTGCTACAGATAAGATGTTTTAAATAATCGATATTTTCTGCATACCTACAAACACGTACCTCGGACACGTAACCCAATTATAATATATTTATTGTATGGTATATTTACATGTATTACTGGAAATGTATTGTAATTTATGTCTTTTGTTTTGAGCAAAATAAAAATAAGACAGAAACAGATAGTCTATTTACTTTCCTCTAGACAGTGACGTAACGTTACAAGCACAGCATTTACGTATCTTCCGTCTCTCTACGCGCCTGTACATGTACGCCAGCACCCAATCTATGCCAGCACCTTTGGAGGGCGCTCGCGTTTATTCAGTGAATGATACAGTCGACACGGCACATCAGTCTCGTGGAAGGGAAATACAGTGTGAGTCAAAAAGTGTGAGTCAAAAGAAGATGTACGGGAATGAATATTTGTTTAAAAAAGCCCTCACGAGATTTGTTTACAGCAGCAACGAATGAGTAAAGAAGGACGCAAGCGAGCATGAAGGCAACAAGCATATTATGCGTAAGGCATGCATGCGTCAAAAACCGCATGGGAGTGTGTTGCGACCTATAATCGCGGACGTACATTTAGATTACTTTTGCGCACGGAGAGATAAAACAAGAATAGTTGGAGCAAATGATTTTTCTATAGGGTATTCATTACTTCATGAATAATCGCGATAGCTGCGTATCAAGTGCGCTCCAATACAATTAATCGTTAGATGAGAACGCGCACGCCGAGCGCAGGTTACTAATAATTGCCCGAAAGTACTGCGCCAAAGTGTTCCATTGTTTTGCTCACTGACCGACCAATCAAATAAACGCCTCACGCCCCTAAACTGAATATTCATTGAATTATGAGGAAACACGATTAAAGCTTATTTCTGATTGGTTGAATGAGGGGATGACCCGACTCAGACTGTTTCAATAACTAAGAAGGGCAGGGGTGGACAAAATAAACAAAACAACTAATTAATTATTAGCGAGATTATATCGGTACAAATCAACGCTTTGGATAAATATGCATCTTTTTCAGTAATGAATGAGAATAATGACTGCTTAACAACTGTTTTCGCGAATTTGTTGTGAAATACTCGGTTGCTGTTATGGTCATTCGGAATTGTCCCTCAGGGGCTGCGCCCCTTCGGGACAATTCCTCAGACCATAACATCAACCTCTTATTTCACAACAAATTCGCGAAAACAGTTGTTACGCAGTAATTATTCTCTAATCAATGATTTGTTTGGTACAAATTAAGCAGCCAGGCATGTATGGATGATTAGCTGTGATTCACTAAGCACTATATATCATAGAAAAATAAATTTGTTACATTATTTCATTTGGAAGGGCTTATGGCTTAAGGCTTATAGTACTGAAGCCATCATATAACGTTATAACTATCCACTCAATTTTTATGAAAGACTGGTCAAATTACGGGAAAGGAATTTGCGCATTTAAAGTACATCTCAGATATTTGGTACCCAATATTGATTTTGAAATAGCTAACATAAGTAATAATCAGGAAATTGTTGTGATATCTGTATACACATCCCTCCGTGGTGTGACTTATCACTGCTATAGGTAAAAGCTGAGTGTGCACAGACTTGGCAAAAGTCTATTAATACTTGTCCAGCCACCCACGCAAACAATGGAAGGAATATTCAAGGACATGCCCACGCTAAGGGACCAATGTTTTGAAATTCGCGCTACAAGAAACTTCAAATGCCATTCAGCAGTGTACAGAAAAGGGTTTTATGCATAGGGTGTATATAACTTTAAGGTAAGGTGACCATGTGCTGACATGAGAGCCTTTACATACAGGCACCATCTTAAGGCCTGTACTAAGTCTAAATAGTCAAGGCCATAAAAACAAGTAGCCATCACAAGGTTGGATTAGCGTGTATGGTTAGTCAAGTAAAGTATTGGCCAATCTGAAATCAGGTTTAATAAGAATTGTGACAATGCTGATAATCATACAAGGCCAACAAAGAGCACTTAGGATTGAAATGTTCATGGTTGTACAACACTCAAGAGGCACTATATTTATAATTCAATATTTGGGCATTTATGCTCTGTTGCACTGTAGCTTTTAACTGATCATGATTTCACAGCTGAGTACACATTTTATAAAAACCTATAAGGGATGTCAATAAGCACATAATACATATCCCTTGTGTGTGGTGTGTGTACATGACTGCACACACAAATGGCACCGGTACTGCGGTAGATTCAAATGCACGTTCCCTGTGGTTATGCCTGGTGAATCATTTGTTTGCATACAAATAAAGCTAAGAGGATGTATAACATGCATACTCATTGCTTAAACACATGCAATATTCATACCATTTTCTTGTGTATGTATTACGCTTTAATTTGATAGATCACAAACCCGTATTAAAGGTATGGATATGTTCAAATAAATTATAGAATATTGGTAGTAAACTATGCAAATTAATGAAATAAATAGATAAATACAATGGAATGTTCCATTTTTCTCATACAAAAATGTCGGGAGTATGTTTATGCACAACTTATCTGATTTCCAGGCATTCAAGATAATATTATACACGTCCACATCTCCAGATATAAATTAAAATGTGTTTTTGACTTGATGCTAATTAAATATCTATCTTATCTATGCATACAACTCTTGGGGGCGACATTGTTGCCGCTGACCAGGTTAAGATATAGATGGATATGATTTGCCTAAATCTGCTTTTCCTCTTGGTTTACTAGCATCACGTAATAGAAGATGGATATACTACATTGTACCTTTCCCTTCGAAATATTTTGTTATTTTAGGGCTATATCTCGGTTATCTCATAGTCAAATGTGATTAATATTGGCCCAAATTATACCAAGACATCAATGTTTTTATAACTTTATCTCAAAATCCAGTTTGTTTTGTTACAATGCAGAGTAGTCGTTCTTGAATAACTATTTAGGAAATTAATAGCCGTGGTATTTTGAAACAAAACAACAACATTTTGAACGTTAGTAAACCCGTAAACGTCACATTAATTAAAGACAAACTTAAGGGGGGTGTGGACTCTCAGGTACAGCCTCCGTAAAACTGCCGTAACTTCTTCAATATTCATTTAATCTGTATATAAATATACAGTTTTTTGCAGAAAAGGGTTTCATTTGGGAGAAAATGATAAAAAACACGTTTTTTACCCATTTTAGTTTCTGCAAAGATAACTCAAAATATATTTTGTTAAATTTGGTCATACTAGTTTTATGATAATCCTGATAACATTCCCCAGGGTGCTTTTTTATTTTTTAATATCTTATTTATTTTTGAGTTATGGACAAAAGAAGTGTCAAAAAATGTCATTTTTTACCTCCAAAATCATGAAAATCACATTTTTGGAAAAAAATCGCACTTTTTGGTCCATAACTCAAAAAATAAAAAAGATATTAAAAAAAACACCCTTGAGTTATCTTTGCAGAACCTAAAATGGGTCAAAAAACGTGTTTTTATAAACAAAATTAAAATGGTCAATTTTATTATCATGGTTGGATTCATTGAACCATTTCCTGCAAAAAACTGTATACTTTTATAAAGATTAAATGAATATTGAAGAAGTTACGGCAGTTTTACGGAGGCTATGCTGAGGGTCCACACCCCCTTAACACTTTCCACGCGCGGCAGGCGTCTGCAGGCGACATTTCCAAAATTTCACAAAATGTTCAAAAATGTAAACATTTTTGAATTACATCACCATAAATTATTAGGAAACACTACGAGAAACGCATTGAAATAAGTACAAACATGCCTAGTGTTGGTTTAGTAATTCTTGAGATACACTTAGAAAATTAGGAAAATTTCTGTAAAATCTGTTTTGTATATTGTAAAACGTGAAAAGTGTTAAAAAGACAGACACTCGGAGCATTCTGTCTTTCCTGAACTAATTTTTTTTTTGTTATTGGAAAACGCACAAAAGATTGAAACAGTTGATTAATTGCATTAAATTGTCGATTCTCAACAAACATAAATAAAGAAACAGCAGCAATACAGTCGACAAACACAGCAAAAGAATATCAACAAAAACCCAGACCGACCAATCGTACCTGAGAGGTCTGTTCGCCCGTAGAACCGTTTTTCCGTCGCCTAAAAGCATTACTTTTACCATGTTTACCACCACCAAGTAACGAAACAATTTCTATTTTCATCAGACTGATTTCCCTGGTTTTTTTTCTAGGGGGGGGGGGGGGGGGGGGGGGGGGGGTACCGCGCCATTTTGCGATATTTTGCGAAAATGATTGTGGTTATCACGTGATACGTATCGTTGAAAAAATAAAAGGATAACAAGGAATATACGGGAATCGAACCCGTGATTGCCGATTGCCAATGACATGGCCATCGTATGCACGCCACAGAGATCGACGAGTATAATTGTGATGGTTTTATTATTTAACCATATCCATTTATTTATAACAAACGGATTTGTTATTGTGCCATTTTTGCCAAATTTGTGTTTCTCTGGCATAAAAAGTGTTTGTAATATGATTATACTCCTTATTTGTGAAAGAACGGTAAAAAAAGTTGACATTTTCGAACACAAAAAATGGCGTCATTTATACGGTCAACGCCAGCATCGCTGTCCGTGTGGGCACGCATACAGATGATGCAGGCAGGCCAAACAAATCCCGCATATAAAACAAAAGTAATCATAACGGGGCTCGAACTCACAACCTTTCGCACCTCATGTCAACGTTCCATCCATTACACCAACCGTACTAATTTAACAAAATTGTGGCGAATAATTTATTAATATCTAATTTTATTATTGGACTGGGGTCATGGGTTAATGCACTGTGTAATTCTAACATTCCCGGAAAACACTCTGTTCAAAGGCACAAAAAGTGGACTTGTTTTATTTTGTTGTTGTTGCAATTCTGAGGTGTGCGGATCGTGTTTCTTTATCAAATTGGTTAGAAATACATCCATTTTAGAACATCTGAAATTTAAAGTGGACCCGCACACCTGGGAAAGTTTGATGCCAAGGGCATATATTTTGCACGTAAATCCTATACAAAAGTTCAGAAAATCGACCAAAATATGACGTCATGACCATTGCCTCGGGACAAAATGGCGCGCTACCCCACCCCAGGGTTTTTCTTTGAAAAGAACAATGTCGCCCTCTATAGTTGAAAAATAAAAAAGGTATTATTTTCTACTATCAAAATAGTAATCCTACAATGTAATTCTGAATAGTGCGTGCGTGTTAATAAATGTTGTAAGCGTAATTACTGTTGTAACCTCTATATGTTTAGTTTTAATATTATTTGAACATAATGAGTTTTTGGGCCATGTTTCTCGTGCATCCGTCCATGGCACAATTGTTGTTATTACTATAAGCACATGTCTGTTGTAAAAACTAGCACTTATCATATAGAACATTTGACGAGAAATTGAAGGAAAAAAAAATCATTCAAATTTCAATTATCAATCAGTAATTATCGATATCGATTAAAATATTGAAAAGTTACATTTGTGACATATCTGAAGAACCCATAGTCCTAGTGAAATATAAATGAAAAATCTGAATTAATTGCCGAAAAAAAGTGTCTGATTATATGTAGCTTACATACTAATTAACCAAGAAATAAAGTGAACATTGAGATAGGCCTATATCAATAATACCAATTAGTTGAGGTGAAATCAAAACTAATTGCATTTGCCAACGGCACTAAGTTGCCAGTTGTTAATTCCTGGTTCGCGCGTGTTCTTCGCTTGGCTAGCTTGCGACAACTGACCGGCTGTTACATTCATCGGAACCCTCCCCGCATGTCTGGGTTCGGTCGCGTCCGCCTTTCGTGTGTCACAATCCTCCGAGATTTCCTACGATGAGGTGATTCTCTATTCTGTCTCTGATCCAAATTTTTCTCGCCGTTCTATCTAATCAACAATGTTTTGGTGTACATACTACAATCCTGGTTTCTATTCTACCTGACCTGCGTTTTCACCTGAGTTGCGTGGGTCGGATTCACAGGATTGCTAAGAGATATGCCTTCGGTATTAAAATGGTGCTACTAATTCGGTGAGATTATTTTGTTTTGTCTTGTAGTCTTGTTATTATTGTAGTCTTGTTAAAAAGTAATTTATTGGGGGAATTTCAATGGCGGTATCGTCTTTGCTAATCAACGGTTCACCCTCACAATATTTGCAGGTTAATAGGCCTACATGCATCGTTAAAATATAATACATTACATATAATGTTAATTATATTACTGTTATAGGTCTCCTACGACGGCGGTTATTTACATTGTACAGTCTTGAGTCCACGCATTTACATGATGGCTGTTTGTGTTTAGTCCGCGAGTCGTTTCATGTTTTTATTATATCCATCTTTGGTATCTATAGATAGCCCCCTTTTATAGTAGGCCTTGCTTGACATATCCGGGCTATACTATCACATTGGCTCTTTAAATCGGTTTTCTGTTTCTTTGATTGCCCGCTTACATCTAAATTAATTATAGTCCTCGCCTTAAATGGGGTAGGGACGTAGTAGATTAACATGTATTCTGGTTGGCTTTTCTCATAATAATTGTACGTCTATATTCGTTGTGGCGGCGCTATAAATAGTATTGTTTACAACTTAAGCTGATTTGGGGCTTTTATTCAATCGGCATGTCGTTAGAACCGGTCGTATGTTACTGTGTATTGATGACTAGACCGCGTTCGATATTTTAGTCCTGCATGGCTGGGCGTTCACAGTGTATGGTTCTTATGAATGGTCGCGTGCCTCTCTCAGCTACGCTTTGCTATTCTTCTCTTTCCATCATGGTTACTTTTATTTTTGTTATTATTTTTTGTTTTAAATGGGTTGAGTTTCTGCTCCTGGTATAATAATTATATTATTAATAATCAGTATTTATATAAATTGCGAATAAGGTCTAATATAAATTGGTATTGGTTTTTATATGTGGGTATTGGTTTGTTTGTTTACACTCCGCCTTCTAATTTATTTTGGTTCCCAATTGCTTGTTGCATCATAATTGTTTGTGCTCGTTCATTGGTACTGATCAATCTGGTACTCATTCGGTCGCTTCCATGAGTGGTTTAAATTTCTTAATTCTGTGGCTCGGTGTGCTCCATTCTCATGCGGATTTTTGCTTTTTTTATTGTTTTATCTCGCACCTTCGGGTCGTGGAGTGCTCTGTTGCTCTGTAGTAAAAGGGTATATTCAAATAGTTATATAAATAATAAGTAAATACTGGCTCTCACATAATAGCTTACAGTTGTCTGGCGATCGTACTAGCGCGAAACTCGGTTATATATCCGCCGTATATTATGTTATTTATGTAGGTGTATGTGTATTTCAAATATTAGCAAATAAATAATTTGCATATAAATAATTAATTAATTAAATTAAATAATAAATAAATTCCGGTATACACAGAATTGCCTGTGTCGTCTGTCTCATATGCGTGATTCGGGGTTGCAGTTACCGTGCATTCGTTTAACATTTTAATTTGATCTTAATTATTAAGCTACATAATTTTAATTTCGGCTGCGCTTAAATGTCGAGCTCTGCGAATATTCGTGTTTACTGTTCCTTTGGTTTCGACTATTGCAATATTGGGCGTCGCTCCCTCGCGTATCTGTTCGTAGTTGGTGCTTTATATTCCGTAATCCGTGAATGATTTAATTGTTGTATAATGTACGTTCTTTGCTCTAGTGACAGGTGTACCATTGCACATTGACTTTGTTGTACAGATCAACCAAGCAGTCTGAAGTGGGTTTTCGATTGTATCAGCGGTTTGTATCCGAATATATAACATACCTGAATTGATATGATATGATATGACATTAACATTTGATTTGATTAGTCCATAACAATTACAAGTCATTCGGTTCTTATTACTCAGACACTAGTCTCTACATCTTCATTCATCACGCCCGATTTTTAAAATTACAGGTTGTTTGGCTGTTATAATGTTGGGCTTCAATGTATACGTTGGGTTATGATTGCTTATGCTGTTGATCGATCGCATCGTATTTTGTATCATTGTTACGTCATTCGTAATGGGGTATTCCACTCACGCAATTATGTGTTTCTTCGTCTGGGTTTGCTGACGTACGGGCTGGCTCACTATATGTTTATAAATCCTCTTTCAATATTAGTTTTAGTTAATGCATTAGATTCTTCGGCCAGTCGCCGGCAGTTTAAATACGGATCGGTAATTGGTTATCAAACATGGTTATTGGCCCTCTAGGTTGTGTTAGTCAATGTGGGCCTTTAAATTGGTTTGAGTGGTTTTCACCTTGCTCCCATCGCATTCAATTTCTATTGTCGGGTCATTATTGTCTAGGGCCGCCTGGCCTTATCGCTCTTTTTGAAACATGTTTTTGATTGTACAATTAGGTACCTTTAATTTACTTCTATTGCCAGTTCAAGAATCTGAGCATTATTTTCTTTCAGATATGACAGGTGTGTGCTTGTGGTTGCGTATGGTGGATGGGTACAACAATGCGAGACAGGACGAGTGCGTGTGTGTGTACTGGTTAGTCCGTTCAAAGGCGTGTAACGAGTAGTAATTTGTGAACTCCAATACCTTCACCAGGCTCAATCGGAGCGTCGTAATATGTAACACTTGCTTAGTTGTAACCGTGCCGGAATCATCATCGGCGAACTGTTTTAACTTAGTTGGCTCGGAATATATCACAACCTGGCGAATGTGTTATTACTATTATGTCCTGTCCAGCGTATTACCTAATGTATACCAAAGACGTGGTGACACCAAGTCATCGGACAAATGATCAACGTGACATAACGAAACGTAACATAACCTACCTTCGGAACACTTCCGACAACTGAAAAGGAGCGCAAGACGACTGTGGAAACTATTCGTGACTATGCAACAACACTTCCCGCTCCATTTTGGCGGGATAGGATGTTTGGCCGAACTGCAAGTTCCAATTTATTTGGGCGTTGCTACTTGCAAAATAATTGCAAATTACAGTTTTCTGACGGTTATTACGTCATTCTTACCACCGACAAATTCGTAGCTTTTCACTGTTTTACAGTAGATCAATTATTCATGAATAAGGCCTGTAATACTACTGGTGGAAATCATGCGGACATTATATCCGCCCCTCTGTGGCTCCGTTGGTCGTTCAGTTCGAACGTATCGGATTTTACGAATTGACACGTCCCAGAGCTTTTCGACTTCCAAGTGAGTAGCATTATGAAATATTAACGATAACATGTTTTAACATACATCGATAATGTGCTTCACTTATTATCCAAACTTATCATCATTGAATAGTTTTCGACGATTAACACAACAATATTATAGATACCGGACGTCTATTTCAATGCAACCATATATATATAGCTAATGGTCGTCTAGCTAAGTAACTGTTGTTCTCCATACGTTTAAATTATTATTGTCTTTAACATACATCGATAATATGCTTTACATATTAACAAAACTTATCATTGAATAGTTCCGACGATTAACTTGTGGAAACCGGGGTTTATCCAACGCAACCACGTTTATAGATACCGGACGTCTATTTCATTGCAACCCTATTTATACCTAATGGTCGTCTAGCTAATTGTTCCCCATACGTTGCAAATATATAGGTATTGATATTCTTGCCAATTATGAAAAATAATAATAATGGATATAAAAATGGTATCAATGATAATTGATAATCGATAATTGATAATTGTTGGTTCATTGCAACCCTACTTGATAATGTGGACCGGTTAGGATTCAACACCGTATTGGCACGCGATAGTTTAGCGGGGCAATGATGTGAATTGCGCATTGCGCTATCCACTCCATTGAACCAGGGGCCAAATTCTACGTTTCTCGTTTTTCTCGCTTCAAGCGGGTTTTTTCGAGTTTTTCGCAGCCGGCTACTATCACGTTGAATGATTAACTATAGGTCAATTACAAATAAATTATGCACGTCAATATCTCGATATCCGTTGATTCTACATTATACTATTGGCTTTAGCGCTCTAATGGTTATTGGTCTTCACGTCGTACCGAGCTTGTTCAGCTGGTTGGGCGTTTAGATTAGGCCATGGTTATTGTGATTTCAATCGATGATATTACAATAAGTCGTTACTTTATATGTCGATGGGTAAAAAAGGTCGCCCCTCCATGTTACGTCGATGGGTCATGCCATTATTTTCACTCCTTAATCGACCGTGACAACTACAAAAAAAAGGGGGGGGGGGGGGCTTGGCAAGTTTTCCCTTTTGGCCTGCCAATGTCATTCCTCATGTCAAACTTGTTTGGCATTGTTCTTTTTCGTTTCTAAAAATTTTGACAAAATTATTAGTCAGTACAAGTGATACTGAATTGCGTCATGCGTTTTTTGGATTAAAAATGCAATTTTATTTATAAATACAAAAATATGTACATGTACGGTTCACAGATTACAGGTTTATGTGTCTTGTAATTATATACATCACGTCATATTATTTCATGTACAGAAATTGCAATATTAAATTGATCAGCTTAAATCAATACATTTTTAGTGATTCCCTCTTTCCGGGCTGGCACTGCCTTAAGAGTAGGGGGCCAGCACTACTCTGCGAGCGTAGTCTGCGGTCCCCATGTAAGGTCACTTGATTGTTCATGATTAGCGGAGTCGTGACAATCTGATACGCGATATCATTTGAAGTTGATTGCCTCTGTGGTCGGCTCGCTGCGCCGGAGTAGGGGATTAGCTCTCTGCGATCCCCAGTCGAATCACCCCGCATTCTCTATGCGATATCATTTGAAGTTGATTGCCTCTGTGGTCGGCTCGCTGCGCCGGAGTAGGGGATTTGCTCTCTGCAATCCCCAGTCGAATCACCCCGCATTCTCTATGCGAACTTTGAGTTCAAATAAATTATACCTTGACAATTGATGACAAATTGAGTTATGTTGTAATCAGATTGATTACTGTTTTACACAAAATTATGTTAAATTAATTGCGATTTTTGCTTTCACTGTTGTTGAATAAATCTATGATTTACCTCTCGTATGCTCAGAGGCATTAGCACACACATCTTCTCCTTGTGTTTCTCTTAACTTATGTGTCCGACGGCAATTGTGCAAATTACTACTTCTGGGGATGTTAGTTGGTGTAATTTGAAAGTTAAAACTTGTTAAAAATATCATAAAGCTGAAGTTTCTTCAGTGAATTTGAGTAAGAAATGTTATGTCAGCCATTGCTGCATTTCGACCTTTAAACTAAACTACTTTTGTTGGTTTGTTGCTTTCAACATTATGACATTATGAAAGTGTCAGAATGTTTAGAAATATTTTTTCTTCTTCTTTTTCTGTGGGCAAAATAACGAGATAGAAAATAAAAAAATAATTGTGGCCTCCTGCGTTATGGTAAATGTTCAAAGTCCATAACTTTCGATCGTTTTCAGCTTTGTAATTATTCGGTTTTTGGTAGCACTCCTTCAACATTAATTACGGAAAACCAATTACTGATGTGCATGACAACCAACAATCTATGCAAATAATGAAACGGTGATGTGCAGGCAATATACTCCATAAACAGAACTCTTAGGCTCCGCGAAATTTGCTTAAAGAGTTCATGAACAATTAAGTACCCTTTCCTTTCCTTTGTTTGATACGTGATTAAATAAGCAAAGCAAAGCAAAGCAAAGCAAAGCAAAGCAAAGCAAAGCAAAGCAAAGCAAAGCAAAGCAAAGCAAAGCAAAGCAAAGCAAAGCAAAGCAAAGCAAAGCAATCGAAAAGCAATCGAAAAGCAATCGAAAAGCAATCGAAAAGCAATCGAAAAGCAATCGAAAAGCAATCGAAAAGCAAATGAAAAGCAAATGAAAAGCAAATGAAAAGCAAATGAAAAGCAAATGAAAAGCAAATGAAAAGCAAATGAAAAGCAAATGAAAAGCAAATGAAAAGCAAAAGAAAAGCAAATGAAAAGCAAATGAAAAGCAAATGAAAAGCAAAAGAAAAGCAAATGAAAAGCAAATGAAAAGCAAATGAAAAGCAAATGAAAAGCAAATGAAAAGCAAATGAAAAGCAAATGAAAAGCAAATGAAAAGCAAATGAAAAACCAAAGGAAAAGCAAATGAAAAGCAAATGAAACTTGCCTATCTGAAGCTACTTTAGTTTAACTTTGTCCGTACTCATATGTTACACGGCGCTGTTTGTGTCGTCTGCTTTTGGTATAGACTTAGGGAGCAGTTCCATTTGTACGCGATAAAAATTGCGAGAATGTTCCGGGCCCCGATGAGTTTTTTTTTATCAGGCCCCGATGAGATTTTTAGCGCGAACAGTTGCGAGAAGCAAAGGATTATTTATCGAGTAGCGTATTACCGCTTGTTTAAATATAACGAAAGATAAGTGGTCGGTATGTAAATAGAGCTTCGGGCTATTTATTCTAGTTGTAAGGTACAAATTCAGCATTTCATGTTTTTAGAGATAATGTTATTGATTATGGATGTTTAACGTAAATTGTATTATCCTCGTGTATTTGCTAAACAATGTCCCGCTCTATTTGCTAAACATACCCCAGGGTATGGCAGAGGCCTCGTATCGGGCCCCGATGTCTATTTTATCGGGGCCTGATGACTATTTTATCGCGAATCAACTTGAAAAACATCGGGTCCAAAACATATTAGGCCCCGATACAGTCGCGATAAATTTATCGCGTATAAATGGAACTGCTCCCTTATTGAAGTTTACACCGAATTGTTGGAAGAAATTACAACAAATTTGTGGTTTTGAAATTATGATAAAAGGTACGCGCTGGGTGGTTTTTAAAAGGCTGAAATATCTAATACTTCACGTTTCATTGTTTATTTTATGAATTTGAATTCATGTTTGTTTGTGTCCTGTTTAGCTACGCACGTCAGTATAGGATTTTCCTATCACAAAATTAACAGAATCCCTGGTTGCATGTTATCGGGTATTTTGGTATCTAAATAAAGAACTGACGTAATAACATGCCACAACGATTATAGCGTTCATTGGCTATCAGAATATTGCCACGTATTTAAGAGAGTAGTAACTCTGACTTGCTGGAAGGGATAACTTTATTTCATTTTTAATTCACATTCCCTATTATAGTATACGAATAATGAATAAACAAATATAATTTATAGCAAAAAACCCAAAAAAATTGATTTTGACGAGAGGAAAAAAAATCATATGACATTGTGTAGAATAGAAGGATCGAACCCCGGACCTTCTGTTCTTCAAGTGAACGCTTTACCAACTGAGCTATCAAGGAAAACTAGTTATATCCGTGAGGTTGAAACAATTTACTGTCAAGTGCCAAATTTTGATCACCATTTAAATGATGCGGCAAACTTTTTCATCCGTGTACAAATTTTCCGGGGAAGATTTTCAAAGGGGGGGGGGGGGGGGGGGGGCGCGATCGCCACCATCGCCCCCCTTCTTACGGGCCTGGATATCTCACATTTCGGGACGTTAGTGACTGAATTCTACAAAACAGTATGAAGTAAAATAGATGTATGCTTCATTAGGTTAGTGGGTAGGTCATTAAGTTAGTAGGTTAGTGGGTAAACGATCAACGGTCTCCTTTTGTATATATGTCGTCCTAAATAAGTGTTAGTTATTTCTAAGTAAGTAATCGAATGAATTTGAATGTTTCGTGTTTATGTTAGAACGCCCTCGTACCTAATAATTAGGGGGTCAAATCGAACTTGCCATCCTTCAATAATTCAATAAATCCTCTAGACGCACTGCCATAGGCACCCGACGTGAACATTGGTCCAATCACACTGGAAGAACTCCACACATCTGCTCGACTAACACCTTCTAGCAAGTCAGCCGGTCCTGACGAGCTACCATCTGACATTGTTGGCGCTCTTCCACTCCTGAACTGTGTTCTACCCATCATGAATGACATGCTCGCTGGCGAGGAGCCTCTGCAAATATGGCGACGCTCCACCATCGTCGCCATCCCAAAGGGAAACAGCAGACTTCTGACCAACCAGCGTGGACTTAGCCTCATGTGTGTCAATGCTAAACTGTTCAATCGTGTTCTGCTAGTCTGACTTCGGGAGCGATTGGAGATGCTATTTTTGCCGTGGCAGGCAGGATTCCGACCCGGACGCAACACAGTCGAGCAAATTATAAGTCTCCGAATGGCAATCGACGCATGCCGTTCTAGAAAACGAAGCATTGTTATAACCTTTGTAGATTTCTCCAAAGCATTTGACTGTGTTGATCGTAAGGCCCTAAAAGACATTTTGGCTTTATACGACACTCCTGTGACTTTCATCAACGCCATTTGCATTATGTCCCTATACACTGATACCGCTGCGTGCGTTCGTACATCATCTGGTTGCACCGATGAGTTTGACACAACTTCGGGAGTACTACAGGGCGATACGCTGGCACCGTACTTATTTGTGATTGTCATGGACTACATTACGCGTACATCGCTTACCACTGAGGACGGTTACACTGTGAGAAGGCGCATGTCCGCACGTCATATTGCCGTCAGAATCCATGCTCTTGCATATGCAGACGATGCCGCACTGATGTCCGACAACGGAGAGGCTGCTCAGCGCCAACTGCACCGTTTCGAGACAGCATCAGCAAAGGTCGGCTTTCGTCTAAACGCCTCTAAAACCAATGTCATGTTTGTTGGCGACACTCTACACACGGACATCCATACCACATCAGGTGTCACCCTTGCGGTATGCGACGACTTCTGTTATTTGGGATGCAATGTGGCAGAGAACATTGGTGCTTTCCAACGACGGCGACAGATTGCATGGGTCGCAGCACGAAAACTCACAGCTGTGTGGAACAGCTCGGCCAGCGACGGCGCCAAAATGCAGCTGTTCAAGTCTACGGTGGAGTCTGTATTCTTATACAGTTGCGAAGCTTTGGCAATTACAGACACATTGGGCATTGATGCATCTCATCGTGCCCTGATGCGCTACTGTCTTGCGTGCACTACCCGGAGCGGCTCTCAAACGACAACCTGTATGCCCGCGCACTGATTGAGCCCGCGACTCTGACACTGACCCGTAATAGACTTCTTCTGGTGGGCCATGCCCTCCGGAGACCAGAACTTCCACTCGCCGTGTTCCTGCACCCCAAAAACCAGGCAACTGAACCGTACCGCTTTGGTGGCGCACTACGCCGTACATATCAAGCGCAGCTCCAAGACGATTTGAGCGCCATAGGTTTACAACCTAATGCGGCAGTTGCCGGCCTAAACTGAACTGAGTGGCAGCGGTGTGTGAAGGCACTGAAATAACAATAGACACAACGCCTCGTGTCCCTAAAGAATGAAAGACACGAGTAGCGTCAAATTGATGATGATGATTTTGACCAATTCTGAGTATCATCAGCCATTTTCTCTCGGACAAGTAGCATTTTGAGTGAATGGAGTTAGAATTTACATTTTGATCTCTAGTGACCCCAAACATTTTTCGATTTAAAAAAACCTAACTAATATATATGCGTACGGTCAAAAGGAATATAATGACCAATTCTGACGATCCTAGGTCATTTCACTAAATTGCAAGGGCGTTTTAAGTGAAAATCACGTTTTGACCCTTGTGTGACCTTTGACCCCTAATGTTTGAAAACCCGAGTAGTGGTGCACATAAGGTGTTATTGACCAAATATGGTCAAAATAGACCTTTTGGTAACGGAGCTATAGCTCTCATGACAGGAGAATGGACGAATACAGTATATTAGTCGTTGACACGACTAATATAATTTACAGAAAAAAACATTTAAAAATAAATTTGACTTGGATTGGTCTCGAACTCACGCCTTGGCTTTAACCATACGTCTGTATTTCAAGTCCGGTGCTCTACCAATTGAGCTAATCTGTACGATACAACAGATAGGGTTTTAGTATACAATAAGTTCTACAGTGCATTGGCTCTTGACAATAAAATAATACTTTAGCGACTTAGGGCGTTTTTCCACTTTGCCGATTTGATCTCGAAACACTCGACATAATTATCACAAGATGGCGCTGTGATCATTTGTATTTTCAAGGTTTTGAAACAGTGCCATATGCTGATAATTTGTATGGCAGTAATAACGTCTAAATGGAATATTTTACAAACATATTGAGAAATAGGATGTCTTCTGATATCCAAATAATTTATATGATGATGGGGGAAAACCTAAATAATAATAATAATAATAATAATAATAATAATAATAATAATAATAATAATACCGTTCTTATATAGCGCTTTCCACAATGCAAGCACAGTCCCAAAGCGCTTTTTAAATCTATTATTATCGCTGCCAGTTTAGATATCAGAATCCTTTGGTCGCTACACTTCTCAATCCTATCAGCAAGAAAAGCGCCTAAAGTGATTGGCACATCCATATATTTGGTGTTAAGAAGGAACTTAAGAAGGATATTCTTCTTCTTAAGTTAAGTTACTTTTAAATTAAAGGTATATTAAGTGATCTTTTCCAGGGGGAGACGCCTTCAACCCTCAACAAATTTAAAGCAGCAAAGCAGATTTTCTTGCAGATTTACATTTCTGATCATAAATCTATATATATATATAATCCAAGTTAAAGATTACCTCAACATCATGGTGTTAGATCTGTAATTTATCTCGCAATTATCTAATCAATAAACAAGTCATCTGTAAATTATGTCGCAATTATCTAGTCATTCATCTCGTCATGTCATCATCTGGTTAACTCGTCATGACCCTTCAGGGCCACCGTATCTGCAAGAAAATCTGCTTTCAATTTTTTTCGAGGATTGAGGGCGTTCCCTGGACAAGATCACATAATCAGACAACGATGGTCACGCGAAACCTATATTTTGAATTCGTATTGGAATAACACGTAATCGCGAATGCTAATCTTATCATTTTGAAAAATTCATCATAGGTTAGAAGAATTCTTTTCAATCCAAAACCGTTGGAGTTGGCTAACCAACGCCATTGTAAATGCTATTTTTGCTGGTCGGTAACGAACAGCCTGTGAGAGCAAAACTAACTGACTTACTGAGTCACTGAGTCACGGAAGTCACGGCCTCTTTGTTCCGTGTTGCCGTCGTTCTCGCAATTAGCCCAAATGATTATGGCGGCGAACCCTAGGTTACATCCCCCAGTCATCAATATTACCGTACGGACGCTAAAGCTGTACAAATATCGGAGCCTGCAAGATAGCGACATAAGAGGGCGGCTGAGAGTTACAGTCTAGGTGAAGCCCTTCAATATGATTTAGCCCAATGAGATGGCAACCCCCTTGAGGACGGGGATCATACATCGTACAAAATATCGGGACCATTTAGTTTACAAATCACATTTACACACAAAATACACATAATGTGACCATTTAAAGACTATAATAAGTTGCCTGACTGTTAAATGTAACTTAAGGATTACTATGGGAACATAAAAAGGTGAGATTATAAAGTTAAAGTACGCGATCTAATCAGTCAACTTTTAATTTTAATAAGCTTATTTTCCCCTATGATGATGCTTTTAAAGTGTGTTCAGGCTGACACAGCATGCGTACAGGCCTGATTGCACGGGGCTAGAATATGTGACGAACCAAAATGAAATTGTTTACCTTTTCAAACCAAAGGGAGTGTTCATTATAAATATACTTATGGGGGGGGGGGGGGGGGGGGGGGGGGTTATAACATCATAATACTTTCTCTGTCATGACAAAGGCAAAAAGGTCTCAGAATTCCACAACATTCATCAACATTATTTAGTGGATTGTCCAAATTAATTTATTATTTAGGGGGGTGGGGGTCTCAGAATTCCACAACATTCATCAAAATTATTCAGTGGATTGTCCAAATGAATTTATTATTATTTTTCAGCCAGGTCCGCAATGACCATTATATACCCTGCTCAAGTTCGTTACAGCGTCAAACGATCTTTACAGATCAGTGAACGCACTACTGTGCATTAGACTTGTGTAGTCTGTAGTAGACAAGGGGCAGTCTCTACGTTATTTCCATTGGTCAAGGGGCAGTCCTTTCGAGGTTCTATTAGAACCAAATTTATATATATATAGTGGCAACCTACGTGTTCAGTGGAAGCGGCAATCCATCTGAACGGCTCTTTTCAGAGCCACCAATTCTTTCACAAGTAGGAAAGGGCACCTACTCTAAAATCATCGGGCAAGGGGCAGCCCAAATGATGATAACAAGAGAAGTGGCAATCTCTATGTTTTGTTTAATATTATAATAATTTGGTCCTGAAGAAGTCAGAACGAAAGCTTGACAGATTAAAACTCGTCCGACGGCGAACCCGTTAAACTTTTAACTTATATAAAGGTAGATGTTCTGATTAATGGGCCAAATTTTCAACTTGATGTTTTCTATTTTACATGAAAGGTCATCCTTACAATTGCCACATTCCTAAGTGTAAGTTGCATAACTCCAATGGTTCATATTTTAGAAGCACAAGGTCACAAGAAATTTGCCCATTGAGTGGTACACAAACTGGTGGGTGGTTAACCACCTTTGGCAGAAATTCACCACATTTTGGCCTTTAATTTCTAAAAATGGAACATTTCTTGTCCATAAGATTTTACAGACATTATGAGAAAATATGTGGATTCTTCTGAAAATCATAGCCAAAGAAAACAATCAGAACATACACCGTTAAACATGGGGCTAGTTTCCATCTAATACATAGTTTGATTTCTTTCCAGAAACATGTAACAAAAATATAACGTTGGTATAGTAAGTCTTCATAAAATAAAGTTTGCATTTTATAAAGCAAACTATTTTTGCCTAGTAGGGGAATATGGGGCAAGTGGTCCGTGGGGCAAGTCCGAAATGAAGGATTTTGTAATTGTATGGGCATACTGCTTTCTTTTGAACAGTACGACTTTTGTTGCAACCTGGCATATATCCTTACCTTCTACAATCCAAAACATTTGGAACTTTATAGTATTTACACATGTGATATTCTCCAGATCTTTGAAGCCACCTCCTTGAGTGACTGATTTAAAATTCACAGATAGTATGGGCGATATATGAGATGGGTTTAGATCATGTTTAATGTACTTTATATGATTGACAGATATGCAACAGTAAATATATACATGCAGTACAGTCGTCTTAAGATGCTAGGTGCATATTGCATTTGATGGGTGCTACATTGTAGTGTGCTTATGTGCCAATAGTAAGAATGGAAGAAGCAATTCAAAGCACCAGGGTTAAAGCCCCTGCCTCAATATCCCCAGGACATCTCGTCAGAAGAATCTGAAATATGACGCATCTGCCCCAAACCTACCAAGGAGGGCAGAGGCTGATTCGGGATCGAATGGAGGATCAAGTGTAAAATTTGTAAAATGTAAACGTAAATTTGTTAAATGTAAACGTATTATCCAAGTCAGCACCTTTAACACAAGAACGCTGAACCAACCACATTGTCTTGCAGAACTCGCTGATTCAGCATCAAAGTTCAACATTGATGTCATATGCATTCAGAAACATCGTTTCGTCTATGATTCAAATTATGATGTCAGAAAGGTCTCAGACGATTACACACTAATTACTTCCTCTGCAACTCGCAACACAGTTGGAGCTTCAGTAGGTGGAGTTGGCTTTTTGATGAATACACACGCCTCAAAGTGTCTGTCATCTGTCACCACAATAAGCCCAAGAATCATAGTGGCAACTTTCCTTGGAAATCCAGCAACAACAGTAATTTCCAGTCCCACCAACTGCTCTGAAGAAGACGAGATACTCTCCTTCTACAAAGACTTATCAGACGCACTTAGCAGCATTCATCAACACAACGTAGTCTTGATCTGCGGTGATTTTAATGCCAAACTAGGATCAGATGTCGCTAAGTTTTCCTTCCATGACCTCACCAACCGGAACGGGACACATCTTTGTAACTTTATAAATGAATTCAATTTGATTTAGGAAGCCCCAACGCAAGCTGTGGACTTTCAAGTACCCAGACTCTACCAAAGCACAGATTGACTTTATCTTAGTAAGGAAGAAGTGGCGCAACTCAATTCGCAATGTAAAAACATACAGCTCCTTTTCGACAGTTGGATCTGACCATAGAATTGTAACAGTCAGGGTACGACTGAGTCTCCGTGCTCCAAAGAGAAGTGCAAACAAATTGTGCTCCCTGAACTTCAAAGCATTGAGCCAGGACAGCCAACTACAGGAAAAATATGCCGTAGAAGTGGTAAATCGTTTCAGCCTACTACAAGATGAACTTCAGGACCGTCCTGCCAAGGAGATTTACAACCGCCTTTCAACAGCTTGTCTTGATGCAGCTAAAGCAGTACTTCCCAAGAGGCCTAAGAGGAACTTCAAGTCCATATCACGGTGTCGATCTGTAAGAGCGGCAAGAAGTCGACTTCAAAATGCAATTGACCAGGGTGATGCTACTATTCAAACCCGACGCGAGCTTAAGGAAGCATATCTCTCAGAAGAGGAAAAACTTGCTAAACGAGAAGATCTCACAAATTCAGCATGCATCCCATTCCAACAAACACACAGAAGCTTGGAGAGTCATCAATGAAATTACGGGGAGGAAAGTAAGAAAACCAGCAATGTTAGCAGGCCCACCAGCTGAGAGGATCACAACCTGGCTGCACCACTTTCAAAACCTTCTTGGAAACCCCCAACTAAGGCACTCTCCCAATCATTGTAAATGAATTCTTCTTAGACGAAGTCGAGTCTGCTATCAATCAAGCTAAACCAGGAGGGGCCATTGGACTGGACAACATCCCACTTGAGCTTTGGAAGTCAAAGCATTTCCGATCTCACCTACTGGAAATCTGCAACAGAGCATTGATTCACCATGAAATCCCTAGCCAGTGGTTAGTGAGTGCCATAATTCCTATCCCCAAAAAGGGAGATCTCTCTCAACCAACCAACTACCGAGGGATTAGCCTCTCCTGTATTGGGGCTAAGGTCTACAACCGTATGTTACTGAACCGAATACGCCCATTTGTGACCCTCTTCTTCGATGGAATCAAAATGGCTTTAGAGAGAAATGATTCACAATCTCCTAGATTCTAGCATTGAGAAGAGTAATTGAAGGAATGAAAGAAAGAAACCTTCCACTGGCTGCCGTGTTCATAGACTTCTCTAAGGCTTTTGACTCGGTACACCGCGATCGCATGTTTGACATCCTCAGTGTCTATGGTATTCCTGGAACCATTGTCAAGGCAATAAAGTTAATGTATGACAACTCTTCGGCTATTGTCACATCACCCGATGGGAAGACGGAACCTTTTAAGATTTTAGCTGGCGTTCTTCAAGGTGACACTTTGGCACCCTTCATCTTCATCATAATTCTTGACTACGTAATGCGCTGCGCCCTGACAGATATCCATGATGAAACAGGTATACTGCTGGAACCTAGGAGGAGTAGACGCTATCCTGAAATTCGTCTTCACGATCTCGATTTCGCAGATGATTTAGCTCTCCTAGCAACATCAATCAGTAATTAAGCGGAATTACTGTTACAGAGTGTTGAGGCAGTATCAAATGCAGTTAGCCTGCATTTAAATGAAGGAAAAACAAAAAGCCTCCTTATAAATATTGCCACCTCAGCCAGTGTAAAGACCATCAAAGGAGTAGAGCTTGAAAATGTCTCCATTTTCAAATACTTGGGAGCCTACGTTCTAGACACTTCCCAGGAATTCAAATGCAGGAAAGCACAAGCATGGGTTGCCTGCAATAAACTGCAGAAGATCTGGAAATCTGATCTCGAAAGAACGACAAAAATCAGATTCTTCAAAGCCTGTGTAGAAAGCATTTTGTTGTACGGCTCCGAAACATTGACTATCAGCAGGATAATTGAAGACAGAACCAATGGATGTTATACTCAACTGTTACGTAGAATATTTGACATCAGTTGGAGGGATCACATCCCAAACAGCGTGGTATATGGCGATATCCCCCCTATAACATCAATAATCAGGCAGCGCCGTTTATGTTTCGCTGGCCACTGCATGCGAACAACCAACCAGCCTATCTCCCGTCTAATTTTCTGGACCCCTCCTGGTGGGAAAGCTAACAGAGGCAGAAGACACCTTCAGTATACTGATACCGTTAAGAATGATATGGGTTTAGATCCTCCAGAGATCCGCCAACTCATGAATGACACGAAAGTCTGGGCCCAGTACGTTGCGATTGCTTCCTCCGTTTCGTCCACGGACGACCAATGATGATGATGATGATGATGATGATGATGATGATGATAATGATGATGATATTGTAGTGTGCTTATTAGGAACTTTCCGAAATATGATTAAAACCATAGGTTATGGTTGAAATGACCGTAAAATGGCGCAATTGGCTAAGTTGGGACATTGGTGGTTTGGATTTGCGATCAATATTACCATTTAAAGAATGCTTCAACTTTAATCATTATCACAGGTATTCATTTGGTAGAGTTATTAGTTTATGAATTTGCTAATAACAAAGTACACCATTTCTTATTTTATCTAATGATACTCGTCTACTTGTGAGACCCGAACACCGTAATATTTGCGAATTCAAAGATACTTACTGGCTACAGAAATCTGTGTAATGCTAAAAACAAAAATGCAGTTTTGCCTTTTTTTCTGAAATGTATTGGAGTTATTGATTATTATTACAAATGGTGGTATGTTTTAAAACATTTTGGCGTAAAATGTATTACGTCACAGGTGTGTTTGAATAATGTTTCATTTCGACAAGTGCTAAGTCATTTGTTGGGGCAAGTGGTCCGAAGGGGCATGGGGCAACTGGTCCGCCTGCAAAAACTTAATCAAAATTGTAAAATTCATTTTGAAAATTAGTTGTTAGTGTCAATAAAACTTGACTTGGTATTGAAATGTAAAATAGAATATGAAATAATTCACATTCTTTCTAGTTGTTAGACATTTTGGGGCATTTGGGGTCTAATACCACTATTTCTGATACTGAAGGATTACAATATGACATGAAATTGCTTTAGAATGGTTTAAAACCTCGGTATTATGAATTACATCTTTATTATATTTTGAATGGTGTCTGTAAAGGTATTTGCATGACAAAATATCATTTTCAAAAATATGGTTAAATGTATTTTCAAATATTGTTCGTATAAATCAGTTGATTTAAACAAAGACAATCGATAAGAAACGTAAAAATGTAATTTTGACGATGCCCATTTTTTATTGAATTAACACCATAGATTTTGTATTTTGTAAATAATATATATATTAAGATTTACAGTCAAATTGTCCAACAGTTAGTAGATGCCTGGGGCTTTAAAGAAAGGAGTATATATAGAAAAATGTATGGGGCATCTGAATATCACAACCATGTAACCATTTAACTTGGTTCATACCGTTTTATCTAATAAATGTGCAGTCGAAAATTTCGCTTGCTTTGTACACCATTAGTATACTACTATTTACACGTTAACCACGAAAACTGTATAAAACATAGGTTTCATGAGACATGTATCCTTTTTACATGTTAAATAATGTGGAAATGTGTTTGTAAAGAAAATACTGCCTAGTTTCCGTGTTTTCATTCACTGATTTCTGTGTTTTCTTAACCGTTGTAACTTATAGGACCAGTTGCCCCACTGATGGGGTAATGGTCCGTGCCAAGTAAAGTTTTCAGTTAGTGTAATTGGCCTTTTCTTAAGATATTTTTTAACATTGATTATATGTTATATGTAAACAGTTACATGGGTGATATTTTCATTGCAATTCCATAAATATTTACACGAGCTATACGGCCGAGTGCACCAATGACGGGTAGCTGAAGAATAGCGGTACCTCGCTAGTAACTGAGGCGTAACCCAAAAATCTTGAGAGCACCAATGCGGGGTACTAGGCTAGTAACTGGCGGGTAATTTACGCTAAATGTTATACCTGACCGGACCCAAGAGTAAGTTGGGGCATAACGTTTTATGCCACAAGTCAGTCGATTCTAGCAGTAGCGTAAATTTGTTGTGAACATTGGAGGGATGATTCGCTGATGCTGACGGACCAATTGCGCTTGCATGCCCAGGGGCAAGGGGTGTCTATTTGAAGTGGAATGTGATCTCTCATAAGCTGAAAGATTTCATATTTTTGAAAATCCATTCATGCAATTTAGTGATTTTTTTAATCAAAATTTAGATCAACTCCTTTTGCCCATTCAAACACAAATCGCACCGACTTTGGGTCATATTTTGACCAAAATGTACTATATTGTCCAAGGATCTGAAATAATGACTAAATAAATAAACTTATTATTGTTTTTATTAATTAAAAACTGATAAAGCCAAGTTTCAACATTATTGTGAGTGGAAGGTAGTACTAGAAGAACGAAAAAGATAAAAGCATATCGTGCCGTGCGTGGTCTGGGGATCGAACCGGGGTTCTGCGGTTAACAAGCGAAGGACAAGGTATCCATGCCACGGAAGTATTTGTGTTGACATGGTAAAGATATGTGTTATAATTGTATATAATTGTTTCCATCGGGTGCTTGTGTTTGTCATTAAAATTGTGCTTTTTGGTGCAATTTGTGTATGTACCCCTCGCCCAAAATATGTTTGTAATGTCATGATAGTCCTTATTTTTTGAAAAAGCGGTAAACAAACTTCGATTTTTTTGGCCATAAAAATGGCATCATTTTTTTCCCGGATCGCAGACCGACTCCACGTGATTCTTGATTTACACTCACCTATGACCTAGCGAGTGACGACTCGTTTTTAATATTACGGAGGACCATTCACTTCAGAATTTTACAGTAAACTATAGTTTAACACTTGGCATATGCGCCAATTAATTTTGTAAGGGGACGATGCTGATTATTATGGATTTTTACCTCGCTAGTTGCTATTCTGGTGTTACTCGCCAGTTATGCTCTAAGAATGACATCGTTAGTAAGTTACGCTACAGTTAGAGCATAACTACTAGGGAGGTAGCCTACCTCCCTATTAAGTTACCCGTCATTGGTGCACTCGGCCGGTAATCTTTTATATCATGAAATATGCTTAACCGGACCAGTTGCCCCATCCTCCCCTATGCCCTTTGTAATTAACATACACTGCAAAAAGGTTGCTAAAAATACTTTGCTAAAAGTACTTTTATCATCCGTTGGTTGACGTGTTGATTAAAATTCATTCAATATATGTAGAAAGTTAGGCGTTGTATAAAAGTAAAAAATCCCTAGCGTTGAGCAATTCGTAGAAAACAATCGGCCGAGTGCACCAATGACGGGTAACTTTAGGGAGGTAAGCTACCTCCCTAGTAGTTATGCTCTAACTGTAGCATAACTTACTAACGATGTAATTCTTAGAGCACAACTGGCGAGTAACATCAGAATAGCAACTAGCGAGGTAAATATCCACATTAATCAGCATCGTCCCCTTACAAAATAAATTGTCGCATATGCAAAGTGTTAACCTATAGTTTATTGTATAATACTGACGTGAGTGGTCCTCCGTAATATTTAAAATGTGTCGTCACTCGCTAGGTCATAGGTGAGTGTACATAATTAACATAAATAATCACGTTGAGTCGGCCTGCGTTCCGAACAAAAAAATGACGGTATTTCTTTGGCCAAAAATTTCGAATTTGTTCAACGCTTTTTCAAAAATAAGGACTATCAAGACATTACAAACATATTTTGGGCGAGGGGCACACACAAATATTGCACCAAAAAGCACAATTTTAATGACAAACACAAGCACCCGATGCAAACAATTATATACAATTATAACACATCTCTTAACACAGATAATTTCGTGGCGTGGATACCGTGTCCTTCGCTTGTTAACCGCTAGGACCCCGGTTCGATCCCCAGATAACGCACGGCAAGATTTGCTTTCTTTTTTTCGTTCTTCTAGTTTTACCCTTCCACTCACAATAATGTTGAAACTTCAGTTTTTAATTAATAAAACAATAATAAGTTTATTTATTTATTTATTTAGTCATTATTTAAGATCCTTGGACAATTAGTACATTTTGGTCAAAATATGACCCAAGGTCGGTGCGATTAGTGTTTGAATGGGCAAAAGGAGTTGATCTAAATTTTGACTAAAAAAATCCCCAAATTGCATGAATGGATTTTCAAAATATAAAATATTTCAGCTTATGAGGGGTCACATTCCACTTCAAATATACATCCCCTGGGCATGCAAGCAAAGTTGGTCTTTCAGCATCAGCGAATCATCCCCTCCAATGTTCACAACAAATTTTACGCTACTGCTAGAATCGACTGACTTGTGGCATAAAACGTTATGCCCCAACTTACTCTTGGGTCCGGCCAGGTATAACATTTAGCGTAAATTACCCGCCAGTTACTAGCCTAGTAGCTTACCCCGCATTGGCGCTCTCAAAATTTTGGGTTACGCCTCAGTTACTAGCGAGGTACCGCTATTCTTCAGCTACCCGTCATTGGTGCACTCGGCCGATTGTCCTTAAAATGTTGGTGGAAACTGTTTCCGTTGCTAAAATATGTTGCGTACAAATATTCCACTTTGGCAACTGTTGCATGAGCATTGAGGACAATCACGCAACAGTTGATGCAAGTTACGCACATGTGAATTTTACGCAACTGTTGTCCAAAAAAGCCAATTTCGTGAGCTGTGGCATACTTGAACAACTGTTGAGTGAATGTAATTGCCTAACTTTTGAGTAACTAGAATTGTTCAACTGTTGTTGAAAACATGTTGGTGTTGGGCAAATTTTACTTAATAGTTGAGCGGTTGCATACTTGAACAACGTTGTGTAAAATGTTGAGTAAATATTTAAGCAACCTTTTTGCAGCGCAGGACCACAATTAGATTTATTCTGTCTTGACATCCAAAACGTCCAAAACGTTCACAGAAATAACACCATTGATAAGAGATGTCAGATATCATGTATAAGCCTATAGTTTAATAACATGTTAAAATAAATTACAGATTCACTACCGCACGGGAATAGTGTATGTAGCTCTGCTGCATCGCCTAGAATTCCAATTACAAGTTACCGGTTCACTACCGGGAGGAAGTGATGTATGTAGTTCTGCTGCATCGCCCAGAATTCACATTATTTTGCCTACCGCGTGTTGCTATAAAAATTCTCAATATATAATAACAACTTGACACAAATAAAATAAATTGAGCAACAGTTGCTATACAAAAATGCTCAATATATAATGAAAACAATTCACAAATTAAGCAACAGTCACAAAAAGCCCAACGAATGGTTAATTAATAATACCCACCTGTTGTGTAATTAAAATTGTGCAACTGCTGAGTAACTGGAATTGTTCAACTGTTGGTGAAAACATGTTATCCAACGGTGTTGGGTAAATTTGACGCAACCGTTAAGCGGTTGCATACTTCAACAACGTTGTGTAAAATGTTGAGTAAATATTTAAGCAACCTTTTTGCAGTGTAGGGCGGTAGCATATTCGTTGCCAGCCCTTTTCATGTGATAATAACTCTAAGTTTATTTGCCATTTCATTGGATTGTTACAAAAATGTCTTAACATTTTGAAGTAATACTTTATAGAACAAATTACCGCCTTTCTTTGCTACTAAGAGCAGGGCGTACATCATTGGTTTAAAAGATTCCAAGACTTTTGTTTTATTGTCACTGATCGTTACCAATACATGGTGAAATACAAAATTCACTGAAAAAACATTGCTTTTCTTCAAATTATGGGCGAGATCGTTTTCCCATAATTGTCTTTTTTCTATCCTGTTTAAAATATTCATAATTTGTTTAATACACGTCGTATATGCCTATTATTTCTATTTATTTAGTTATTATTTATTGCAGAGCATTTATAAGGCGCTTTTCCCCAAAACGATCAAATAACAACATTATAAAATATTAAAAAGATACAATCAAAGTATACACACAGTTTTTAGTATTATAAAAATACAACAAGTATAAAATACAAAAACCAAGAATATAGATACATTAATATAAAAACAGGCAATAAAATGGCCAATAGGCCATGTAAAGTGATGAATAACAAATTACTCTGATGGAAACAGGTGAGTTTTTAGCATCTTTTTAAAAGTATGAACGCTACAGGCATTGCGAATAAAAATGGGGAGGTCATTCCATAGCTTAGGGCCTTAGTGGTAAAATGCTGTTTTGCCTATTGCACGTTTGTTAGCATTAAAACTCTTTCCCTGACAAATTAATTTTTGAAGAAATTGTGAATTCGCACATGCATGTAAATATTGAAACGGAAACGGGTGCCCGTCTCCTGTTCGGGATAGGAACCTCCTTATCAGGACAGTATCCACTTGAACCATAGGAACATTCTCTCAACTATCATTTTTGGTAGCGTGTCTTAGGAAATGTCAGAATGCCTTCTAGATTCAGTCTATTCAGCTTAAATCTTTAAGAGTACAACAACAAGAATGGAGACAAATAAGCAGTATTGACACAAGTTTTAAATGTAGATTAATATTTCCATACCCGTCTAATGGGTTTCTCTTTTGAGCATCATATTACAATTCTCATTTCATCAATATTCTTGGTAATCACAACATTTATTAAAACAATTACATAAAATCACCATGCATCTTGTACGAAAAATCTAGCTTGTTCCTTTCATTATTTTACGCCATTTTTCGGACTCATAACTTACAATAGAGTTTGTTTACAAACAAAACCAATCAGCTGGTTACGCAGACCAAAACGCAGGCACAAAATCATAGTTTCTTTTAACGTAAATAATGCTAGACTAACGTCAAGACTTTCATAATTTGCTATTTACAATGATTTGATCGTGTTAATGCATGCAGAATGCGGAGCGTTCCGTAATTAATTTGCTTCACGACCAGAATTATCCTGAACATCTGGTGCACGAAATTACATTGGAAAACGTCGTGCTTGGTACGAAAATGCACTGGTAGTCGAGCATTTTCTGCTTTTAGGCCAATGTAGGACCTTAGGTAGATCCAAAACAGTAACCTCCATATTTCCATAAAGAAAATATGAGACATGATGTCATGTCAAAGCCTAAACAGTGAAATCCCTGAATATTAGCATTCTAGGTCAGAATTCCTGATTCAGCCTGTTTTGGCTAGGCTAGGCTAGGCAGCTTTCAGCGAGGTCAGAATCAACCTCTTCTAGGCGCTACGCCCGCCGGAATGACAAAATTCACCCCAAAATTTACTTTCCAAAACATTTGAACTGTTCTAATCGCGCGAAAGACTTTGACAATTTAATTGGCCAACTCTAAAAATAGAACAACTTTTACGCTTGACGCAATTCTAAGCCACGCCCCGAACAGCTGTGCTGATGTTTCTGTTTCTTAGCAAAGTGTTGCATGAATTGAGACATTTTTGTAAGTTTGAAAAATGCATCTAAAGTATAAAATATATCACAAATATCACATGAATTTACATCTACACAACATTTGCAACAACTTCAAGTGGTTTACAAAACGATTTGGTGATTTACTGGGAAAATCAGAATACATTAATAATTTAATATCTAGAAACACTCCAGCCTAGTGACCAAAAAGATGGCGGATTCCATCGTAGACTATAAATATTTCCGGAAACATCTTCCCTTACAAATCACATTTACACACAAAATACACATAATGTGAACATTACCAGACAATGACAGCTATACTGACTATTTTACACAACTAGGGATGGCTATGTGAATATCAAAAGGTGAGATTTGAAGCCTAAACGGACACGATATAAACAGTAAACAATTTCAATAACATTCACGGAAATACAGAATTCGTCCGTCCGACGCTAATATCGGAGCCTATTTCTTGACTCATATAAACAAAAGTATTCAATTAAATGATTCTAAACTTCACATTTATATGTAAAAACGTGTTCTCTACGATCGACTAATGTTTCAACACCAACATGTTTTTAAATAAGCTTATTTTCCCCTATACCTCACTGTATAAATGCATAGGCCTGACTGTACAGAGCAAATCGGTGTTCCGTTTCAATATCAACTTATAATTTGAATATGAGACTCTGTAAGGTAGTAAAACTATATATATTCTGAAAGCTTATGAATATGGCCGGACACTTCTGTGAACATTTCAACGATACCGGACGATCGTGGCGGTTGCCATGGTAACCGTTACCCTGCATGCACAAAATTCAAATGCCTTCAATTACACTAAAAGGCATACCAAATTGTTCGGCTGAGCACAAGGATTCCAAAAAGGTATAGTTTGCCATACTTGATTAACGAGTTATAGGGTAAAACGTAAAAAGGTCGTGTTGACGCATTAATGCTTCTATGTCAGGTAAAGAGATTTATTAACAACGAGACGAGTCGTGTCCTTTACATTGATAAAAAGACACAACATCAGACAAATATAAGGGGCCTAATAACTTTACACTGTTGTACACATGCAGTAAGGTCTTAAAGTCGATTCTCTGCTGGACGGGCAGCCAATGAAGTTCACGCAATAGTGGCGCGGCGCTGGTGCGTCTGTTAACATAGAAAATAAGACGAGCAGCACGATTTTGAAGTATTTGCAGGCGCTTGACATTTGAATTTGAAATACCGCCTAAAAGAGAATTACCGTAGTCCAGCCTAGAAAAGACCAAAGACCTCACTACATGTGCACATGTATTATGATCCATAAAACGACGAATACGAGCAATATTTCTGAGATGGAAATTAATAGTACGACACATAAAATTAACCTGTAAATCCATTTTCATATGGGGGTCAAATTTAACACCTAAGTTCTTAATTGACGAGGAGGAATCAATCTCAGATCCACCGATCCTTAAACCAACACCAGAGACCAGATGGAGTTTTCTTGGAGAAGAAATTAGGAAAAACTCTGTTATTGTGTCATTTAACCTCAGCTTATTTTTCAACATCCATACTTTGACTTCAGCAATACAATCCATAAGCCTGCGCTGCGCTGCCTCAAAATCGCCAGGCACCTGAGGATCATAGCTCACGTACATTTGGGTGTCATCGGCGTACACGTGATATGGAACGTTGAAGCGCCTAATGATAGCAGCGACTGGTTTGGAATATAAAGTAAAGATCGGTGGACCCGCGACAGATCCCTGAGGCACACCATATTTCAGTGGATGAACATTTGAGTATTTACCTAACACACTTACTTTACTTGTACGACCTCTAAGGAATTAAACCAGTTTAAAACACAACCACCGATACCATAATCATTTTGAAGCCTATTTACAAGAATATAATGGTAAATGGTATCGAAGGCTGCTGACAAATCTAATAAAACAAGCATAACGATTTTCCCATAATCAAGTTCACATACAATGTCATTTTTAACACGAAGCAGGGCTGTTTCAGTACTATGAGCTGTTTTAGGGACCGTTCATTATTTATGCTGGAGGGGGGGTTGGGTAAAATATAGGGGGGGGGGGGGGGGTCATGTAATTTTCATATGTTGAAATAGGGGGGGTTATGTAACTTTTTATTCTTAAACAGGGGGGTTGTGTAACTTTTTTAACTATGAAGATGGTGGTGATTGGGGTGATTTTAGAGGCTATTTTGGAGTGTAAATGCCATTTTTTTCTGCGCTTCGCGCACATTTTCTTACGACCTATCAACTTCAAAACATGTAATTATGATGAGACAACTTTCGGGCAGCAAATCTTTTTTGTGCACGCCCTGCTCGGATGATCTGTTGAAAAACACCTATATAATCATCAACGGTTGAAAACATTAGAGCCATGGGGTACAAAGACATGTTAATTAGCCTAGGCCTATGTTCCAAAACCCAACAATTATATGATTAAAAACGGTAATTTCTTGCATGCTTTTCACCTCGTCTCACTCTCAGCTCTGCACCTAAGCTCACAAAAGTAGAATGTTTTTTCATACGTTTTTGTCAGGATGTTCTAACGGGTTTTTTTTTCGGGTTATAAAGACTCACAAAACCACCCAAAATGTATAAATATATGACAAATTTTCCGCATCGCTACGCTCGCAATGTAGTTAGTATAATTTCACACAATCAAAAAATCAAGAGTATCATTAAATTATCGGCCGTTCAGAGGGCACAAACAGAACTTACTAACGAATCCATGGAAAAAAGAAAAAGACAGCCCCTAAGATATGTGGCGAGTTGATTTTTTTGGTGTGTGTGGGGGGGGGGGGGGGGGGTGGGGGGGGGGGTGTACAAAGCTACTTGTTAGCAGGGGGGTCATGTAATTTTCAGTTTCAGCTGTAGGGGGGGTTAGGTAATTTTGACATACGAGTCTCAAATTTGTCCCAACCCCCCCTCCACCATAAATAACGAACGGTCCCTTATACGCCGATTGGAAGTCTTCAATGAGGTTTTGAGATTGGAGGTGTTTATTCATTCTTGAAACAGCAGGGTACTCAAGGTTTTTGCCAAGCGTAGGGAGGTTTGAGGATGGGCGATATTTTTTTAAAACATCTTGGTTTAGGGATGATTTTTTGATTATGGGTGTTATGACAGCCTCACGAAGAGTAGAGGGGAAAGGCCTGTTTGGAACGAGCTACAGGGTGTCCCAAAAGTCTATGCACGACTTTGAAGCTTTGTATTTCACAAAATATAAGTCGTATTGAAAATATGAATACATATTTAGAAAGAGGAGATGTGGGAAATAATTTTGATACCAAACATTGGAGTAACATCTGTTTGTAATGCCACCCTAGAAGTAAAATATGTATTACTGCAAAAATGTAATCTTATACTTCGGAGGAATAAAGTTCATAAATCCATACCTATTGAGATTAACAAAAATACGGGTAGAGTTGGTTACACGGAAAGTGATCCGTCAATTGTAATATTTAAAATTTTACATTACAGTGATAACATCATGATAACAAACTAGATATGACTCCGGTCTAAGACCAGGGGACCTTGATTTTTGTCTTGTTCCTGACCGTTTGACCCCAAGGTCATGATTTAATTGAAACCCGAACTATTATGTATGTATACGGTCAAAAGGCATTTGTTGATTGATTCTGACGATCCTAGGTCATTTCAATAAAATGCAAGCGCGTTTTATGTGAAAATCGCGTTTTAACCCCTAGTGACCCCTGTGTGACCTTTGACCCCAAACTGTGAAGACCCTATATGAAGGTCAGGTAGGTGGTTGTACTGACCGAACCTGGTGATTGTAGCATGTACACTGTAGGAGAAGAAGCATTTTAAGTTATAGAAGTGAAAATTAACATTTTGACCCCTAGTGACCCCAAATATTTTTAGATTTTAAAAACCGAACTATTTTATATGCGTACGTTCATAGTGAATATGTTGACCAATTCTAACGATCCTAGGTCATTTCACTAAATTGCAACCGCGTTTTAAGTGAAAATCACGTTTTTACCCCTATGACCCTGTGTGACCTTTGACCCCGAACTGAGAAGACCCTATATGTGAGTCAGGAAGGGGGTCCTACTGACTAAATCTGGTGATTATAGCATGTAAACTGTAGGAGGAGAAGCATTTTAAGTAATAGAAGTGAAAATTAACATTTTGACCCCTAGTGACCCCTTTTTGACCTTTGACCTGGTCAATATGATTGACTTATTTTCTTGGCTCATCAAATCAAACAAGATGCAACAAACCCGGTCCAAATCGGAGCATGTCTTAACTTTTACCTCTGTAAAGTTCAATGACCCCTAGTGACCCCTTCTTGACCTTAGACCTGGTCAATATGATTGACTTATTTTCTTGGCACATCAATTCAAACAAGATGCAACCCCGGTCCAAATCGAAGCATGTCTTAACTTTTACCTCTGTAAAGTTCAACGACCCCTAGTGACCCCTTCTTGACCTTTGACCTGGTCAATATGATTGACTTATTTTCTTGGCTCATCAATCCAAACAAGATGCAACAAACCCGGTTCAAATCGGAGCATGTCTTAACTGTTACCCCTGTAAAGTTCAATGACCCCAAGTGACCCCTTCTTGACCTTTGACCTGGTCAATATGATTGACTTTTTTTCTTGGCTCATCTATCCAAACAAGATGCAACAAACCCGGTCCAAATCAGAGCATGTCTTAACATTTACCTCTGTAAAGTTCAATGACCCCTAGTGACCCCTTTTTGACCTTTGACCTGGTCAATATTATTAATTCATTTTCTTAGCTCATCAATTCAAACAAGATGCAACAAATCCGGTTCAAATCGGAGCATGTCTTAACTTTTACCCTTGTAAAGTTCAATGACCCCTAGTGACCCCATATGACATGTCATTTTTAATCGCTTAAGACCCTATATGAGCATGGACCTAAGGAATCTTTTGACCAATTATGAAGGTCATGATTCATTTCCTCTGAGACAAGAAGCATTTTAAGTGATCGAATTGAAAATTTACATTTTGACCCCTAGTGACCCCAAATGATTTTTAATTTTAAAAACCAAACTATTATACATGCGTAGGGTCATAAGAAATATGTGGACCAATTTTGATGATCCTAGGTCATTTCACTAAATTGGAAATGCGTTTTAAGTGAAAAACACGTTTTGACCCCTAGTGACCCCTGTGTGACCTTTGACCCCAAACTGTGAAGACCCTATATGTAGGTCAGGTAGGGGGTCCTACTGAACAAATCTGGTGATTGTAGCATGTAAACTGTAGGAGAAGAAGCATTTTGTAGAAATATTGCCAGAAGAAGCAGCAGCAGCAGCCGAAGAAACTAGAGAGAAATTGTGATCATAGATCACGGATATTAGTCGATGAAGTGTTGACCTTTGACCTACTGATAACAGTATGCTATTATTTGTATGGAAACTTGAGACAATATTTGACAATCATCACTCATTTCTTGTCGGACAAGTAGTATTTTGAGTGTATGGAGTGAAAATTTACATTTTGACCCCTAGTGACCTTTTCTTGACCTTTGACCTTAACGGTATGATTGACTTTTGTTCTTGTCTCATCAATGCCCACAAAATAAAAGAAACCCGGTCAAAATCGGAACATGCCTTATATTTTCCCTCTGTAAAGTTCAATGACCCCTAGTGACCCTGTTTGACATGTCACTTTTAGTGGAGAAGCACCCTATATGAACATAGATGAGAGGAATCTTTTGACTAATTCTGACAATCATAGGTCATCTCTCGGACAAGTAGTATTTTGAGTGCGAGGAGTGAAAATGTACATTTTGACCCCTAGTGACCTTTTCTTGACCTTTGACCTAAACGGTATGATTGATTTTTGTTCTTGTCTCATCAATGCCCACAAAATAAAAGAAACCCGGTCAAAATCGGAGCATGCCTTATATTTTCCACCTGTAAAGTTCAATGACCCCTAGTGACCCAGTTTGACATGTCACTTTTAGTGGAGAAGCACCCTATATGAACATTGATCCAAGGAATCTTTTGACTAATTCTGAGTATCATCAGTCATTTTCCCTCGGACAAGTAGGGTTTTGAGTGAAAATAGTAAAAATTTGCATTTTGACCCCTAGTGACCCCAAATATTTTTTGATTTTAAAAACCTAACTATTGTACATGCGTACGGTCAAAAGGAATATGTTGACTAATTCTGACGATCATAGGTCATTTCACTAAATTGCAAATGCGTTTTAAGTGAAAATCACGTTTTGACCCCTAGTGACCCCTGTGTGACCTTTGACCCCTTATGCTTTACAACCTGCGTAGTGGTGCACATAAGAGTTCTTATGACCAAATATGGTCAAAATCGGCTTTATGGTTACGGAGCTATAGGTCTTATGACAGAAGAAAGAAAGAAAGAACTAGATACTAGAGATAATTGTGATCTTAGATCACGGATATTAGTCGAGGGCTTTGACCTTTGACCTTGCTATATGTTGTCAAAGGGCAATAACCTTAAGTTGTACTATATTTGATAATTGTTTTTATAAATTTCAGTCCTGAAGTAGTTAAAAAATACATTTTGAACCCTAATGACCTTTTCTTGACCTTTGACCCCAAACTTATAATTGACTTTTTTTCTTGGCTTATCAATGCGCACAAGAAAAAAGTAGTCCGGTCAAAATCAGAGCATGTCTTCAGTTTTACACTTGTATAATTCAATGACCCCTAGTGACCCCGTTTGACAAGTCACTTTTAATGGAGAAGCACCTTATATGAACATGGATAAGAGGAATCTTTTGACAAATTCTGACAATCATCGGTCATTTCGTCTCGGACAAGTAGTATTTTGAGTGCGCGGAGTGAAAATGTACATTTTGACCCCTAGGGACCTTTTCTTGACCTTTGACCTTAACGGTATGATTGACTTTTGTTCTTGTCTTATCAATGCCCACATAATAAAAGAAACCCGGTCAAAATCAGAGCATGCCTTATATTTCCCCTTTGTAAAGTTCAATGACCCCTAGTGACCCCGTTTGACATGTCACTTTTAGTGTAGAAGCACCCTATATGAACATTGATCCAAGGAATCTTTTGACTAATTCTGAGTATCATCAGTCATTTTCCCTCGGACAAGTAGGGTTTTGAGTGAATGGAGTAAAATTTACATTTTGCCCTCTAGTGACCCCAAACATTTTTCGATTTAAAAAACTGAACTATTATACATGCGTACGGTCAAAAGGAATATGTTGACTAATTCTGACGATCATAGGTCATTTCAATAAATTGCAAATGCGTTTTTAGTGAAAATCACGTTTTGACCACTAGGTACCCTTGTGTAACCTTTGACCCCTTATGCTTTACAACCTGAGTAGTGGTGCACATAAGGGTACTTATGACCAAATATGGTCAAAATCGGCTCAATGGTTACGGAGCTATAGGTCCCATGACGGAAGAAGAAGAAAGAAGAAAGAAGAAGAACTAGAGATAATTGTGATCTTAGATCACGGATATTAGTCGAGGGCTTTGACCTTTGACCTTGCTATATGTTGTCAAAGGGCAATAACCTTAAGTTGTACTATATTTGATAATTGTTTTTATAAATTTCAGCCCTGAAGTAGTTAAAAAAATACATTTTGAACCCTAATGACCTTTTTTCGACCTTTGACCCCAAACCTATAATTGACTTTTTTTCTTGGCTTATCAATGCGCTCAAGAAAAAAGTAGTCCGGTCAAAATCAAAGCATGTCTTCAGTTTTACACCTGTATAGTTCAATGACCCCTAGTGACCCCGTTTGACATGTCACTTTTAATGGAGAAACACCCTATATGAACATGGATAATAGGAATCTTTTGACAAATTCTGACAATCATCGGTCATTTCGTCTCGGACAAGTAGTATTTTGAGTGCGCGGAGTGAAAATGTACATTTTGACCCCTAGGGACCTTTTCTAGACCTTTGACCTTAACGGTATGATTGACTTTTGTTATTGTCTCATTAATGCCCACATAATAAAAGAAATCGGGTCAAAATCGGAGCATGCCTTATATTTTCCCCCTGTAAAGTTCAATGACCCCTAGTGACCCCGTTTGACATTTCATTTTTAGTGGAGAAGCACCCTATATGTACATGGATCAAAGGAATCTTTTGACCAATTCTGAGTATCATCAGTCATTTTCCCTCGGACAAGTAGGGTTTTGAGTGAATGTAGTAAAATTTACATTTTGACCCCTAGTAACCCCAAACATTTTTCGATTTAAAAAACCTAACTATTATATATGCGTACGGTCAAAAGGAATATGTTGGCCAATTCTCACGATGCTAGGTCATTTAAATAAATTGCAAATGCGTTTTAAGTGAAAATCACGTTTTGACCCCTAGTTATTTTTGTGTGACCTTTGACCCCTTATGCTTTACAACCTGAGTAGTGGTGCACATAAGGGTACTTATGACTAAATATGGTCAAAATCAGCTCAATGGTTACGGAGCTATAGGTCTTATGACAGGAGAAAGAAAGAAAGAAACTAGAGATAATTGTGATCTTAGATCACTGATATTAGTCGAGGGCTTTGACCTTTGACCTTGCTATATGTTGTCAAAGGGCAATAACCTTAAGTTGTACTATATTTGATAATTGTTTTTTATAAATTTCAGCCCTGAAGTAGTTAAAAAAATACACTTTGAACCCTAATGACCTTTTCTTGACCTTTGACCCCAAACTTATGATTGACTTTTTTCTTGGCTTATCAATGCGCACAAGAAAAAAGTAGTTCGGTCAAAATCAGAGCATGTCTTCAGTTTTACACCGGTATAGTTCAATGACCCCTAGTGACCCCGTTTGACATGTCACTTTTAATGGAGAAGCACCCTATATGAACATGGATAAGAGGAATCTTTTGACAAATTCTGACAATCATCGGTCATTTCGTCTCGGACTAGTAGTATTTTGAGTGCGCGGAGTCAAAATGTACATTTTGACCCCTAGGGACCTTTTCTTGACCTTTGACCTTAACGGTATGATTGACTTTTGTTCTTGTCTCATCAATGCCCACATAATAAAAGAAACCCGGTCAAAATCGGAGCATGCCTTATATTTCCCCCTGTAAAGTTCAATGACCCCTAGTGACCCCGTTTGACATTCCACTTTTAGTGGAGAAGCACCCTATATGTACATGGATCGAAGGAATCTTTTGACTAATTCTGAGTATCATCAGTCATTTTCCCTCGGACAAGTAGGGTTTTGAGTGAATGGAGTCAAATTTACATTTTGACCCCTAGTGAAGACTCTATATGTGAGTCAGGAAGGGGGTCTTACTGACCAAATCTGGTGATTATAGCATGTAAACTGTAGGAGGAGAAGCATTTTAAGTAATAGAAGTAAAAATTAACATTTTGACCCCTAGTGACCCCTTTTTGACCTTTGACCTGGTCAATATGATTGACTTATTTTCTTGGCTCATCAAACCAAACAAGATGCAACAAACCCGGTCAAAATCGGAGCATGTCTTAACTTTTACCCCTGTAAAGTTCAATGACCCCTATTGACCCCTGTGTGATCTTTGACCCCAAATTGAGAAGACCCTATATGTAGGTCAGGTTGGGGGTTCTACTGACTAAATCTGGTGATTGTAGCATCTAAACTGTATGAGGAGAAGCATTTTAAGTAATAGAAGTGAAAATTTACATTTTGACCCCTAGTGACCCCAAATGATTTTTAATTTTGAAAACCGAACTACTATATATGCGTACGGTCATAAGGAATATGTGGACCAATTTTGATGATCCTAGGTCATTTCACTAAATTGGAAATGCGTTTTAAGAGAAAATCACGTTTTGACCCCTAGTGACCCCTGTGTGACCTTTGACCCCAAACTGTGAAAAATCTATATGTAGGTCAGTTAGGGGGTCCTACTGACCAAATCTGGTGATTGTAGCATGTAAACTGTAGGAGAAGAAGCATTTTGTAGAAATATTGCAAGAAGAAGCAGAACTAGATATGACTCCGGTCTAAGACCAGGGGACCTTGATTTTTGTCTTGTTCCTGACATTTGCTCCGAGGTCATGATTCACTTTTCTTATTGTCTAATGAAAAGAGATCAGATGAATCAAGTATGATCGAAATCGGAGCACGTATTGGATTATTGATCCCTAGTGACCCCCATATGACATGTCAATTTTAATCGCTGGACACCCAATAATGTCGCTGTGTGACCTTTGACCCCAAACTGTGAAGACCCTATATGTAAGTCAGGTAGGGGTTCATACTGACCAAATCTGGTGATTATAGCATGTAAACTGTAGGAGAAGAAGCATTTTAAGTAATATAAGTGAAAATTAATATTTTGACCCCTAGTGACCCCTTTTTGACCTTCGACCTGGTCAATATGATTGACTTATTTTCTTGGCTCATCGAATCAAACAAGATGCAACAAACCCGGTCCAAATCGGAGCATGTCTTAACTTTTACCCCTGTAAAGTTCAATGACCCTAGTGACCCCTTCTTGACCTTTGACGTGGTCAATATGATTAATTTATTTTCTTGGCTCATCAATTCGAACAAGATGCAACAAAACGGTCCAAATCGGAGCATGTCTTAACTTTTACCCCTGTAAAGTTCAATGACCCCTACTGACCCCTTCTTGACCTTTGTCCTGGTCAATATGATTAATTTATTTTCTTGGCTTATCAATTCAAACAGGATGCAACAAACCCGGTCCAAATCGGAGCATGTCTTAACTTTTACCCCTGTAAATTTCAATGACCCCTAGTGACCCCATATGACATGTCACTTTTAATCGCTGATATAGGCATGGACCCAAGGAATCTTTTGACCAATTATGACGGTCATGAGTCATTTCCTCTGAGACAAAATGCATTTTAAGTGATCGAATTGAAAAATTACATTTTGACCCCTAGTGACCCCAAATGATTTTTAATTTTAAAAACCCAACTATGAAATATGCGTACGGTCATACGGAGTATGTGGACCAATTTTGATGATCCTAGGTCATTTCACTAAATTGGAAATGCGTTTTAAGAGAAAATCACGTTTTGACCCCTAGTGACCCCTGTGTGACCTTTGACCCTAAACTGTGAAGACCCTATATGTAGGTCAGGTAGGGGGTCCTACTGACCAAATCTGGTGATTGTAGCATGTAAACTGTAGGAGAAGAAGCATTTTGTAGAAATATTGCCAGAAGAAGAAGAAGAAGCAGAAGAAGAAGCAGATGAAAGAAACGGCAGAGATAGAGTACCTCGATTTTTGAAAAAATCAAGGTTACTAGATCTTGCTCCGGTCTAAGACCAGGCTACCTTGATTTTTTATGAGAAAATGATCCCTAGTGACCCCTTCTTGACCTTTGACCTGATTAAAATGATTGACTTATTTACTTGGCTCATCAATCCAAACAAGATGCAACAAATCCGGTCCAAATCGGATCATGTCTTAAATTTTACCCCTTTAAAGTTCAATGACCCCTATTGACCCCTTCTTGACCTTTGACCTGGTCAATATGATTGACTTATTTTCTTGGCTAATCAAACCAAACAAGATGCAACAAACCCGGTCCAAATCGGAGCATGTCTTAACTTTTACTACTGTAAAATTCAATGACCCCTAGTGACCCCTTTTTTACCTTTGACCTGGTCAATATGATTAACTTATTTTCTCGGCTTATCAATTCGAACAAGATGCAACAAACCCGGTCCCAATCGGAGCATGTCTTAACTTTTACTACTGTAAAATTCAATGATCCCTAGTGACTCCTTCTTGACCTTTGACCTGTTCAATATGATTGACTTATTTTCTCGGCTTATCAATTCAAACAAGATGCAACAAACCCGGTCCCAATCGGAGCATGTATTAACTTTTACCTCTGTAAAGTTCAATGACCCCTAGTCACCCTTTCTTGACCTTTGACCTGGTCAATATGATTAACTTATTTTCATGGGTTATCAATCCAAACAAGATGCAACAAACCCGGTTCAAATCAGAGCATGTCTAAACTTTTACTTCTGTAAAGTTCAATGACCCCTAGTGACCCCGTATGACATGTCACTTTTAATCGCTGAAGACCCTATATGAACAAGGACTCAAGGAATCTTTTAATTAATTATGAAGGTCTCTAATACAAGATGCATTTTAAGTGATCGAATTGAAAATTTACATTTTGACCCCTAGTGACCCCAAATGATTTTTAATTTAAAAAACCGAACTAATGTACATGCGTACGGTCAAGAGGAATATGTTGACCAATTCTAACGATCCTAGGTCATTTCACTAAATTGCAATAAAATCAAGGTAAGAAGACCTTTCTTGACCTCTGACCCAAAACTTGTAATTGACTTTTTTGCTTGGCTGATCAATGCGCACAAGAAAAGAGTAGTCCCGTCAAAATCGGAGCATGTCTTAAGATTTTCACCTGTATAGTTCAATGACCTCTAATGACCCCGTGTGACATGTCACTTTTAGTGGAGAAGGACCCTATATGAACATGGATGAGAGAAATCTTTTGACTAATTCTGACAATCATAGGTCATTTCCTCTCGGAAAAGTAGCATTTTGAGTGAATGAAGAAAAATTTACATTTTGACCCCTAGTGACCCCAAATATTTTTTGATTTTAAAAACCGAACTATTGTACATGCGTACGGTCAAGAGGAATATGTTGACCAATTCTAACGATCCTAGGTCATTTCACTAAATTGCAATGGCGTTTTAAGTGAAAATCACGTTTTGACCCTTATGACCACTGTGTGACCTTTGACCCCAAACTGTGAAGACCCTATATGTAGGTCAGGTAGGGGGTCCTACTGACCAAATCTGGTGATTGTAGCATGTAAACTGTAGGAGAAGAATCATTTTGAAGAAATATTGCCAGAAGAAGAAGCAGCAGCAGCAGATGAAAGAAACGGCAGAGATAGAGTACCTGGATTTTTGAAAAAATCAAGGTAAGAAGACCTTTCTTGACCTCTGACCCAAACCTTGTAATTGACTTTTTTGCTTGGCTGATCAATGCGCACAAGACAAGAGTAGTCCCGTCAAAATCGGAGCATGTCTTAAGATATTCACCTGTATAGTTCAATGACCTCTAATGACCCCGTGTGACATGTCACTTTTAGTGGAGAAGGACCCTATATGAACATGGATGAGAGAAATCTTTTGACTAATTCTGACAATCATAGGTCATTTCCTCTCGGAAAAGTAGCATTTTGAGTGAATGAAGAAAAATTTACAATTTGACCCCTAGTGACCCCAAATATTTTTTGATTTTAAAAACCTAACTATTGTACATGCGTACGGTCAAGAGGAATATGTTAACCAATTCTAACGATCCTAGGTCATTTCACTAAATTGCAATGGCGTTTTAAGTGAAAATCACGTTTTGACCCCTTATGACCCCTGTGTGACCTTTGACCCCAAACTGTGAAGACCCTATATGTAGGTCAGGTAGGGGGTCCTACTGACCAAATCTGGTGATTGTAGCATGTAAACTGTAGGAGAAGAAGCATTTTGTAGAAATATTGCCAGAAGAAGAAGAAGCAGCAGCAGCAGATGAAAGAAACGGCAGAGATAGAGTACCTGGATTTTTGAAAAAATCAAAGTAAGAAGACCTTTCTTGACCTCTGACCCAAAACTTGTAATTAACTTTTTTGCTTGGCTGATCAATGCGCACAAGAAAAGAGTAGTCCCGTCAAAATCGGAGCATGTCTTTAGATTTTCACCTGTATAGTTCAATGACCTCTAATGACCCCGTGTGACATGTCACTTTTAGTGGAGAAGGACCCTATATGAACATGGATGAGAGAAATCTTTTGACTAATTCTGACAATCATAGGTCATTTCCTCTCGGAAAAGTAGCATTTTGAGTGAATGAAGAAAAATTTACATTTTGACCCCTAGTGACCCCAAATATTTTTTGATTTTAAAAACCGAACTATAGTACATGCGTACGGTCAAGAGGAATATGTTGACCAATTCTAACGATCCTAGGTCATTTCACTAAATTGCAATGGCGTTTTAAGTGAAAATCACGTTTTGACCCCTTATGACCCCTGTGTGACCTTTGACCCCAAACTGTGAAGACCCTATATGTAGGTCAGGTAGGGGGTCCTACTGACCAAATCTGGTGATTGTAGCATGTAAACTGTAGGAGAAGAAGCATTTTGTAGTAATATTGCCAGAAGAAGAAGCAGCAGCAGCAGATGAAAGAAACGGCAGAGATAGAGTACCTGGATTTTTGAAAAAATCAAGGTAAGAAGAAGCAGAAGCAGATGCAGATGAAAAAAACGGCAGAGATAGAGAACCTTGATTTTTGAAAAATCAAGGTAAGAAGAAGCAGAAGAAGCAGATGAAAGAAACGGCAGAGATAGAGTACCTCGATTTTTGAAAAAATCAAGGTAAGAACTAGATATGACTCCGGTCTAAGACCAGGGGACCTTGATTTTTGTCTTGTTCCTGACATTTGCCCCGAGGTCATGATTTACTTTTCTTATTGTCTAATGAAAAGAGATCAGATGCATCAAGTATGATCGAAATCGGAGCACGTCTTGGATTATTGATCCCTAGTGACCCCCATATGACATTTCAATTTTAATCGCTGGACACCCAATAATGTCGATGTGTGACCTTTGACCCCAAACTGTGAAGACCCTATATGTAAGTCAGGTAGGGGGTCATACTGACCAAATCTGGTGATTATAGCATGTAAACTGTAGGAGGAGAAGCATCCTAAGTAATAGAAGTGAAAATTAACATTTTGACCCCTAGTGACCCCTTTTTGACCTTCGACCTGGTCAATATGTTTGACTTATTTTCTTGGCTCATCAAATCAAACAAGATGCAACAAACCCGGTCCAAATCAGAGCATGTCTTAACTTTTACCCCTGTAAAGTTCAATGACCCCCTAGTGACCCCTTCTTGACCTTTGACCTGGTCAATATGATTGACTTATTTTCTTGACTTATCAATCCAAACAAGATGCAACAAACCCGGTCCAAATCGGAGCATGTCTTAACTGTTACACCTGTAAAGTTCAATGATCCCTAGTGACCCCTTCTTGACCTTTGACCTGGTCAATATGTATGACTTTTTTCTTGGCTCATCAATCCAAACAAGATGCAACAAACCCGGTCCAAATCGAAGCATGTCTTAACATTTACCTCTGTAAAGTTCAATGACCCCTAGTGACCCCTTCTTGACGTTTGACCTGGTCAATATCATTGACTTATTTTCTTGGCTTATCAATCCAAACAAGATGCAACAAATCCGGTTCAAATCGGAGCATGTCTTAACTTTTACCCCTGTAAAGTTCAATGACCCCTAGTGACCCCATATGCCATGTCATTTTTAATCGCTTAAGACCCTATATGAGCATGGACCTAAGGAATCTTTTGACCAATTATGAAGGTCATGAGTCATTTCCTCTGAGACAAGAAGCATTTTAAGTGATCGAATTGAAAATTTACATTTTGACCCCTTGTGACCCTAAATGATTTTTAATTTTAAAAACCCTTCTTTCGTATATGCGTACGGTCAAAAGGAATATGTGGACCAATTTTGACGATCCTAGGTCATTTTACTAAATTGGAAATGCGTTTTAAGTGAAAAACACGTTTTGACCCCTAGTGATCCCTGTGTGACCTTTGACCCCAAACTGTGAAGACCCTATATGTAGGTCAGGGAGAGGGTCCTACTGACCAAATCTGGTGATTATAGCATGTAAACTGTAGGAGAAGAAGCATTTTGTAGAAATATTGCCAGAAGAAGAAGCAGAACTAGATCTTGCTCCGGTCTAAGACCAGGCTACCTTGATTTTTTTATGAGAAAATGATCCCTAGTGACCCCTTCTTGAACTTTGACCTGGTCAATATGATTGACTTTTTTTCTTGGCTCATCAATTCAAACAAGATGCAACAAACCCGGTCCCAATCGGAGCATGTATTAACTTTTACCTCTGTAAAGTTCAATGACCCCTAGTCACCCCTTCTTGACCTTTGACCTGGTCAATATTATTAACCTATTTTCATGGCTCATCAATCCAAACAAGATGCAACAAACTCGGTTCAAATCGGAGCATGTCTTAACTTTTACCCCTGTAAAGTTCAATGACCCCTAGTGACCCCATATGACATGTCATTTTTAATCGCTTAAGACCCTATATGAGCATGGACCTAAGGAATCTTTTGACTAATTATGAAGGTCATGAGTCATTTCCTCTGAGACAAGAAGCATTTTAAGTGATCGAATTGAAAATTTACATTTTGACCCCTAGTGACCCCAAATGATTTTTAATTTTAAAAACCGAACTATTATACATGCGTACGGTCATAAGGAATATGTGGACCAATTTTGATGATCCTAGGTCATTTCACTAAATTGGAAATGCGTTTTAAGTGAAAAACAGGTTTTGACCCCTAGTGACCCCTGTGTGACCTTTGACCCCAAACTGTGAAAACCTGGTCAATATGATTGACTTATTTTCTTGGCTTATCAATCCAAACAAGATGCAACAAACCCGGTCCAAATCGGAGCATGTCTTAACTGTTACCCCTGTAAAGTTCAATGACCCCTAGTGACCCCTTCTTGACCTTTGACCTGGTCAATATGATTGACTTTTTTTCTTGGCTTATCAATCCAAACAAGATGCAACAAACCCGGTCCAAATCGGAGCATGTCTTAACATTTACCTTTGTAACGTTCAATGACCCCTAGTGACCCCTTTTAGACCTTTGACCTGGTCAATATGATTGACTTATTTTCTTGGCTTATCAATCCAAACAAGATGCAACAAATTCGGTTCAAATCGGAGCATGTCTTAACTTTTACTTCTGTAAAGTTCAATGACCCCTAGTGACCCCATATGACATGTCATTTTTTATCGCTTAAGACCCTATATGAGCATGGACCTAAGGAATCTTTTGACCAATTATGAAGGTCATGAGTCATTTCCTCTGAGACAAGAAGCATTTTAAGTGATCGAATTGAAAATTTACATTTTGACCCCTAGTGACCCCAAATGATTTTTAATTTTAAAAACCGTTCTTTTGTATATGCGTACGGTCAAAAGGAATATGTGGACCAATTTTGACGATCCTAGGTCATTTCACTAAATTGGAAATGCGTTTTAAGTGAAAAACACGTTTGGACCCCTAGTGACCCTTGTGTGACCTTTGACCCCAAACTGTGAAGACCCTATATGTAGGTCAGGTAGGGGGTCCTACTGACCAAATCTGGTGATTGTAGCATGTAAACTGTAGGAGAAGAAGCATTTTGTAGAAATATTGCCAGAAGAAGCAGAAGCAGATGAAACTAGATATGAACTGTGATCATAGATCACGGATATTAGTCGAGGGCGTGTTGACCTTTGACCTGCTGATGACAGTGTGCTCTTATTTGAGACCGTTGAGACCATGTTTGCCAATCATCAAGCATTTCCTCTCAGACAAGTAGCATTTTGAGTGAATGGAGTGAATATTTACATTTTGACCCCTAGTGACCTTTTCTTGACCTTTGACCCTAACTTTATGATTAACTTTTGTTCTTGTCTCATCAATGCCCACAAAATAAAAGAAACCCGGTCAAAATCGGAGCATGTCTTACATTTTCCCCCTATTTAGGTCAATGACCCCTAGTGACCCCATTTGACATGTCACTTTTAATCGCTGAACACCCTATATAAACATTGATCCAAGGAATCTTTTGACAAATTCTGACAATCATAGGTCATTTCTTCTCGGACAAGTAGCATTTTGAGTGAATGGAATGAGAATTTACATTTTGACCCCTAGTGACCTTTTCTTGACCTTTGACCTTAACAATATGATTGACTTTTGTTCTTGTCTCATCAATACCTACAAAATGAGATATGACTGGTCAATATCGGAGCATGTCTCACATTTTATCTCTGTTTAGGTCAATGACCTCTAGTGACCCCATTTGACATGTCACTTTTAATCGCTGAACACCCTATATGAACATTGATCCAAGGAATCTTTTGACCAATTCTGAGTATCATCAGTTATTTTCCCTCGGACAAGTAGGGTTTTGAGTGAATTGAGAAAAATTTACATTTTGACCCCTACTGACCCCAAATATTTTTTGATTTTAAAAACCGAACTATTGTACATGCGTACAGTCAAAAGGAACATGTTGACCAATTCTGAAGATCCTAGGTCATTTTACTAAATTGCAAATGCGTTTTCAGTGAAAATCACGTTTTGACCCCTAGTGACCCCTGTGTGACCTTTGACCCCTTATGCTTTACAACCTGAGTAGTGGTGCACATAAGGGTTCTTATGACCAAATATGGTCAAATTCGGGTCAATGGTTACGGAGCTATAGGTCCCATGGCTGAAGAAAGAAGAAACTAGACATGACCTGTGATCGGAGATCACGAATATTAGTCGGGTGTGTTACATGTTAACCCCTTCGAGTGGTAAATGGAGTAAATAAATACAGTTGAACCCCTAGTGACCTTTTCTTGACCTCTGACCCAAAACTTGTCATTGACTTTTTTGCTTGGCTGATCAATGCGCACAAGAAAAAGGTAGTCCCGTCAAAATCGGAGCATGTTTTAAGATTTTCACTTGTAAAGTTCAATGACCTCTAGTGACCCCGTGTGACATGTCACTTTTAGTGTAGAAGGACCCTATATGGACATGGATAAGAGGAATCTTTTGACCAATTCTGACAATCATAGGTCATTATCTCTTGGACAAGTAGTATTTTGAGTGCGAGGAGTAAAAATGTACATTTTGACCCCTAGTGACCTTTTATTGACCTTTGATCTTAACGGTATGATTGACTTTTGTTCTTGTCTCATCAATGCCCACAAAATAAAAGAAACCCGGTCAAAATCAAAGCATGCCTTATATTTTTCCTCTGTAAAGTTCAATGACCTCTAGTGACCTCGTTTGACATGTCACTTTTAGTGTGGAAGGACCCTATATGAACATTGATCAAAGGAATCTTTTGACCAATTCTGAGTATCATCAGTCATTTTCCCTCGGACAAGTAGGGTTTTGAGTGAATGGAGTAAAATTTACATTTTGACCCCTAGTGACCCCAAATGATTTTTAATTTTAAAAACCGTTCTTTTGTACATGCGTACGGTCAAAAGGAATATATGGACCAATTTTCACGATCCTAGGTCATTTCACTAAATTGGAAATGCGTTTTAAGTGAAAATCACGTTTTGACCCCTAGTGACCCCTGTGTGACCTTTGACCCCTTATGCTTTACAACCTGAGTAGTGGTGCACATAAGGGTTCTTATGACCAAATATGGTCAAAATCGGGTCAATGGTTACGGAGCTATAGGTCCCATGACAGAAGAAGAAAGAAACAGGACGAACTAGACATGACCTGTGATCGGAGATCACGAATATTAGTCGGGTGTGTTACATGTTAACCCCTTCGAGTGGTAAATGGAGTAAATAAATACAGTTGAACCCCTAGTGACCTTTTCTTGACCTCTGACCCAAAACTTGTAATTGACTTTTTTGCTTGGCTGATCAATGCGCACAAGAAAAAGGTAGTCCCGTCAAAATCGGAGCATGTTTTAAGATTTTCACTTGTAAAGTTCAATGACCTCTAGTGACCCCGTGTGACATGTCACTTTTAGTGGAGAAAGACCCTATATGAACATGGATGAGAGGAACCTTTTGACTAATTCTGACAATCATAGGTCATTTCCTCTCGGACAAGTAGCATTTTGAGTGAATGGAGTGAAAATTTACATTTTGACCCCTAGTGACCCCAAATATTTTTTGATTTTAAAAACCTAACTATTTTACATGCGTACGGTCAAAAGGAATATGTTGACCAATTCTGACGATCCTAGGTCATTTCACTAAATTGCAAATGCGTTTTTAGTGAAAATCACGTTTTGACCCCTAGTGACCTTTTTTGACCTCTGACCCAAAACTTGTGATTGACTTTTTTGCTTGGCTGATCAATGCGCACAAGAAAAAAGTAGTCTTGTCAAAATCGGAGCATGTCTTAAGATTTTCACCTGTATAGTTCAATGACCTCTAGTGACCTCGTGTGACATGTCACTTTTTGTGGAGAAGGACCCTATATGGACATGGATAAGAGGAATCTTTTGACCAATTCTGACAATCATAGGTCATTATCTCTTGGACAAGTAGTATTTTGAGTGCGAGGAGTAAAAATGTACATTTTGACCCCTAGTGACCTTTTATTGACCTTTGATCTTAACGGTATGATTGACTTTTGTTCTTGTCTTATCAATGCCCACAAAATAAAAGAAACCCGGTCAAAATCGAAGCATGCCTTATATTTTTCCTCCGTAAAGTTCAATGACCTCTAGTGACCTCGTTTGACATGTCACTTTTAGTGTGGAAGGACCCTATATGAACATTGATCAGAGGAATCTTTTGACGAATTCTGAGTATCATCAGTTATTTTCCCTCGGACAAGTAGGGTTTTGAGTGAATGGAGTAAAATTTACATTTTGACCCCTAGTGACCCCAAATGATTTTTAATTTTAAAAACCGTTCTTTTGTACATGTGTACGGTCAAAAGGAATATGTGGACCAATTTTGACGATCCTAGGTCATTTCACTAAATTGCAAATGCGTTTTAAGGTGAAAATCACGTTTTGACCCCTAGTGACATCTGTGTGACCTTTGACCCATTATGCTTTACAACCTGAGTAGTGGTGCATACAAGGGTTCTTATGACCAAATATGGTCAAAATCGGGTCAATGGTTACGGAGCTATAGGTCCCATGACAGGAGAAGAAGAAGAAGAAAGAAACAGGACGAATACAGTATATTAGTCGTTTCTCGACTAATATAATACAGTATATTAGTCGTTTCTCGACTAATATAAGAAGAAAGAAAGAAACAGGACAAATACAGTATATTAGTCGTTTCTCGACTAATATAAAGAAAGAAAGAAAGAAAGAAAGAAACAGGACAAATACAGTATATTAGTCGTTTCTCGACTAATATAAGAAGAAGAAGAAGAAACAGGTAGAATACAGTATGTTAGTCGTTTCTCGACTAATATAAGAAACGGCAGAGATAGAGTACCTCGATTTTTGAAAAAATCAAGGTAACTAGATATGACTCCGGTCTAAGACCAGGGGACCTTGATTTTTGTCTTGTTCCTGACCGTTTGACCCCAAGGTCATAATTTAATTTAAAACCAAACTATTATATATGCATACGGTCAAAAGGCATATGTTGATTGATTCTGACGATCCTAGGTCATTTCAATAAAATGCAAGGGCGTTTTATGTGAAAATCACGTTTTGACCCCTTATGACCCCTGTGTGACCTTTGACCCCAAACTATGAAGACCCTATATGTAGGTCGGGTTGGGGTTTTACTGACCAAATCTGGTGATTGTAGCATGTAAACTGTATGAGGAGAAGCATTTTAAGTAATAGAAGTGAAAATTAACATTTTGACCCCTAGTGACCCCAAATATTTTTTGATTTTAAAAACCGAACTATTGTATCTGCGTACGGTCATAAGGAATATGTGGACCAATTTTGATGATCCTAGGTCATTTCACTAAATTGCAAATGCGGAGCATGTCTTAACTTTTACCCCTGTAAAGTTCAATGACCCCTATTGACCCCTGTGTGACCTTTGACCTTTTGACCCCTAGTGACCCCAAATATTTTTTGATTTTAAAAACCGAACTATTGTATCTGCGTACGGTCATAAGGAATATGTGGACCAATTTTGATGATCCTAGGTCATTTCACTAAATTGCAAAATCGGAGCATGTCTTAACTTTTACCCCTGTAAAGTTCAATGACCCCTATTGACCCCTGTGTGACCTTTGACCCCAAATTGAGAAGACCCTATATGTAGGTCGGGTTGGGGTTTTACTGACCAAATCTGGTGATTGTAGCATGTAAACTGTATGAGGAGAAGCATTTTAAGTAATAGAAGTGAAAATTAACATTTTGACCCCTAGTGACCCCAAATATTTTTTGATTTTAAAAACCGAACTATTGTATCTGCGTACGGTCATAAGGAATATGTGGACCAATTTTGATGATCCTAGGTCATTTCACTAAATTGCAAATGCGTTTTAAGTGAAAATCACGTTTTGACCCCTTATGACCCCTCTGTGACCTTTGACCCCAAACTGTGAAACACTATATGTAGGTCAGTTAGGGGGTCCTACTGACCAAGTCTGGTGATTGTAGCATGTAAACTGTAGGAGAAGAAGCATTTTGTAGAAATATTGCAAGAAGAAGCAGAACTAGATATGACTCCGGTCTAAGACCAGGGGACCTTGATTTTTGTCTTGTTCCTGACATTTGCCCCGAGGTCATGTTTTACTTTTCTTATTGTCTAATGAAAAGAGATCAGATGCATCAAGTATGATCGAAATCGGAGCACGTCTTGGATTATTGATCCCTAGTGACCCCCATATGACATGTCAATTTTAATCACTGGACACCCAATAATATCGCTGTGTGACCTTTGACCCCAAACTGTGAAGACCCTATATATGTAAGTCAGGTAGGGGGTCATACTGACCAAATTTGGTGATTATAGCATGTAAACTGTAGGAGGAGAAGCATTTTAAGTAATAGAAGTGGAAATTAACATTTTGACCCCTTGTGACCCCTTTTTGACCTTCGACCTGGTCAATATGATTGACTTATTTTCTTGGCTCATCAAATCAAACAAGATGCAATAAACCCGGTCCAAATCGGAGCATGTCTTAATTTTTATCCCTGTAAAGTTAAATGACCCCTAGTGACCCCTTCTTGACCTTTGACCTGGTCAATATTATAAAGTTATTTTCTTGGGTCATCAATTCAAACAAGATGCAACAAACCCGGTCCAAATCGGAGCATGTCTTAACTTTTATCCCTGTAAAGTTCAATGACCCTAGTGACCCCTTTTTGACCTTTGACCTGGTCAATATTATTGACTTATTTTCTTGCCTCAATAATTCGAGCAAGATGCAACAAACCCAGTCCAAATCGGAGCATGTCTTAACTTTTACCCTTGTAAAGTTCAATGACCCCTAGCGACCCCTTCTTGACCTTTGACCTGGTCAATATGATTGACTTATTTTATTGGCTCATCAAACCAAACAAGATGCAACAAATCCTGTCCAAATCAGAGCATGTCTTAACTTTTACCTCTGTAAAGTTCAATGACCCCTAGTGACCCCATATGACATGTCACTTTTAATCGCTGAAAACCCTGTATGGGCATGGACCCAAGGAATCTGTTGACAAATTATGAAGGTCATGAGTCATTTCCTCTGAGACAAGATGCATTTTAAGTGATCGAATTGAAAATTTACATTTTGACCCCTAGTGACCCCAAATGATTTTTAATTTTAAAAACCGAACTATTATATATGCGTACGGTCAAAAGGAGTATGTGGACCAATTTTGATGATCCTAGGTCATTTCACTAAATTGGAAATGCGTTTTAAGTGAAAATCACGTTTTGACCCCTAGTGACCCCTGTGTGACCTTTGACCCCAAACTGTGAAGACCCTATATGTAAGTTAGGTAGGGGGTCCTACTGACTAAATCTGGTGATTGTAGCATGTAAACTGTAGGAGAAGAAGCATTTTGTAGAAATATTGCCAGAAGAAGCAGAAGAAGCAGAAGAAGAAGCAGATGAAAGAAACGGCAGAGATAGAATACCTCGATTTTTGAAAAAATCAAGGTAAGAAGCAGAAGAAGAAGCAGATGAAAGAAACGGCAGAGATAGAGTACCTCGATTTTTGAAAAATCAAGGTAAGAAGAAGCAGAAGAAGCAGATGAAAGAAACGGCAGAGATAGAGTACCTCGATTTTTTGAAAAAATCAAGGTAAAGAAAGAAGAAACTAGATCTTGCTCCGGTCTAAGACCAGGCTACCTTGATTTTTTTATGAGAAAATGGTCCCTAGTGACCTCTTCTTGACCGTTGACCTGATTAAAATGATTGACTTATTTTCTTGGCTCATCAATCCAAACAAGATGCAACAAATCCGGTCCAAATCGGATCATGTCTAAAATTTTACCCCTTTAAAGTTCAATGACCCTTATTGACCCCTTCTTGACCTTTGACCTGGTCAATATGATTGACTTATTTTCTTGGCTCATCAAACCAAACAAGATGCATCAAACCCGGTCCAAATCGGAGCATGTCTTAACTTTTACACTTGTAAAGTTCAATGACCCCATATTGACCCTTCTTGATCTTTGACCTGGTCAATATGATTGACTTTTTTTCTTGGCTCATCAATCCAAACAAGATGCAACAAACCCGGTCCAAATCGGAGCATGTCTTAACTTTTACTACTGTAAAATTCAATGACCCTAGTGACCCCTTCTTGACCTTTGACCTGGTCAATATGATTGACTTATTTTCTCGGCTTATCAATTCAAACAAGATGCAACAAACTCGGTCCCAATCGGAGCATGTATTAACTTTTACTTCTGTAAAGTTCAATGACCCCTAGTGACCCCTTCTTGACCTTTGACATGGTCAATATGATTAACTTATTTTCATGGCTCATCAATCCAAACAAGATGCAACAAATCCGGTTCAAATCAGAGCATGTCTTAACTTTTACCCCTGTAAAGTTCAATGACCCCTAGTGACCCCGTATAACATGTCACTTTTAATCGCTGAAGACCCTATATGAACATGGACCCAAGGAATCTTTTGACCAATTATAAAGGTCATGAGTCATTTCCTCTGAGACAAGATGCATTTTAAGTGATCGAATTGAAAATTTACATTTTGACCCCTAGTGACCCCAAATGATTTTTAATTTTGTACATGCGTACGGTCAATAGGAATATGTGGACCAATTTTGACGATCCTAGGTCATTTCACTAAATTGGAAATGCGTTTTAAGTGAAAATCACCTTTTGACCCCTAGTGACCCCTGTGTGACCTTTGACCCCAAACTGTGAAGACCCTATATGAAGGTCAGATGGGGGGTTCTACTGACCAAGTCTGGTGATTGTAGCATGTAAGATGTAGGAGGAGATGCATTTTGTAGGTGGGTTTGAGGAAAGAAAGAAAGAAGAGGAAGAGGAAGAGGAAAGAAACGGCAGAGATACAGAACCTCGATTTTTGGAAAAAATCAAGGTAAGAAGAAAGAAACAGGACGAATACAGTATATTAGTCGTTTCTCGACTAATATAAGAAACGGTAGAGATGGAGTACCTGGATTTTTGAAAAAATCAAGGTAACTATATCACACATAATTTTCGTTTCTATAGTGAAATCTATATAATTTAAATATTTTCCATGTATACAGAGACGTGTGCTTATGCAAAAACACAGACCTAAACAATTGAATAACGTAACAGAAAAGTGAACACACACATCACACAGCTGTCAAACATGTTAAAATTTAAACTTAGCGGATTATTTTATTGCTGCTTGAAGGCCTCATCGAAGGTTGTTTTACCCATTTAGAATATGTTCCTCTGTTCAAAAATGTATCCACCAACTTCAGAATGGATATTTTTCCTGGTGCGCGTTTCACTTTGAAATGTTTTCTGAACTTTTGTTGAGTAAGTTGAACTGAACGTGTTTCAGCGTAGAACCATACAATTTGTATTCGCTTATCTATGCTGTAAACCATCTTGAATGAAGACTTTTTCGGTGCAATGTTGTCTACTACGCTTATTTATGTTTTGAGTGACCGAGTTTGGTATTAAATAACATTAATGTTGCAAGGTAAGCAGTGAACTGTGACTAATGCGCAACGTTGCTTTCATACCGTTAATTTATGCGCACCTTTAGCAACAATGTGTGGTACTTGGTATGGGTTGGTCTGGCACACGGCCAATGACTTTCAACCAGTTTTATAATGTTGTAGGTTCACCAATAGGGTTGTGTTTGGTATCAAATTCATTTCCCAAATCTCGTCTATCAAAATATGGTTAAATTTATACCATATGATTTATATTTTATGAGATATGACTCTTCAAAAAACTGCATAGACTTTTGGGACACCCTGTATTAACAAACGATGTTACAAAGGGGAACCATGATATCAACACATTTCTTTAGAAGCCATGTGGACATGGGATCCAGGGAACTAGATTTGTTCGGAATTTTCGAGAGTACCTCACGGACCTCTTGCTGATTGATTACCATTCATCCAACATAAACACTTTCTTGCAATTGAGTTAGGCCTATAATCCGAATTGTGGTCGTACATTTATTTATTTGCATCATTAGTTAAAGGGACATTAAGTGGTGTTGACAAGTTTAAATGTTTAAAAATTTACTTCAGAATTCAAGATGAACATTAAAAATCGCCATTATTGTTGTTTCTACTAACAAAAAACACAGCAAAACTAGATTAAAACAATATCATCGCTATTTATTGACAAACGCCCTCTATGCAAATATGGTTCGCGTTATGTATCACGCGTACTGCACGGGGATACTGTCGGACGTAAATGCTGGTCCCGCGGGACCAGCATTTTTTGAATCGACGTTTTCTTGTACAAAGAGAGCTGATTTTTCTTAATCCTTATAGGTGTAAGTTCATACATGTAATACAATTATAAAAATAAACTAATCTCAGTTTTTATCATAATTGAGGGCGCTGCCTCCAACACATCTCTTAGTGTCCCTTTAATACATGCGATAAATTATATCAGAAACATTTTTTTATTTGATGGATTATTTTCTCCAAATTCATAAATGTAATTTATTCCTTGTTAGACATGAGCCTGAGGTACGTAACCTCTAGTTTGATCACCTAGCTCAATACGTCTTAACCAACCTATTTTGGAGAAATTGGAGCCCTCATATGCGACGTTGTCATATGAGAAATGTCTATCCCTTCGAGGGGTAGATTTTGTTATATTGTCCCCACAGCGCGTAACCCGAAATTAGGACAACGGCAACTTGTCCAAATAAAACCACATAACTAGTAACAGAAGCGCAAGCAATCTTGGGGGCTATTTTGACCATTATTCCAACAACTAACTCTAGGTTGGACCAAATCCCTTCGCTGAAGAGTTTCTTCAAACCTTGGCAACAACTACTTGTCTCCCATTTTGTTTTAAAATCCATGACAAACTCGCTGATTGCTTTGCCTCTAGACATTAAGCTATCCCCCGTATTCCACGCTTTTTTGAAACCATCAAACACGAATTTCAAGTTCGATTTCGTGTGGCCTATTGCGGTTTCGATCATTTTCATGGTTTCATCAATTAGGATCTTGATCTCTTCCATACATGCACTTGTTTTATTGACAGAACCTAAAATATTTTCTATTTTTTTGGCAGTTATTTTTAAATCGACGGACTTTACATCTAAGTTATAGATAGATGTTACCAACGCTATGGCTTTCACCACAAATTCACCATACTGCCATAATTTCTCCCAGTCGATGTCACCTTCTTGCCACATGTTATCACAATAGAAAGAAACTGTAAAAAACAAACAAAAAGCAAACCATTCATCACACACAAAGAAATTGTAAGAATAAGCGAAAAGCAAACTATGTTATCACACAGAAAGAAATAAAAACTAAGGAAACCATGATATTAAACAGAAAGAAATTGTAAAAAATGAAACAAAATGTGAACTCTGTTATCACCCAGAAAGTAACTGTAAACATCAAAAAGCAAACCCCGTTTTCACACAGAAAGATACTGTAAACATATGAACAAAAAGTAAGTAATTATAGTGTTCCCAAAAACATGTTTTAACATTTTTAAATTGTCAACACATGCAACATTACGGCAGAGTGATGTTTTTGAACCTAGTTTTTGCTCATTTTTATGATATAACTGCATGGCATGGACAGATAATATGGCTACCTTTGACTCAAAATCAATGGTAGGCCTAATCGATACAATCCGAGTCTCACCACAATGACCACTTCTGGAATTTTGGGAATGCTTGTAGTCAATTATTAAACCAAACCTTGTTATCACACAGAAAGAAACTGTAAAAAATCAGCAAAAAGCAAACCATGTTATCACACAGAAAGAAACAGTTAATAACAACAAGAAGCAAACCATGTTACCACACAGAAAGAAACTGTGAAAAAAACACAAAAAAACCCCAAACAAACAAAAAGCAAACCCCGATATCACACAGAAAGAAACTGTAAATAAAGAAACAAACCATCACACAGAAATAAACTGTAAAAAACAAAAACAAACTCTTGTTATCACACAGAAATAATCTGTAAACTATTTTAATAAATAAAAAGCAAACCCTGTTATTACACAGAAATAAACTGTAAAAAATAAACTAAAAGCACTCAGAAAGAAACAGTAAATAACAACAAGAAGCAAACCATGTTACCACACAGAAAGAAACTGTAAAAACAAAAACAAAAAGCAAACCCTGATATCACACAGAAATAAACTGTACAAAAACAAAAACAAACCCTTGTTATCACACAGAAATAATCTGTAAAATATTAAATAAAAAGCAAACCCTGTTATTACACAGAAATGAACTGTAAAAAATAAACTAAAAGCAAACCCTGATATCACATAGAAAGCAATTGTAATTTGTTCAACAAAAAGCATGCCATGTTATCACATAGAAAGAAACCGCAAAAAATAAGCAAAAAACAAACCCTGTTATCACACAGAAAGAAACTGTAAAAAAATCAACAAAAAAAAGCAAACCATATTGTCACACAGAAAAATACTCTAACAAATAAGTAAAAGGCAAACCACGTTATCACACAAAGAGACTGTAAAAAATAAGCAAAAAGCAATTTATTATGTTCTCATCGTTGGTAGCGGTTTTCTTGTATACTGGTCGCCCATTACTAGGATTTGGTCCCGTATATCCTAGTACTTTCGACATGTTATCACACAAAAAGAAGCTGTATAAAAACACACAGCAATAAACTATAAAAAAATAACAGAAGCAAACATGTTATCATATAGAAAGAAACCGCAAAAAATAAGCAAACACTAAACCATGTTATTACACAGAAAAAATGTAAAAAATAAATTAAAATCAAACCCTGTAAAATTTAAGCAAAAACCAAAACCATGTAATCATACAGAAAGAAACTGTAAAAACAAACAAAAAACAAGCCCTGTTATCACACAGAAAAAACCCGTAAAAACAAACAAAAAACAAGCCCTGTTATCACACAGAAAGAAACCGTAAAAAATAAACAAAAAGCAAGCCCTGTTATCACACAGAAAGAAACCGTAAAAAATAAACAAAAAGCAAGCCCTGTTATCACACAGAAAGAAACCGTAAAAAATAAACAAAAAGCAAGCCCTGTTATCACACAGAAAGAAACTGTAAAAACAAACAAAAAACAAGCCCTGTTATCACACAGAAAGAAACCGTAAAAAATAAACAAAAAGCAAGCCCTGTTATCACACAGAAAGAAACCGTAAAAAATAAACAAAAAGCAAGCCCTGTTATCACACAGAAAGAAACTGTAAAAATATAAACAAAATAATAGTAATTATAGTGTCCCAAAATAACTTTTTAACATTTCTAAGATTGTAAAAACATGCAAAATAACGGCAGAGGGATGTTTTTGAACCTTTTTTTTGCTCATTAACCATTACAACATTACGTCAATGTCCACAATCTACTCCGAGGGTACATGCATTACGGTACATAAATTACTTAAAGGGGCATTGAGAGATTGCCGAGAAAAATGAAATATTAAAAATTGAATTGTTTCAAAAGATAAGTTACGTAGGAACCGTGAAGTTTAATGATTTACGGGGAAACGGTTGAATAATGGCGCTAGATTGAAATTTGGTTGAAACAATTTATGTGGTGAGTGATGCTGATAACTTCGATGTGGTCTACAATGAAATTACTAAATCGTGACATTTTACAGGATAGACTGTGAATTAAAGGTATATTATGTGATCTTTCCAGGGAACGTCCTCAACAGCGAAAAAAAATGAAAGCAGATTTTCTTGCAGATTTACATTTCTGATCATAAATCGTACATACATTCCAAGTTACAGGGCGATACGATTCTTAATTACTTCAAAATCATGGTTTTAGAGTGAAAATAAACTGTCGGATTACCGACAACTTATTTTACTCTAGTCTAAATTCACTCTATAACCATGATTTTGAGGTAATGAGGCAATGGTAAAATTCCATAAATGGGCATAATGAACCAGCATGCATGATCAAAGTAGTTTTAACAATGGTATGCATGTTTTAGACCACTAGAAACTTATATATAGTATTTTTGCTTTGTTAACATACTTTAAACCGAAATGGCCGCCAAATTCATAACCAAAAATGATCAAAAGTAGTCAATTCCATAAAAAAGCATAATATCAACCAAAATGTATTATGAAAATATAATTTTAACGATGGGATGTATGTGTTAGACCACTAGTAATTCATATCCAGTGTTCCTTCTTTTTTTAACATACTTAGAAATCTAAAATGGCCCCCAAAATGGGTCCCAAAATGACTGAAGGCCCCATGCATGAACCCCGTTTCCCACATGTTCATGTTTGGGTTTACGCTGTGGCCTTGGCTTCTCTTAGTGTCAAATTTTGTAATTGGCAATATTTTATCTAAAAAGCCTATTTTTCGCTTTTAGAAAATATGACAAATCACAAAATGTGACTCTAAGAGAAGCCAAAGGCCACAGCGTACTAACCCAAACATGAAAATATGGGATACGGGGTTCATGCATGGGGCCACAGAATTGTCGGAATTCTATAAATCGGGATAATAACCAAAATGTATGATGAGAGTATGTGTTTAACATTGGAATGTATGTATTAGACCACTAGAAACTCATATCCAGTTTAATTGCATTGCAACAACATACTTTATATCCAAGATTGCCACCAAAATGGCCGCTGTCAATGTACAAATAGTCTACATGAGTGTATGCTAATACAAAATAGATAATTGATAATTATTGTAAGAGTGTATAATTATTACACCGCATTCACCAAACAGTACTCGGCCGAGTGCACCAATGACGGGTAACTTAATACTAGGGAGGTAAGCTACCTCCCTAGTAGTTATGCTCTAACTGTAGCATAACTTACTAACGATGTAATTCGTAGAGCATAACTGGCGAGTAACATCAGAATAGCAACTAGCGAGGTAAATATCTACATTAATCAGCATCGTCCCCTTACAAAATAAATTGTCGCATATGCAAAGTGTTAACCTATAGTTTATTGTATAATACTGACGTGAGTGGTCCTCCGTAATATTTAAAATGTGTCGTCACTCGCTAGGTCATAGGTGAGTGTACATAATTAACATAAATAATCACGTTGAGTCTGCCTGCGTTCCAAACAAAAAAATGACGGTATTTCTTTGGCCAAAAATTTCGAATTTGTTCAACGCTTTTTCAAAAATAAGGACTATCAAGACATTACAAACATATTTTGGGCGAGGGGCACACACAAATATTGCACCAAAAAGCACAATTTTAATGACAAACACAAGCACCCGATGCAAACAATTATATACAATTATAACACATCTCTTAACACAGCTATTTCCGTGGCGTGGATACCGTGTCCTTCGCTTGTTAACCGCTAGGACCCCGGTTCGATCCCCAGATAACGCACGGCAAGATTTGCTTTCTTTTTTTCGTTCTTCTAGTTTTACCCTTCCACTCACAATAATGTTGAAACTTCAGTTTTTAATTAATAAAACAATAATGAGTTTATTTATTTATTTATTTATTTAGTCATTATTTAAGATCCTTGGACAATTAGTACATTTTGGTCAAAATATGACCCAAGGTCGGTGCGATTAGTGTTTGAATGGGCAAAAGGAGTTGATCTAAATTTTGACTAAAAAAATCCCCAAATTGCATGAATGGATTTTCAAAATATAAAATATTTCAGCTTATGAGGGGTCACATTTCACTTCAAATATACATCCCCTGTGCATGCAAGCGAAGTTGGTCTTTCAGCATCAGCGAATCATCCCCTCCAATGTTCACAACAAATTTTACGCTACTGCTAGAATCGACTGACTTGTGGCATACAACGTTATGCCCCAACTTACTCTTGGGTCCGGCCAGGTATAACATTTAGCGTAAATTACCCGCCGTTACTAGCCTAGTAGCTTACCCCGCATTGGCGCTCTCAAAATTGTGGGTTACGCCTCAGTTACTAGCGAGGTAGCGCTATTCTTCAGCTACCCGTCATTGGTGCACTCGGCCGATATGTTCTAAACTGCTTAGCTATTGCTTTTAGATATAAGGCTCACCTCTGTGACAATTTTGATACTATATCACTTTCCAAAATGGCTGCCAGAATGGTTAAGTTGATGTTAAATAACCTAAAACAATTGTTTTGTATTGTAATTGACCATACTATGTAATACCAAAACCCCAAATATAGGGGTAAAAAAAGGGTAAGCCCCCCTTAAAATTAGATTACGTTTGTTTACATAACTTCACACACAATTAGACGTTTTGAAAGATTGAAACGATTATGAAAAGAGGAAATGCTTGGCTACCATTAGAATGTTTTACATTTTCGATATCATGTTTACTTTCCCCCCCCCAAAAAAAATCACATTTCCTCAAAATGATGTTTCAGAAAAAGTGGCGCTTACTTGTATTGGAAAAATTTCATGTTAACGGAAACATCATTTTGGGGATATTTGACTTTCTTGGGAAAAGTAATGATATTGAAAATGGGAAACTTTGTACGGATAGCTAAGCGTTTGTCCTTTTCAGAAAAGTTTCAATTTCTTAAAACGTCTAATTGTGTGGGGTGTTACGCAAACAAAATTGTATAGAATTTTGAAAATTGCCACTGTTTCTGAGAACATCGTTTTGAGGAAATGAGACAATTTTGGGAAAAGTAAACATGATATGAACAGGAGAAACTTTCTTTAAAACGCCAAGCACTTTTTTCACAAGTTTTTAAATTTTAAAAAAATCACGAGAGAGAGCTTTTGAATCGACTGGTATGGACCAAGTGCCACTTTTCCCTGAAAACATCATTTTGGGGAAATGTGACTGTTTTGGGAAAAGTAAACATGATATCGAAAATGTAAAACTTTCTATTGGTAGCCAAGCGTTTTCTCTTTTCATAATCGTTTCAACTTTTCGGAACGTCTAATTGTGTGTGAAGTTATGTAAACAAAAGTAATCTTTTTTTTTTTTGAGGGGGGGGGGCTTACTTTTTACTTTTTTTACCCCTTTATAATGAGACAGCATTCACTACATGTCTATGATAAAGCCTAGGGGCTGTAGATCTAGTTTGAGTATTTTAAAATATCCAAGATGGCTGCAAAATGTTAATAACCGAAAAGCAGTATTAGTTTATTGTTAGTGTCACATTAGATATGACCAAATTATTATATATACAGCTTTTAATCCATCCAGTAAATGTATTTGTATATGTAAGGTATGATTGAATGTTATAGACTCCAGTTTGACAATGTAATGTTATAAAGATGGGCATTATAATGACTTTCTAAACATTTAACCGCCGTACGGTCAATAGCATTACCTCCAAATGGTCAAAATAATTACCACCAATTGATCAAAATATGGCCAGAATGGAAAACGAATGGAGTCTATACCATTAAATACCATGTCACATACATATTTACTGTGTGGATTAATTAAAAGCTGATAATTTGGTCATATCTAATGTAACACTAACAATAAACTAATACTGTTTTTTAGTTACTTATACAGGGTGAGTCAAAATAGTCAGGTCCCGATTTCACTGATTTTTTGTTTAAGTTCAAAAATGAATATATTTAATGACTTGCCTGGCAAGGTGGCATTACTAGCTATAACCTAAATTTTATTTCATTCAAATTGGTTATTCGAAACGGGAGATATGATAGTTTTTCTAAATTCAGTGAAGTGCAAAGTGCATAGTCCATTTTTATGAATATATTTGTCCAATACTGAGTTATATTATCATATATTTAAATACTTTGCATGCAATATCGTTTAATTTATCAGAGATTCAACAAAAAAACATGATATTGTGGTATAAATTGCAACAGTTATACAGTGTGTTGTGTTGTATGAATGACTAATATTACAGTATTATTAACATCCACCACCAAACTTGGAATACTTTGGATTACGCGTCTTTTCGTAAATATGTTGTAAATCTGGCGTGGAATATGATATTGTCGTGAAAACATCACCAGGTATGAAGAAGTATGTCTACTCTCATAAACAATGAAAACAATTACCAATTTTGTACAAGAAGTATTTTTCTTGATTTTTTGAAAACGGGACCTGACTATTTTGACTCACCCTGTATTATGCAGCTATCTTGGATATTTTAAAATACTCAACTAGATCTACAGCCCCTAGGCTTCATCATATCATTGAATGCTGTCATATTAAATGTTGGGGCATTGGTATTACATATTAAGTATGGCCATTTACAATACAAAACAATTAGTTTAGGTCATTTAACATCAACTTAATCATTCTGGAAGCCATTTTGGAAAGTGATACAGAATCAAAATTGTCCCAGAGGTGGGCCTTATACGAGGGTCATTCAATAAGTTCTACCTCCTCACTCATAACATCGCTAATATAAATGTCAGCCTCATGACATTTGCCATGATTATAGCTCTGAATCATAGCTTCCCATTTATAGTAAATGATAAATGATATCTGTTTTACTTTGTTTTCATGCAATCAAAGCCAGTGAGAGATTTTGGAAAACGGACAAGGACAATTACACTAAAGATAAATATTTGTTTTTTAGGTTTTCTCCGAAATAGAAAACAATGGATGATTTCTGAATATAATACTGTAATATCTTGTATAGATTCGATGGTTGGCAATACCAACCTTTGTTGGCTTGCAAATAGTATAATATAAAATCGAATGTATTGCTACGCCTTTAGCATACTGGAATACTGCTATTCAGTCAAATGTTCGTTGTTACAAGTCAAGCCACAGTGATACCTTAGGATAGTCACATTTTGAGTTTTCGTTAAGTAACCATTATAAATGTCAATCAGGTAGTCAGTGGTAGAAAATCATCACTTAGAGTGACTTGTAATCCCTCCATTTAGTCCTGTATATTGAAGATCTCTTAGTTCTTACGAAAAGCAAATAATTACTTTTGCAGCGGTTCTCTGGGCTAGGGTTAAAACTAATGACTGTCCTGGACTGGTTCTGGCTAATTAGAGGGCATATTTCTCAAAAATGTCAGTGACTTTTATTGTTTATAGTATGTTCAAAAGATATCTGTAATTTAAAACGGTTTTAATTGACCTATAGGTACGTTTTGTCTCTAATATACATCCCTATATTTTCATCATACATTTAGGTTGGAATTTGACAATTTGTGCAGCCACTTCGGGAACCATTTTGGGGCCATTTTGGCAGTCATTTTGGATTTTGAACTAAGTTAACAGGGCAAAAATACTAGATGAGTTATAAGTGGTCTAACACAGACACCCCCCGTAAACCTCCCTGTACATACCCGACTATAATGGTTATGCCAACATTATATACATACCACTTGGTAAACAGAAACAACCTGCGTGTAGTTCTTCCACTTATTAGACTCTTGTCAGGTAATTGAAGTGACACACAGTTTGGCTCTTGCGATCAAACAACTTCCTCCTGGTGTCAACGAAACCTTTTTATAACCAAAGGCAAAGATAGTTCAACTTTGCTCAGCTACTCAGATAACATGAGTTCCTCATGAAGATAATGCTATCTGCAATTATAACAAAAGGCGTCACAGAAACCTCGTCAGTGAAATATTGTGCACTTGATACAGGACAACTGAGTAAAACAATAATGCCAACACATGTAAGCCTACTAAGGGACGCACCATTAGACTTCAAGGGGGGGGGGGGGGGGGGGGGCGTAGGAAGTTGGGGTCGGATGTTTTTTTGTGGTTTTTTTGGCCGGCAAGTTTTTATTTTTTATGGTGCCGAGCGTATATATACGTCAGTAGTGTGTGTATTCTAACTGAGCATGCTCAGACCAATTAGTGCACCGATAAACATTACAATCTCGTACTTTTACTGCAATGTAATGAACTGTGAACTTCTACATTTTCTTAGATAGTGTCGGTTATCAAAAAGCATTTCCATTATATACTAGTGGAATAGATAGTTTATACGTCTATTTCACGAATGTAACAAGGTCAATTACTGAACAACTCAGATGTATGAATACTTGTTTATGATTAGTGCAAAGTTCACCATCATAAGAATATTTGCCCATGAGATTCCTTTGCATACTCATGATATCATATTTACACATGATGCAAGTTTATACATGTTTTTTACAGTTGCAAGTCCGAAAATCGGGCGAAACATTCTCGACTTTGGGCAAATTTGCTATAACCAGATTCGCTTGCGGCCTCATGCGATCACTGGGAACGATCTCGTTTCTTGTGTATGGATGATGAGTAGAGTTTACCAACTGCTCTGCTTTGTTGTAAACGGCAAAAGACCCGGATGTAAACAAAAATAGCCGGGCGACAATACACTATATAGGCACGGTATAATTTTCAGTGAAAGCTGGGAAGAAAACCTCTTTTGGGGTCTACACTGCAAAAAGGTTGCTGAACTATTTACTCAACATTTTACACAACGTTGTTGAAGTATGCAACCGCTTAACAGTTGCGTAAATTTTACCCAAAACCGTTGGATAACATGTTTTCATCAACAGTTGAACAATTCCAGTTACTCAGCAGTTCCACAATCTTAATAACACAACAGTTGGTTATTATTAATTAACCATTTGTTGGGCATTTTGTGACTGTTGCTTAATTTGTGAATTGTTTTCGGCATAATTCTGTTATACCCTACACACCAACATCGGTAGTATGCGTCGTTTTTAAAAATCATGCACTATGAATACCTCTGTGAAGGGTATAACAGAATTACTCCTTGTTTTCATTATATATTGAGCATTTTTGTATAGCAACTGTTGCTTAATTTATCAAATATAGCCATATGTTGGGTATTTTATTTGTATGAAATGTTTTTATTATATATTGAGCATTTTTGTATAGCAACACGCGGTAGGCAAAATAATGTGAATTCTGGGCGATGCAGCAGAGCTACATACATCACTTCCTCCCGGTAGTGAACCGGTAACTTGTAATTGGAATTCTAGGCGATGCAGCAGAGCTACATACACTATTCCCGTTCGGTAGTGAATCTGTAATTTATTTTAACATGTTATTAAACTATAGGCTTATACATTATATCTGACATCTCTTATCAATGGTGTTTTTACTATGAACGTTTGCCAAACGTAGTCTTGCTATCTGGGTATGAACAGTGGCGTAGCTCAGGGGGGGGGGGGCAGGTTGCCCCCGCCCCCCTTTGTGCCCCCGCCCCACTCTCCGGATGTAGTGCTTATTACGTTATAACTATTTAAAAATGACCATTTTTCTTCTTGGTTTTTAGGAACATTTTATAGAACAAATTGATTAAAACCCTGAGAATTGACCAATATATGTTCACTGGGCTGCTTTTTGGACCGTGTGATTTTTTACCGTGCGAAATTTGTGACCGCGCGAATTTTTTTGGGACATCACCGTCTCTGTAACTTAGTAATAAAAATAGGACACTCTCAGAACAAAGGTTAAAATCTTTAACCATGTTGGTTAAAATTTTAACCAACGGGAGGTTACCAGGTGAACCACACAATTGGTTGGTTAAAACTGTAACCAACAGCTGTTGGTTAAACTTTAACCTGTGGTTGGTTACACATTTTAATCATTTGTTGGGTAATATGTTTTGACCAACAGTGGTTGGTTAAACTTTAACCTGTGGTTGGTTACAATTTTTAATCAATTGTTGGTTAATATGTTTTAACCAACAGCAGTTGGTTAAAAAATGTTGGTTAAACCTTTATTTTTTTTGCTAAACTTTAACCCATACAACATTACAATATTGATGTTTCATTGGCCCGATAGTGGCTTTCAATATTGGCGCCAAACCGTGGCCAGGACCAACAAAGGACAGGACAAGACACAAGATCTAGCAAAGAGGCCGGGAAGCAATAACTTGAAACAGCGGCCGCAATTTTTAGACCACGTCAGAATTTGTATATGAAATCAATCGTGTTATTTTCCGCCCCTGGTATAATTTGCCCATTATTGGAACAATATTGGTTGCCAACATAATGCCAATTGAAGAGCGCCAATGTAAAACCAATATTGGTCCAATATTAGTTTAGCAACATGATGCCAATTGAAGAGCGCCAATGTAAATACCAGGGACGGGAAATAACACGATTGATTTCATATACAAATTCTGACGTGGTCTAAATATTATGCGCAAAATATTTTCCTCGCCAATGAAATTCTTTGGCGGGAATCTTGTTATGACCTATTGTTGGTTAAAATTATGATGCCTTAACCAACGTTGAATAAACTAAAAATTAATTATATTTTACTCTTTAACCAACGCAGTATTAAAAGTAATTTTTAACCAACGCTTCATTTTTAACCAATGTTGTATACTTTTTAACCAACATTCTTTTAACCCATGGTTATTTAATACCTGTTCTGAGAGTGGACCTCTTAATATGGTTCCTGAAATTCCTATATTAAGTTTAATGCTGCCATCTCCCTTTTCCTAGTATAACCAATTTCTTAGACAGAACCTGTAAGTCTAGATCTGCGTCAAGGGGCTTCAGAATCGGGTGTATCATAGTGACAGATGTTGAACATAATACGAAAATGAGTGTCTGAGAAAATCGCATTTGAAAAATTGGGAAACTCTGGACAGTCGGTACGCATCAACATTCTCGGTTTAGATGGTTAAATTAACACTTGAACATGTATACTGGGTGAATCAAAAAAGAATCTTGTAACATTTTACATTGATGTGCATGCATTGAACAATAACATTGTTGTTGTTTGTATAAAACGTAGTTAAACTACTCTATCTTTTCCCAAAATGAAAGTAATCGACTTCAGAACATTTTATTTGCGCAATATTTTTAGTATGTGAAGTATTATCATCTGAACTATATTTCTACAGTGTTTTTAACACCTGGCTCATGTAATAATGCTCGGGTTATATGGCAGGAACCTGTACTAAATTACAATGCTTGTAAACTCTCACGCCATGCTACACTGTCTTAACTTTGTAAATGACGCAAAACTCGCTCATCTTACAAAACTTGTTACAGTTTACCAGCTTATTTATCAGTCAATTACTTTCATTTGTTGGGAAGATACACAAGATTACTATGCTGGTCACGCGTTATGAACTCGCCTCCCAATAGGGTGGTGCTGTTACACTTTTTAGTTTCATGCTGTCATATTCATTAAATATTTTTAAAACCACAAAAGCTCTCTCAACGAATTTGGTATCATTTTAGCGGGCATTTTAGGCTAATGAAAGTGAATTGTTAGTTTCCCGTTACCCGACCGACTCACATTTTGGTCCCCGCGTGAATATTTCATTATTTGGTAAATATTTCATTATTTGTTTGTTTAGAAAAAATAAGCGAAGTTTGACTAAAATGTTATCGTATTTCATCAATAAATAAGTACAAATGCGATGTTAATCGAATACTCGACATACCAACCCGAGGCATTTTTCGAAGCCGTTACCTTGTACAGCAGGCCTATACACCACAAAGAAATTTAATTATTGCCTCCGCGATTATCGCTGATTTCCATCAATCCATTTCTACCGAATCGTGATCGCAAGTTCGCAACAGAGCCACTAACCACCATGCACCATATACATTTAGAATGTGCATATAAATATACCGTATCGTTGAAGTAAAATACACTAAATATGTACAATTAATAAACCCAAACATAAGATATTTGCACACACAAAATGTAAAGAAAATATAAAAAAATGGTAAATTATATATTTAATTACTACTGGTAAATTATTTCCTTTTAAATTTCAACATTTATAAGAAAATACAAGCATATTTTTACCCCGCTATAAAACTGAAAGCATACGTGAACTATACTTTGAAAACTGCAGTGGACGACAGTGTAGTATCTGCTACAACTCTTGTTCCTTCGTTCACACCGTTTGATAAAATGATAGCGACGAGTGAACGCAAACCAATGTGACAGAGGCTATCTTTATAAAAAGACGATGCACGAGTGTACTACTGGTGCAGCTAGCTAGCTATCACATGAATGTTTTTCGTCGCTAGACATATATTTCGGAACCGTGTACACCCGATAATACAGGCCCGTAACCCTCCCTTCATGGCCGAAACTATATACAAGACTGTCGTGTAACTTAATTGCGCAGACTATATACACGACAGTCGTTAACGCATGCGCAGATGCAAATTTAGTATAAAAGACTGTCGTGTAGCGAAATTGCACAGACTATGTACACGACGGTCTTCAACCTGAATGCTATAAATCGAGTGATACATGACGATAGACAGTCGTGTAGCGATATAGAAGCTCAAGTGGGCAGTGTGCTGATGTGTGGATAAGATTAGGCAAATACAAATATTAGAACATGTTTAACGTAGGGACTTTCTAAAAAAAATAGGAGGAGGCCTTTTAAAAAACTTTTAGTACAAATTCGCCGGGAAATAAGCGATTTTAATAAACCTGTGAGAACCTTGAGGAGGAGCTAGGCCTCTATCAAATAGGTTGTGGTTTAAAGGGGTTGGTCACTACAGAACTTGTTTTAAAATGCTTTATAAAAAGGGGCTGTTTTATTTTATTTTGTATGGGGGAGGGGGGAAGGTGTCCCAAAAATGTTCTTATCGTCGTCACTTTTTTACCCCCCCCCCCCCCAACGAAAGCGATTAATTTTATTACCCTCCTACTATGTTGATTATTCTTACGCCTCCCTAAAACACACTGATCTTTCCCCGGCCTATCTAGTTAGGATGTATTGGAGGCTAAACGCCCGGGCCTAAACGGTCGGATGTGGAAGCAAACAATCTCAAACTCTGAAACTCTCTGAACAAAAAGGTTATGAAATTACCGTAATGAAGAAAATTGAAGCAAGTAAAAAAATATGAGGGGCGGGGACGCTAAACATGTTTACTTTGATATGGCCTTATAATTGTAAAAGCTCTAAGCAAAATAATCGATTGTTACACAATTAATTCAATAAACTTCAACACCATTTCCGTTGTACACAAAGGAATTCGATATCATCACTCCATTCACTACTACATGTGTTCAATGTTGTCACGACTATATTATAGACCTAATGTCACGTACATTGTGTGAGCCGCAGTTTAAGTCTAAAATACCTTAGGTGTTTTTTTTTGGGGGGTAGGGTTTTTTTTACCGTATTTTAGTCTCAAGCCACACAATTCTGCTTTTCACAGCGCACCTAAAATAGTAATTAATTTATTTTAATAAATTAGATTATTTATAGGACAATGTTAGCATCACTTTACCAAACATCCACCCATCCGGCACCGGCACCCACCCTCCCTCGGCCCTCGGGCTCTCCCGAAGCAAGTAAAAAGTATGAGGACTCGAAAAGGACAACAAGAAGTGAAGTCACACAAGGACTGGTCCCAAGTCTATCTCGTACACGACGGTCTTACCGTCTTTCCCGCAGTCGCAAACCCTCTGAACATGAATCACGCGAGAATTTACGAGGATTTATTAGCCGTCGTGTATATAGTCTATAGAAAATCGCTACAAGACGGGAGTGTATATAGTCACTCCCTCCCTGGCCTTCATACATAAACCCTATATGAAGTGTCCGTGTCAACATTGTGAGGAGTTTGCTCTTTTGACGTCATTATCTCGTCGTACGATCCGTGCATTGAAATCGTGTTTACACAATGTCTACACGTAGCGATGATGTTGTGCCCATCGAAACATATCAATTCAAGGGCGTCCGCGATTGGCTGTATGTTTAGTGTTACATTTAAGCTAATAGCTGAAAATTAGAATTATAAATGCACTTAAGACTAAGCATATAACTTTAAATAAAATATTCATATGTATATCAATCGCAAGCATTGTGAATATACTGATATATTTCATTATTTTATGTGGGCTGCTTCTTCTCATCGTGTATGAATTGAGCACGGGTAAACAGGTCGTTTTACGTAGACACCTTCTGCGCATGTTCGTAGAAAAATGAATTTCCTCCGATTTTATTTATAACTTGGTAAAAAGAATGTTACAAATATTACCTGAATAGATATAGAGGATTAGTATATCGTCCATAATTTAATATTATGAATTGACAAACTAATTAACATACTATGCATCGCGTATTGATAGATGTTTATCTGAAAATGGGTGTGTTGTTTCAGTCTATGCTGGTTCCCTCACCCTCGCAGATCTCGCTGTGACCATGCTGTGACTGACTATCATACGCCAACACAAACCGCTGTAACCACAAAGACTTGAAACAGTCGTAATTGGTATTATGCAACACATCACGCACATTCTGGCAGAGGAGCAAATAAAATGTCTCAAGAGATAACGTTTAATTCTGGGCAGATTTGGGACCATTTACAGTACTTATTGTTCTATTGCATGTCCATATAACTTATTTAACCTACGTTTTTAGGTATTTTGTGATACCTATATGCACAAAGAGTAATAAAATGCGTGATAAATAAATGAATAGCATTCCTAACTACCCTACTCAACATAATGGAATCAGTCGTATTTATAACCATTTATAGCCGTACAGTTGTGGAATGTTGTTTACGAATTTCCCGAAGGAGGAGCGAGTGTATAAAGTTGTGCCCCAACATTTATCATTTATGACTGAAAATGTTTAAAATACGGAATAGACAGACGATTTGTGGACTTTCAAATTTAAGTATGACATCCAAACTAAAATGTACTTAGTAATCTGATATTGCCTACCAAGTACAAAAGATGCGAAACAGAACAACGAAACAAACACACAAATAATATGTTATTTTAGATTAGATGGTTAAATTACGTAAGGGGTAATTTTCGCACGCTTACCTTTTCACGCATTGCAGCTTTTCAAGCGCTTTGTATATTTTTGCCTTTGTTATTTTGTGTAGCTTCATCACAACATGATCACACATACTCAGACTTAATTCGAAAAATAAATATATTCATGTGTTATTATTATCGCAGTATAGTTGGTTCGATCGCGAAATAAATGTAACCACCAAATTTTCAAAATGTACATCATGAATATATTCTGATTCACAGCAGGGCGAGTGATTCCTAATTAGGCCAAATAAAATAAAAACTAGTTTCTCGTCCTAACTTTTGAATAACAAGAGGATGAGGGCACTTTTTTGTGTATTTTTGTTTAGTTAACAATGCAAAATCACCATTTATCAGTGTGGTATTGCATAATCGATTGCGTAACTTCAAGAGGACGAGGCTTTTGTAAAATCTTTTTATTTTAATATGGTTCTGGGGGTTTCGTTAACACAAAACTTGATTTAAATGCTCATTGGACTAACGTAAATCTATTACCAAGAAATCAGCTTTTTAAATATTTTAATAAAACAGTTTTAGGACAAAAACGATGCCAATACATTTGAGTCATAGTTCAATAATTACAGCACTTCCTTGAGTCCCCCTTAATGCAATCATGTAAATAGGACGCGTGACATGCTATCTATTTTTAACATGTAATACATATTTTTGTATTTTTATACTTGATTGTAATACTAGAAACATAACAAAATATAGCCTATTTGCAGTCTCTTCTTATGTAAATGATATTTCTTCCTGTAGGAAAGGACAACACAAGCATGACATTCTAAAGTTGAAGGGCTAAAATATAATTTGAATATTTGTTTATATTCCAATTATGTTATGCAACTGTTGCTTCACTATCACTCAATCTTAACACGTATGTAGGTCTAAGTCCCAACGAATAGCTGCAGATCATTTGTTTATTTATTAATTAATAAATCAAAATGTTCTACTATTATTTTTGTCCGTAGACCCCCTAGTACTTTTAATTACGCGTTGTTAAGTACATTTCTTTATTTTCATTACAACCGTCTAAACGACGATTGTCTTTTTGAAGACTCTTCTTGTTGAGAGATTGTTTTTGTTGCTTTGACGATGCTTCTCTCGGTGAAGGTCGCTGAAGATAAAATAAACAAGACTTTGTATGCAAAATGGTCTGGAATTCAATTATTTATTGTAGTAAGGACATATTTATGCCCCTATTCACAATTATACACTCTTGGTTTTATACGCTACACGTATTTGGGCACATATTATAAAAATAATGAATGTTTTAAAAATAATGAATAATGAATAATGAAATAGTCGCCTACTTACTGACCAAAAAAAAAATGTAACGGGAAACTAACAATTCACTTTCATTAGCCTTAAAGCCCTAATAACAAGCTATCCATCAAAATAACATTGGTATATCTAATACCGAAGGGGGGATACAGCTGTTAGAAGTTTGGGAGACTATGTAATTTTGCTGGATTCACCCTCAGTCAGTCGTTAGCACACACAAAAAGCGTTCACTGTGAAAGTAAATATGCACGATTTTTTGCGGAAGACACACACTCCGGTTGGCTGTGCCAGGGATAAAGGGATACGAAACTCCCAAGACAAAACCCCGATTCTCTTGACCTTAATAGCTTGTCGCAACTGGTATAGGTGGCGCGCTATAATTTCCAAATAGTTGGGGGCTAAGGGATTATTTGGTTCACATTCTTCTAAAAGCACCAAATTGGACCCATATGTTGCTCGAACCATACTCTGTTGATTTTTGATGGATGCCGAAATTGGAGCCTTCTGGAAGGGACGGCCATATTGGCCAATTCCAATATGGCCGCCATACTGGGGGATCAAAAATTCAAATTGCTTCAATTAAGCTGAGAAATTGAGCAAAACGTGAAACGGTCGTTGACCTTTGCTTTCGGGGTCAAAATTTAAACATGCTCCGATTTTGTCAAATTGTTCGTCAGATCACAATGGTTCAAGAAATGGTAATTGTTACCACCTGGAGTCGTTTTTGTGCCTTATACAGGGTCGAAAGGTCACAATCCCTATCATACGCCTGATACGCCAAAAAGCAAAGGTCAACGACCTTTTCACGTTTTGCTCAATATCTCAGTAACCACACATCGGAAGTGGTCCTGGTGCTCAGACAAACAATTTTCAGTTATTTGAAGCAATTTGAATTTTTGATTCTCCAGTATGGCGGCCATATTGGAATTGGCCAATATAGCCGTCCCAGAAGGCTCCATTTTTGGCATCCATCAAAAATCAAAAAGAGTATGGTATGAGCAACGTATGGGCCAAATTTGGTGCTTTTAGACGAATGTGAACTAAACCTCCCATGTGATGCCTTAACAGCCCCAACTATGATTGCTTAATCGCGTGTCGCAACTGTTATAGAGTGCGCTATGTTATGGGCCAAATCTAAACAATGCACAGATTGTGAGATTCAATCGCCTGGCTGTGCATACTAGTTAATTTAGGAGCGGCTTATTTCGAACCCTTCTCATTTCGTCATGGTCTTGTCGCATGGGCTAAAATAAGAACTGTGGTTTAGGAAACTCCTGAACTCCTGGTAATTAAAAGGATAAGGGATATAACATTATATTTCTTATATATCAACAGTATTTCCTTCCTTTCGATAAACCGGCATAATTACCGCATATTATCATCGTATTTGATAGCAAATTTCTCCCAAAGAAAAAATAACTTGTCAAAGGTTATAAGGTTCCCGACATTAAAATGTGAAACATCTTGGAAATAATGCAGTAATATACTCTGGAGGTAGACGATTACATCCATGAATGTTAATGTGCGGAATAGAAATATACGCCATTTTCCAAAACACAGACTAAATCGCTTTTGTAACAAAAGCTCGTTAGCAGGATTCGAACCGACGCGGGGAGATCCAATATGTTTTATAGTCTATAGCCTTAACCGCTCGGCCATGACTACTCATTGAAGCAACCGACGTGTTCAATACATAATGAGCTAACGGTGAACTATCGATTTATTCGACCAAAATGAGTCATTTTGGAGAATTTTGGGGACATATATTTTATTAGAAATATACATAACACACACACTGAAATCTAACAATCAAATTAATATTGTCTAAACCTGTCAGAACTGTTGGAACCTTTGCCCCATATACAGTAAGAGGTAGAGGTAGACAACTGTTAAGTCAAGCGTTCTGGGTTCTATCATTTCAATCATCATACACTAACGTCAACACACCCCAACATATCGAATCTCCGAATGATTGAGCATCTAATGCAACCGAATGAACTACGAGAATCTACGTGATCCTCATAACAGAAAGTGCCCATCTCTCTCATTAGTGATCGCGCTAACGACTGACTGCCCTGTTTTTATCCCATACTCATGCAATTTTACCTGATAAAATAGATAAAATATAATGAGAAAGTTATCCTTCATATCCGTCACACTACAAATACGTTCATTAGCGATAAATGTTATTACATAGTGACGGGTGTTGACTTAGCTATACTTACTCATTATTCAGTATCCGTCAGTATGTAATACAACAGTCGGTAATTTTCGAAGTACGTGATATCGTCGTTCGTCAACTCCGACCTGCTTGCTTATGTTTATTACAAAGTGACGGATAATGAGTGGATAGCCAAGATTTGTCGCATTGAACTGTCAAATTTCCCGTAAAAAATATCAATAAATTAGTTTCATAATTCGTTTACATCAGTTATAAATTTAGGAATCTTAATTACAAATAGTATTTGAAATACCCGTCTCAAAAAATGCTTCTATGACAGAGGACTTAAAGGGACACTAAGAGATGTGTTGGAGGCTGCGCCCTCAATTATGATAAAAACTGGGATTAGTATACTTTTATAATTATATTACATGTATGAACCTATCAGGATTAAGAAAAATCAGCCCTCTTTGTACAATAAAACGTCGATTCAAAAATGCTCGTAAAGCCGGGACGAGCTGCATTTTACGTCCGACAGTATCCCCCTGCAGTACGCGTGATATATAACGCGAACCATATTTGCATATAGAGGGTGTTTTTCAATAAATAGCGATGCTATTGTTTTAATCAAGTTTTGCTGTTTTTGTTAGTAGAAACAACAATAATGGCAATTTTTAATGTTCATCTTGAATTCTGAAGTAAATTTTTAAACATTTTACATTTTCAATACCACTTAATGTCCCTTTAACATTCGTCATTACGTAAAACACCAATTTAGTCTTTGTAGGCCTACTCAACGTGCGTCAAAAAAGGTTTGAAGAATTTGATAGTAGACCTACTTTATCCCTTATTTCGTTAAAATGTTAAACTATCATAATCCGTCACTATGTAATACACCCGACCAGATAATCTGGTACCCTTTTCACCTCCCATGCATGTGAGTACCTCAGCATGGGTGGTTTATTGTATAGGGTTTTGCCTACCTGGTACCTTCTATTGGGATAGTTGATGATGATAACATAAAGGTATGTAAACATTCATCGTTCTATAACTGGACCGTCGTCACATTTCCGAGCTAGGAAATTAGTTTTATACTTGTGCAATTGATGGTGAAAAAATTAGATTTTATTGGCCCTGAAGTACTCAGACGATGCAGGACATGGGCTCGTTCACGAATATTCAAGTTTATATAATGCGTACGAGGTTACGTTATCAACGGAATGCGACGAACGATTAATAATGGATAAACATTAAAAGAAGAACAAACTTACTCTGGAGTTGATTTTCCAACTCCAGTGGTTTTATGATAAAATCATTAAGTTCCAATATTTGATGAGTTTTTTGGAATCATATAATCAAAATCTATTTTTACGTTGAAACCATGGACTTATCATAAGTCCATGTTGAAACCAACGGGGATTCAAAATGCTCGGCCAATTGTGACCACCGTCGTTTGGTAGTGCTGAGTGTGTGTTAATAGTCTCTAAGCGGCAAGGAGGAGCTTGGAAGCATTTGGTTACCAGAGTTGGCATGACCACAGAGGTGTTATCAATGCTCTTGCATTCATGGCTGTTGGCTACAGACATCGGGCAATCAGCACATCAGTGCTGACGGAGAAGCATTAGAAATCTACCATAATGTGTATACGATATACGAATCACGTCTTGTTATATCATAAAGACGTTGTTTTATAAACACTCGTATAAAAGAAACTATTACACTTGCCTGCCCCTTAATCATCATGTGACAGCTCAGTATCGTTACAAAATGTTGAAATCATATTTACCTAGAAAATGAAGGGCGTAGCCAATACATATGAACTTCCAAGATGGCCGTGAATATTAGGCAAAGTGGTGACTTTAGAACTTTAAGCCCGATATATAAATGCTACCCTTGTATGTTTACAGTGTCAATACCCTTGTGTGTTGACTATGTCAATATGAACTTCATAACTTCATAAATGTGGTATCGTAACAAATTAGAATTATGGTACACCTTACATTAAAGGGACACTGAGAGACACGTATGGGAGTGCGCCCTCAATTTTTCTTGAAATCAGCTTTTTTGCACGTAATATTTAGGCTACTAACTACCATCTAAAACCGTTAACCTTAATTCGTCGTCTATCATAAAATTTCACGATTTGGTAATTTATTATAAGCATTACTTAAATTAAATTAAATTGTTTTCCTTTGTCCATCAAAATGCCCAGCAAATATTGATTTATGTCGTCAGGAAAGTAATTCTAACCGTCACTATTTTTCAGGGTCTAAATCACTCGATCAGTGCAGCATGTTCAGTACGGAGTGGTATCATTTAAACAATTAGCATGATTAGGGGTGACATAGGCCTATAGCCAAATGAGCCAATGAATTTTAGGCTCCTAAAGTTTGCACTTTTCTACGGATAATTTGTGTGTCAAATGCAAATGATTTAATTGAATGTGTCATGCGTTTCATCAATTTTAAAACTTTTCCACCGCCCCAACATTAGCATCACTGCATACCCCTTTAACACATTATATAGAAAAAAATATTGTTTATATTCATTAATTCAATCTACATTATTTATATTTAGAGATAACGAAAGAAGATTATCATGACATTATGGTATTTGGTCCAACAGTTTAAAGTGCAATTTGACAAATTTCTGTTCGTGTTGTTTAAGTCAATACAGAAATGGCGCCAAGTGATTACATAAGTTAACTGTTCACATGTTGTACCTGGTATAAGAACATGCATGATATGATATGATAATTCGCTAAAATGTCCCATAACCATATTTTTAACTGCGTATAATTTGAGAATAAAACTTGCTGCCAATCACGACGACATCCAATCATAGCATCGAGGCATTTCATTATTAGCATAGATATTAGATTGGTGCAATTAAACCAACCCCAACCCAAACCCGAATGCCTTTTTTTGCTGGGTTAAATACCTGTCCCTTATTTTTTTCTCGCGGAGCGATGGGATTTACTAAGATCTTCAAACTTGCTATATTCATGCTAGTTTTTATTTCAAGGTCAAAGGTCATCTGGGGTCCAATTTCAAAAGTTGCCCGATTGTCCTCAACCATAAAAAAACTCCCCTTTTTCGTACGCCCAACGGTTATAGGGTCAAAAGTCAAAATAGGTCAAATTTTAAATAAGTTCAAATGACAAAAGCAATATTGCGAAAGAAAAAAATCATCTAAATTTGGTTTTTCTATCACATCTCAAAAACTAAATGTTACATGTATCTCAAATTGCACAGTATTTGGCAGGGGACCATAGGCTTGGCATCCCCAGTATTTTTTTAAAATAAAGACATTCATTTAATACGGGAACGTTCAGTGAAACCAATTCCCTATACTAACTAATGCATTTCGAAGATGTATAATAATTGGCCATTATTGCAATGCATAATGTGGCGTTTTCAGATACTCCTACGAGAGTTATTCATGTATTGTTAGATATGCAAAAGAGTATCTAAAAGTAACGGAATCTATATATAGGGTTGAAAGTAACACAAATAATTGTAAAACAACTTAGGCCTACTTGTAAATAACTATCTTCAGTAGATAGCAGTAACTTCTGTTTGACAGATTCGACAGCTATCTTTCGTATTGCATTAACGGGTTGTAATATAATAATAGATGCTCATTATTCATATGCCCATCTGTTATTATGTATTTTTTTAATTTGCGGTTGTTGTTTTGCATCACTTGTTTTGCAAAGGGACGATGAATCCCCCGGCCCAATAATCACCAAGAAAAAATGCAGAAAAACACCTTTTTTCAAAACCCTTTTTTTCTGCTCGAATGTTCATAGGCCTATACGTACACTTTTTGGGCTGTTTTTATTCAAAAGAATTTTTGAAAAACTACATTTGGATTTAGTTCTACATTTCCACATATTAATATTAACCAATATTTTTTGGCTCAAATTGTCAAAGGGTGTTTTTGCCTACAGTTTTTGGAATTTATTTTGAACATTTTGAAATTGCTGGTATTTTTTCCCGACACGTTATTCACAAACCCTTATTTTATGGCTTTTTCAAATATTACTCTTTTTTCTTACACATTTTTTTTCAAAACTGTCGGCATTTATTTTTTGGAAATATTTGAAAATAATTGGAAAAACAATAGTTGGACATGGTTGGATGATGAGTAAATGTTTCTTCTTACTCCACAAATTATAAATGATAGTCAGTAAAAGAAATTGCACATCCAGGATTTGAACCTGGGACCTCTGGATGGTTATAGACCAGCGCTCTAGTCAACTGAGCTAATGAGTCAGATGAGTAAGCACGACGATAATATTATCTATAGGCCTTCAGTTCAATCTCATCCTCAAAAACAACCCAAACAACTAAATAAGTGAATACATAAACCATTTAAGTAATATATAATATACGTGAATACATAAATAAACCATTTAGGTAGTATATTTTATTGTATTTATTGATTAAAATAGCGCTGCGATAAATGAATTTAGCTTTATTCACAAAGAAATCATCAGACGAGTTGGGACCGTAATGGTAAAGTGTATGGTAAAGTGCATGGTAAAGTGTTGACTTGAAACGCGTGTTCATTGAACACTTTACCGTCGTTTCTATAGTATAATATTATTATACATATTTTGTTTTCATTTTAAATGGTAAACTGTTATCAAAATGCGTAGATGTGACCAATGCGGCTTATATTTCGGAGTTACAACATGCATGATTGGTATAGCTAACACATATGCATATCTTGATAACTCAAAGGCAGTATGAAAAAACCGTTTAATTGCCTATTTTAAGCAAAATGTCCCAATGGTAAACTGATGGTAAACTGTTGTAAAGTGTGTGACACTTTGCAATAATGCATTACTATAACATGTATAATAAAACAAATCCACGCTTGTGTAAGCACTGACCGCTTGGCCGAGTGGATAGGAGCGTTCGTTGGCACCCTTTATCTGTTCATAGCCTGCTTGGCGTTGGTTCGAGTCGCTTTCATGGCGTGGCTTTTTCCCTTTTTCTGTTATGAGCTATCTTCAATAGATAGGAATAGTATTGCAAATAAACGTTTACTGCTCGGCAAATGTTAACACTTTCAACGCGGCTATTGGTTTAACCACGGTACAAAACAGATTTGTCTAACTTTTATGTCTATCTCAAGGATAACTGAACTAATAATAGGCACGTTTGTACTTATTTGAATGCATTTCATAAGGTGATTCCAAATATTGGTAAAATGACATTCAATAATTTTGACGTTTTTGAAACATTTTGTGCAATTTTGGATTGTCGTCTGCAGACACCTGTCGCGTGGAAAGTGTAAATGTATAGTTTCATATTTCAAATAACAAACAAATAGGCAATGTGATAACATTATTAAAAGTATAAACATGTTAATTTCTCAGCAAGAACTTTATACTTTTGATTTATTGATTTATAAACATCAGATTATTACGCGCGGGATCAAGAAACGGGTCAAATTGTAGTTAAATATGACATACATAATTGTTTTCAGTGACCACTCCCTAAATAAAATTAATTCCCTGTCATCATTTTTATTATATTTGTGATGCCCCTATTGTTTACTCAAATCGTGTGTAATATGAGATTCATACGACATTCGGTTTTTGATTTATGACAGAAAAACCAAATTTAGATCAAATATTTTGCATTCCTCTTATACAATCCTGGAAAAAAGTCTTGGAACACTTGCGTGTGATTAACGGACAAGTGTCACCCCCACACCCCCGTACAATGTTGACCAAGGCCAGTGGCTCCTACAGCTTGCCAGAGTGTCCCAACATTGATCGATGGGGGGTGGGGAAGTAAAAAGCTCATTTGAACAATTTCCGTTTATAACAGAAGACACTAAGTATCAATACATGCACACAATACCCAGCACGTGTGCTCAGCTCAGCGTTCGCGTTCCAAGGACTTTTTTCCAAGATTATATACGCAGATTGCAAAAAAAATCATCTAAATTTGGTTTTTCTATCACATCTCAAAAACTAAATGTTACATGTATCTCAAATTGCACAGTATTTGGCAGGGGACCATAGGCTTGGCATCCCCAGTATTTTTTTTAAAATAAAGACATTCATTTAATACGGGAACGTTCAGTGAAACCAATTCCCTATACTAACTAATGCATTTCGAAGATGTATAATAATTGGCCATTATTGCAATGCATAATGTGGCGTTTTCAGATACTCCTACGAGAGTTATTCATGTATTGTTAGATATGCAAAAGAGTATCTAAAAGTAACGGAATCTATATATAGGGTTGAAAGTAACACAAATAATTGTAAAACAACTTAGGCCTACTTGTAAATAACTATCTTCAGTAGATAGCAGTAACTTCTGTTTGACAGATTCGACAGCTATCTTTCGTATTGCATTAACGGGTTGTAATATAATAATAGATGCTCATTATTCATATGCCCATCTGTTATTATGTATTTTTTTAATTTGCGGTTGTTGTTTTGCATCACTTGTTTTGCAAAGGGACGATGAATCCCCCGGCCCAATAATCACCAAGAAAAAATGCAAGAAAAACACCTTTTTTCAAAACCCTTTTTTTCTGCTCGAATGTTCATAGGCCTATACGTACACTTTTTGGGCTGTTTTTATTCAAAAGAATTTTTGAAAAACTACATTTGGATTTAGTTCTACATTTCCACATATTAATATTAACCAATATTTTTTGGCTCAAATTGTCAAAGGGTGTTTTTGCCTACAGTTTTTGGAATTTATTTTGAACATTTTGAAATTGCTGGTATTTTTTCCCGACACGTTATTCACAAACCCTTATTTTATGGCTTTTTCAAATATTACTCTTTTTTCTTACACATTTTTTTTCAAAACTGTCGGCATTTATTTTTTGGAAATATTTGAAAATAATTGGAAAAACAATAGTTGGACATGGTTGGATGATGAGTAAATGTTTCTTCTTACTCCACAAATTATAAATGATAGTCAGTAAAAGAAATTGCACATCCAGGATTTGAACCTGGGACCTCTGGATGGTTATAGACCAGCGCTCTAGTCAACTGAGCTAATGAGTCAGATGAGTAAGCACGACGATAATATTATCTATAGGCCTTCAGTTCAATCTCATCCTCAAAAACAACCCAAACAACTAAATAAGTGAATACATAAACCATTTAAGTAATATATAATATACGTGAATACATAAATAAACCATTTAGGTAGTATATTTTATTGTATTTATTGATTAAAATAGCGCTGCGATAAATGAATTTAGCTTTATTCACAAAGAAATCATCAGACGAGTTGGGACCGTAATGGTAAAGTGTATGGTAAAGTGCATGGTAAAGTGTTGACTTGAAACGCGTGTTCATTGAACACTTTACCGTCGTTTCTATAGTATAATATTATTATACATATTTTGTTTTCATTTTAAATGGTAAACTGTTATCAAAATGCGTAGATGTGACCAATGCGGCTTATATTTCGGAGTTACAACATGCATGATTGGTATAGCTAACACATATGCATATCTTGATAACTCAAAGGCAGTATGAAAAAACCGTTTAATTGCCTATTTTAAGCAAAATGTCCCAATGGTAAACTGATGGTAAACTGTTGTAAAGTGTGTGACACTTTGCAATAATGCATTACTATAACATGTATAATAAAACAAATCCACGCTTGTGTAAGCACTGACCGCTTGGCCGAGTGGATAGGAGCGTTCGTTGGCACCCTTTATCTGTTCATAGCCTGCTTGGCGTTGGTTCGAGTCGCTTTCATGGCGTGGCTTTTTCCCTTTTTTCTGTTATGAGCTATCTTCAATAGATAGGAATAGTATTGCAAATAAACGTTTACTGCTCGGCAAATGTTAACACTTTCAACGCGGCTATTGGTTTAACCACGGTACAAAACAGATTTGTCTAACTTTTATGTCTATCTCAAGGATAACTGAACTAATAATAGGCACGTTTGTACTTATTTGAATGCATTTCATAAGGTGATTCCAAATATTGGTAAAATGACATTCAATAATTTTGACGTTTTTGAAACATTTTGTGCAATTTTGGATTGTCGTCTGCAGACACCTGTCGCGTGGAAAGTGTAAATGTATAGTTTCATATTTCAAATAACAAACAAATAGGCAATGTGATAACATTATTAAAAGTATAAACATGTTAATTTCTCAGCAAGAACTTTATACTTTTGATTTATTGATTTATAAACATCAGATTATTACGCGCGGGATCAAGAAACGGGTCAAATTGTAGTTAAATATGACATACATAATTGTTTTCAGTGACCACTCCCTAAATAAAATTAATTCCCTGTCATCATTTTTATTATATTTGTGATGCCCCTATTGTTTACTCAAATCGTGTGTAATATGAGATTCATACGACATTCGGTTTTTGATTTATGACAGAAAAACCAAATTTAGATCAAATATTTTGCATTCCTCTTATACAATCCTGGAAAAAAGTCTTGGAACACTTGCGTGTGATTAACGGACAAGTGTCACCCCCACTCCCCCGTACAATGTTGACCAAGGCCAGTGGCTCCTACAGCTTGCCAGAGTGTCCCAACATTGATCGATGGGGGGTGGGGAAGTAAAAAGCTCATTTGAACAATTTCCGTTTATAACAGAAGACACTAAGTATCAATACATGCACACAATACCCAGCACGTGTGCTCAGCTCAGCGTTCGCGTTCCAAGGACTTTTTTCCAAGATTATATACGCAGATTGCAAAAAAAATCATCTAAATTTGGTTTTTCTATCACATCTCAAAAACTAAATGTTACATGTATCTCAAATTGCACAGTATTTGGCAGGGGACCATAGGCTTGGCATCCCCAGTATTTTTTTAAAATAAAGACATTCATTTAATACGGGAACGTTCAGTGAAACCAATTCCCTATACCAACTAATGCATTTCGAAGATGTATAATAATTGGCCATTATTGCAATGCATAATGTGGCGTTTTCAGATACTCCTACGAGAGTTATTCATGTATTGTTAGATATGCAAAAGAGTATCTAAAAGTAACGGAATCTATATATAGGGTTGAAAGTAACACAAATAATTGTAAAACAACTTAGGCCTACTTGTAAATAACTATCTTCAGTAGATAGCAGTAACTTCTGTTTGACAGATTCGACAGCTATCTTTCGTATTGCATTAACGGGTTGTAATATAATAATAGATGCTCATTATTCATATGCCCATCTGTTATTATGTATTTTTTTAATTTGCGGTTGTTGTTTTGCATCACTTGTTTTGCAAAGGGACGATGAATCCCCCGGCCCAATAATCACCAAGAAAAAATGCAAGAAAAACACCTTTTTTCAAAACCCTTTTTTTCTGCTCGAATGTTCATAGGCCTATACGTACACTTTTTGGGCTGTTTTTATTCAAAAGAATTTTTGAAAAACTACATTTGGATTTAGTTCTACATTTCCACATATTAATATTAACCAATATTTTTTGGCTCAAATTGTCAAAGGGTGTTTTTGCCTACAGTTTTTGGAATTTATTTTGAACATTTTGAAATTGCTGGTATTTTTTCCCGACACGTTATTCACAAACCCTTATTTTATGGCTTTTTCAAATATTACTCTTTTTTCTTACACATTTTTTTTCAAAACTGTCGGCATTTATTTTTTGGAAATATTTGAAAATAATTGGAAAAACAATAGTTGGACATGGTTGGATGATGAGTAAATGTTTCTTCTTACTCCACAAATTATAAATGATAGTCAGTAAAAGAAATTGCACATCCAGGATTTGAACCTGGGACCTCTGGATGGTTATAGACCAGCGCTCTAGTCAACTGAGCTAATGAGTCAGATGAGTAAGCACGACGATAATATTATCTATAGGCCTTCAGTTCAATCTCATCCTCAAAAACAACCCAAACAACTAAATAAGTGAATACATAAACCATTTAAGTAATATATAATATACGTGAATACATAAATAAACCATTTAGGTAGTATATTTTATTGTATTTATTGATTAAAATAGCGCTGCGATAAACGAATTTAGCTTTATTCACAAAGAAATCATCAGACGAGTTGGGACCGTAATGGTAACAGCAGCAAAGAACTATGACCCACAATGCATTGCGAACATACCATATTATCGCTCGAATCGATGGAGGTGACGTCAGTTGAGTTTCAGACATCGTAACGAACGGACCTCCGTTTGACTGGCGAAAATCCTTTAGAAAGGAATCGCAAAGAAATTACACCAAACTTCAGAATTCATTAGATAACATTAATCCAAACATTATTCCGCATTTGCCCAAAATTGAAAATTGTACGTTTTCATAATATTTGCGTCTAAAAGTTGGGACGATGTCAAAAAGCTTCAAAATTCGGCAGCTTTGCGATTCATTTATACACGGTAAAATTTCGCGACCTATTGAAAATTATCTCGAAACAATCCATCCGAAAATACCTGTAAAATGAATACAATCGGGCTTCTTGATAAACCGAACCAATTTTCATGTATGAAACCATGTTATTAATTTAAATATGCGATAATCAGGTTGTAAGTAGTAAATTAGAGTTTCTACGCCAAGAAGTAATTTTGGCTTTTAATTTTATAATTTTCTAATATAATTTTTTTTAAAAACGCAACATGCCCAAAATCTAATAATTAGAACCCCCTAGTATTAGGCTATTTTAGTACCGAATAGATGCTTTACACGCCTATCAGCATGTTATATTTTGTTTAGCCACACTTTTTACTCGTAACATGGTCCTGGAAAAACAAACAAATTGCGTAAAATGTAAATTTGAAAATAATGCAGTCATTCAATTCAACAAGTCCTTTCCACTATAATACTCCATTTAGCTCTCTGGACAGTGACATTACCCCGGACGTAACATAACAGGCGCAGCTTTTACGTGTACGCGTATGTATCTTCCGTCTTTCAACGCTCGTGTGTGTATATACGTGTACACCAGCGCCTCCAGTAGGTGCGCTCTATATGCTGCAATTAGTAGAATACGCAGTTACGTCACCGTTGTGATGGCCAAGCCGCCAAAAAGAATGGGGGCTATAGTCTAATTTGGCCATCACGAGACAGTGACGTAACTACGTATTCTACTAATTGCAGCTCATAACACACGCGATAACTCGAGGCGCTGGCGTATACACACAAGCGTTGAAAAACAAAAGATACATACGCGTGCGTAAAAGGTGCAACTACGGTTAAATTATGTCACTGTCCAGAGGAAGCCAAATAGAGTATAGGGACACATTTCGCAGCAATAGGAATAATTTCCAAAAATGTACTTCGGTCCCAGATACTGGTACAATGTTATCATTCAATACTGGAACATAGAAGTTGCCAGAATCACTTGATACTGGTACGATGTTATGTTCCAGTGTCGGTCGATACTGGAACCAGACTGTGGTCCAGTATCGAGTGATACTGGAACGTTTTTATGTTCCAGTATCAATCGATCGATTGCCCGATACGGAAACATTTCATAAATTACGTGCTAGTATATCAACCGATACAGGAAAACACTGATTTTGTACCAGTATCGAACGATTCTGGGTGTTCCAGTATCTGAAGATACTAGTACAGTCCAGAATCTGGAATATAAATTGCTCTTTTTTGAATTTCCTTCAAAAAGAGGAAATCATCTGCCATATTATGGCAAATGTCATGTTAGCTGCCCAATTATTACATTTCGCAGCTTATTCCGTTGACGTGTACCCATTATGAAACGGGGCACAGAACATGATCATTTTTTATATTTTCTTTAATTACAGAACTAAAGTTTTCCTCCCAATGCCATATTTCCCTGAAATGAGATTCCAATTTTGTACAGGCCCGACTTTATAATATACTATGACAGAAAATGTTAATGAGAGGGAATGTGACGCCCCACACCAGTCTACCACCTAATAGTTTCCTTTTAGTTTAAATATATATGTGATCTTTACCAGGACGCCCTCAATCCTGAAAAAAAAATTGGAAGCAGATTTACATTTCTGATCATAAATCGTACATACATTCCAAGTTACAGGGCGATACGATTCTAAACTGTTGGAGTTTCCGCCGACAACTTATTTTAGTCTAAATTCACTCTAAAACTATGATTTTGAGGTAATTAGGAATCATATCGCTCTGTAACTAAAATATATTTATGATCAGAAATGTATCTGCAAGAAAATTTGCTTCCATTCTTTTTCCAAAGGATTGAGGATTTATTCAAAGATTGAGGGTGACACCTGAAAAGATCACATTATACCTTTAAATTCATATTACAAAGATCGATCGAGTTTTATTTTCAGGATAATGAGCTCAGCAACTTATTCTCAATGTTAGCACTCCAATTCAGAATAGTGGATCTTGGAATAAAACAACCAACACTAAGGCCATGTTCCCACATAAAACAAAATCCAGAGTCTTCTATAGTCTATTTGGCCATAATGAGACAGTGACGTAACTGCAGCCATAATGCGCGCGTCTACTCAAGGCACTGGCGTATACACACGAGCGTTGAAAGACGGAACATACATGCGCGTGCGTAAAAGCTGCACCTGTTAGTTACGTCACTGTCCGGTGGAAGCCAAATAGAGTATAGACTAGTCCGGACCCGGACTAAATCGCTAGTGGGAACGCGATTCAAATACGTCCCGGTCCGGACTCGAAGTGTTTTCTGTTATTTTTTAAGACTACCTTATTATTTTGGTATGCTTGCGGATTACATTTAGGTTGAAGCAGAAAAAAGCGCCTGCAAATTGTTAGATTCTTTTAATGTTATTCTAAATACAAATGGCATGTAAACCACTTTTTAATACAGAATTGACAGTCACAGTTCACTCAACAAGGAAATATAAATCTAGAATACATGTTTAATAGGATAATTCAGATTTTATTATTGCCATAATCATTGATGTTACATGCAAAATAAATGTACACTTATTGGTCTTTTATTGTATTCCATTCATTGTATTGAGGACTGCTTGAATCAAATCATTGCAGAGAGCAATTATAGATCATGGTTACAGGCTTTACAGCTTGTACTACATTGTGAAACTGATCACTTTTTATTGGCTACAATTTTGTTTTCACCTCAAGATATTTTGATATCAGAGGAATCCCCATAATTTGCTCATTATGCCTGTAAAATTGTAGGGGCCTGAAATGTTTCATTTGAAAATTACAGGCTAAAATGTGGTGAATGCAAAATGACAGGCTAAAATGTGGTGAATGCCACAGATGGTTAACCACCCGCCAGTTTGTGTACTACTCAATTGGAAAATTTCTTGTGACCTTGTGCTTCTAAAATAAGAACCACTGGAGTTATGCAATTTAAACTTTGGAATGCGACAATTTTACGGATGACCTTTCATGTAAAATAGAAAACATCAAGTTGAAAATTATAAATTAACAATCACCAAAGGTGAAAGCCTGGTGAAAAAAATGTTGTCAAAATAGCAAAAATCTTGAACTCGTGTACAATTGGAAGGTTTTGTTTTATTTGATTCATTTTTTACATCACAATTTGTTTAAACAAGGGGCTCTATAAATAGTGAATGCTCTCATGCTGTTTGGTTTACATCCATTTGGGATAATGTCAGGTTCATCACAGGTTGCGAGAATTTGTTTATAATTATATTCTGCTTTGTGAGAAATGTGGATTCTCGACCTCTATTCAATAGTGTGTTAAACTCTACTTGCGATTCTATTTTTAATTTCTACCCCTGTTGTGCAATTGTTTAAAACAGTTTGACACAGTAATTATCATGACTGTGATCCAAGAGCTGGTGATGGCATGGCAACATCTTAAGCAATTATTCATTAAAACTTGTGGGCTTTTGTAATTCAGTGGAAACACAACAAAACAAAATCTGATTGATAACACCAATTTCCCGATAACACAAAGCACCTTTCGAGACTCGTGGACAAAAAAGAAACAAACAATGCAATGGTTCAGACGACGCTGGCCATAGGCGTATTCACGAGTATTCAGGTTAAAATATGCGAACGAGGTTACCTGATCAAGTGAATGGGACGACCGCTTAACAACGGTTTAAATTCAAAAAATAGCATTTACAATTGGGATGATTAGCCATCCCGAACGGTTTTGGATTGGAAAATCTTTCTTCTAACCTATGATGAATTTTATGGGGTCATATAATCAAAATCCATTGTTACATTGAAACCAACGGAAATTCAAAATTAACGGCCGTTCGTAGCCACCGTCGTCTGCAATGGTTGAGGTTTTAAATTGTATGTGACTTGAATTTGAAAGGTACCTTTAAATTGTATGCGACTTGAAAGGTACCTTTATTATAAGATAAACAAACTTTTCATTTGAAGAATCCAGCCAATGAGATGACTGATGACATCATCATTTACATCACACAATTATGTGTATAAGGATTAATTGTATTTTTTTTTGAAGAGTCAATATTGAATGTCAAGCGACAATTAACCGAGAATCAGGTTTCCTACGATTCTTGATCACTCTTGCAAGTTCATCTTTCCAAGCCTGCCTGTAGACTGGTAGTTATTGTCTTTTGGACTGGACATATCCGCTGCGCCTGTGTCTGATGATACCTGTAAGCCAAAACATTTGAAGGTGAAGAAAAGGGAAATAAAAAACTGTGTTAATATTTTATTCAGTCATAGATATTGCTAGTCACCAATTCAACTTGACTGTTGAGCATAGTGGTGTGCCCCTCAAGGCCTTAATAATGAAATTGATAAATCTATTAAAGCCTTGAAGTAGTATGCAGGCCAAAAAAACCTGATGAGTAAAAAAAAAAAAAAAAATCTACCCACCCATCTCAATAATATGAATGAATACATTTAAAGTTTAAAAATAATTCCCCGCCTTTGGTGGCGCAAAAAAGAAATCCCCCCTTACTGCGGCCAAAAATAAATAACCCCCCCCCCCAACCCAACTTCCTACCCCCCTGAAAATCAATCTAATGGTGCTTTCTATTGATGGGGGAGGGGGAGGTGTTGTTGCTAATTATAAAAAGGCCCAAGTATTCGTGTTGACTGTAGACATTAGACTGGGGATACTTTGACCAGTGATGGGTAACTTTGGCCCACCAAAAATAAAAAGAGTTTATTTGTCACATTTTGAGAACAATTCGTCTTACCAAGCTTGCATAGTAGACTGGTTGTTTACTGTCTTCTGGACCGGATATCTTCCTGTTTTCAGTACCTGTAAGCAAAAGAAATGAAGGTGAGGGAAATAATTGGGCTATCACAAATATATAATTATGGTATCGTTGTGCCCATCACTACAAAAACTTTTTACAATAGACAAAACAACTTTTGCTTGATGCTGAGTGGATGTCTCTGACACACCCCTTGTATTGTAATTGTATTTAGTGGAGGCACGTCTTGCGTATACACGAGTTCAACCAAAAAAAACAGGGCAACGTGTGAACAGACATCCATTATTATGAGCAATACGTCACGGTCTGATTGGTTTTAGCGGTATTATGTTAGTTTTCAAGCATGCGTGCGCAGCCTGATCGAAGTGCGCCCATGTATGTCGAACTCTGGAGTGTGGCTAGGAGATTATGTGCCGTAGATCCATTGGCTACAAGTACCTATGACATCATTTTACTAGTGAAAAGTGAGTTCCCCCAGATATAGTGCTAGGACTAGGAGATATCATTGAGCCTCCCAACATCGCCAAATCATGCTCTTCATCTCTTCAACAAGCATCATAATTTGCTATTTCAAACAGGAAATCAAACTTAAATCTTACCCCAACAGAAATTTACTTCATTGGAACCATTATTTTGTGTTTCAAGCATGAAAAATAGTTATATTATTACGCATTTTGTCTTGGATGGCAAATTTGGCCCCGAAATCGGTGGCCAAATTTGTCCACCTACTAGGACCGATGTGGACAAGAACTTGGTGTGGGAAAACTGTATGTGCAGGAAAGGTGAGACTCTTCTCACTTTACCTTGTATTTGCAAAACATTCCCCAAATATGCTAAGTAAAACTAAAAAGCCCTGGCCTTGTTGAACTTCAAGTAATTCACCACCAAATGGATGGATTTTGATGGTCAAATCAAAACCGTAAACTAAAACGACACACACATTCTGTTCTCTGGCGAAAAAAAAGTTGACGGTACTGCACATTGCAGATTATACATTATGATTACGGTTATAATAAGATTTGATAAAATATAAACTTACCGAAATTTTGATTGAACGGATGTGATATTCCCACGAAAAAGTCAGAAAAGGCGATTGAAAATGTAGCTCGATCTCTTCAAAAACTTCGCGAAAATGTTTCAAGCATTGTCAAGCTGTCAATCAAACGAAAATAACAAATAGCCTCGTACCTACGCACAAGTCCCGGACGCTGTGTACAAACGCGTGTGGAAAATTTGATGTGCAAGTATCTGGTGCCGATGCTTATTTTAGCTGGTTTCCAAAATTTCTGAAAGTTTTTGGCTAATATCTCTGAAAATAAATAAGCGCTTAGCCTTTGGGGACCATTTTCTGAAAGCTCCTCAAGTACACGTTACTTTGAGACCAATCAAACCGTAAGCGCCGAGCTGGGTATATCATAACGAACGGTTGTTTCGGGGTCGTTCTATTTACGTATTTTTCAATAGGGATATTCCCGGTTGCACGAAATAGCATTTTACGGGAATGGTGGCTAATGGGAAGGTGTTCCAAGCTGCTGTTGTAATGGTAAAGTGTATGGTAAAGTGCATGGTAAAGTGTTGACTTGAAACGCGTGTTCATTGAACACTTTACCGTCGTTTCTATAGTATAATATTATTATACATATTTTGTTTTCATTTTAAATGGTAAACTGTTATCAAAATGAGTAGATGTGACCAATGCGGCTTATATTTCGGAGTTACAACATGCATGATTGGTATAGCTAACACATATGCATATCTTGATAACTCAAAGGCAGTATGAAAAAACCGTTTAATTGCCTATTTTAAGCAAAATGTCCCAATGGTAAACTGATGGTAAACTGTTGTAAAGTGTGTGACACTTTGCAATAATGCATTACTATAACATGTATAATAAAACAAATCCACGCTTGTGTAAGCACTGACCGCTTGGCCGAGTGGATAGGAGCGTTCGTTGGCACCCTTTATCTGTTCATAGCCTGCTTGGCGTTGGTTCGAGTCGCTTTCATGGCGTGGCTTTTTCCCTTTTTTCTGTTATGAGCTATCTTCAATAGATAGGAATAGTATTGCAAATAAACGTTTACTGCTCGGCAAATGTTAACACTTTCAACGCGGCTATTGGTTTAACCACGGTACAAAACAGATTTGTCTAACTTTTATGTCTATCTCAAGGATAACTGAACTAATAATAGGCACGTTTGTACTTATTTGAATGCATTTCATAAGGTGATTCCAAATATTGGTAAAATGACATTCAATAATTTTGACGTTTTTGAAACATTTTGTGCAATTTTGGATTGTCGTCTGCAGACACCTGTCGCGTGGAATGTGTAAATGTATAGTTTCATATTTCAAATAACAAACAAATAGGCAATGTGATAACATTATTAAAAGTATAAACATGTTAATTTCTCAGCAAGAACTTTATACTTTTGATTTATTGATTTATAAACATCAGATTATTACGCGCGGGATCAAGAAACGGGTCAAATTGTAGTTAAATATGACATACATAATTGTTTTCAGTGACCACTCCCTAAATAAAATTAATTCCCTGTCATCATTTTTATTATATTTGTGATGCCCCTATTGTTTACTCAAATCGTGTGTAATATGAGATTCATACGACATTCGGTTTTTGATTTATGACAGAAAAACCAAATTTAGATCAAATATTTTGCATTCCTCTTATACAATCCTGGAAAAAAGTCTTGGAACACTTGCGTGTGATTAACGGACAAGTGTCACCCCCACTCCCCCGTACAATGTTGACCAAGGCCAGTGGCTCCTACAGCTTGCCAGAGTGTCCCAACATTGATCGATGGGGGGTGGGGAAGTAAAAAGCTCATTTGAACAATTTCCGTTTATAACAGAAGACACTAAGTATCAATACATGCACACAATACCCAGCACGTGTGCTCAGCTCAGCGTTCGCGTTCCAAGGACTTTTTTCCAAGATTATATACGCAGATTGCAAAAACAAATCATCTAAATTTGGTTTTTCTATCACATCTCAAAAACTAAATGTTACATGTATCTCAAATTGCACAGTATTTGGCAGGGGACCATAGGCTTGGCATCCCCAGTATTTTTTTAAAATAAAGACATTCATTTAATACGGGAACGTTCAGTGAAACCAATTCCCTATACTAACTAATGCATTTCGAAGATGTATAATAATTGGCCATTATTGCAATGCATAATGTGGCGTTTTCAGATACTCCTACGAGAGTTATTCATGTATTGTTAGATATGCAAAAGAGTATCTAAAAGTAACGGAATCTATATATAGGGTTGAAAGTAACACAAATAATTGTAAAACAACTTAGGCCTACTTGTAAATAACTATCTTCAGTAGATAGCAGTAACTTCTGTTTGACAGATTCGACAGCTATCTTTCGTATTGCATTAACGGGTTGTAATATAATAATAGATGCTCATTATTCATATGCCCATCTGTTATTATGTATTTTTTTAATTTGCGGTTGTTGTTTTGCATCACTTGTTTTGCAAAGGGACGATGAATCCCCCGGCCCAATAATCACCAAGAAAAAATGCAAGAAAAACACCTTTTTTCAAAACCCTTTTTTTCTGCTCGAATGTTCATAGGCCTATACGTACACTTTTTGGGCTGTTTTTATTCAAAAGAATTTTTGAAAAACTACATTTGGATTTAGTTCTACATTTCCACATATTAATATTAACCAATATTTTTTGGCTCAAATTGTCAAAGGGTGTTTTTGCTTACAGTTTTTGGAATTTATTTTGAACATTTTGAAATTGCTGGTATTTTTTCCCGACACGTTATTCACAAACCCTTATTTTATGGCTTTTTCAAATATTACTCTTTTTTCTTACACATTTTTTTTCAAAACTGTCGGCATTTATTTTTTGGAAATATTTGAAAATAATTGGAAAAACAATAGTTGGACATGGTTGGATGATGAGTAAATGTTTCTTCTTACTCCACAAATTATAAATGATAGTCAGTAAAAGAAATTGCACATCCAGGATTTGAACCTGGGACCTCTGGATGGTTATAGACCAGCGCTCTAGTCAACTGAGCTAATGAGTCAGATGAGTAAGCACGACGATAATATTATCTATAGGCCTTCAGTTCAATCTCATCCTCAAAAACAACCCAAACAACTAAATAAGTGAATACATAAACCATTTAAGTAATATATAATATACGTGAATACATAAATAAACCATTTAAGTAGTATATTTTATTGTATTTATTGATTAAAATAGCGCTGCGATAAATGAATTTAGCTTTATTCACAAAGAAATCATCAGACGAGTTGGGACCGTAATGGTAAAGTGTATGGTAAAGTGCATGGTAAAGTGTTGACTTGAAACGCGTGTTCATTGAACACTTTACCGTCGTTTCTATAGTATAATATTATTATACATATTTTGTTTTCATTTTAAATGGTAAACTGTTATCAAAATGCGTAGATGTGACCAATGCGGCTTATATTTCGGAGTTACAACATGCATGATTGGTATAGCTAACACATATGCATATCTTGATAACTCAAAGGCAGTATGAAAAAACCGTTTAATTGCCTATTTTAAGCAAAATGTCCCAATGGTAAACTGATGGTAAACTGTTGTAAAGTGTGTGACACTTTGCAATAATGCATTACTATAACATGTATAATAAAACAAATCCACGCTTGTGTAAGCACTGACCGCTTGGCCGAGTGGATAGGAGCGTTCGTTGGCACCCTTTATCTGTTCATAGCCTGCTTGGCGTTGGTTCGAGTCGCTTTCATGGCGTGGCTTTTTCCCTTTTTTCTGTTATGAGCTATCTTCAATAGATAGGAATAGTATTGCAAATAAACGTTTACTGCTCGGCAAATGTTAACACTTTCAACGCGGCTATTGGTTTAACCACGGTACAAAACAGATTTGTCTAACTTTTATGTCTATCTCAAGGATAACTGAACTAATAATAGGCACGTTTGTACTTATTTGAATGCATTTCATAAGGTGATTCCAAATATTGGTAAAATGACATTCAATAATTTTGACGTTTTTGAAACATTTTGTGCAATTTTGGATTGTCGTCTGCAGACACCTGTCGCGTGGAAAGTGTAAATGTATAGTTTCATATTTCAAATAACAAACAAATAGGCAATGTGATAACATTATTAAAAGTATAAACATGTTAATTTCTCAGCAAGAACTTTATACTTTTGATTTATTGATTTATAAACATCAGATTATTACGCGCGGGATCAAGAAACGGGTCAAATTGTAGTTAAATATGACATACATAATTGTTTTCAGTGACCACTCCCTAAATAAAATTAATTCCCTGTCATCATTTTTATTATATTTGTGATGCCCCTATTGTTTACTCAAATCGTGTGTAATATGAGATTCATACGACATTCGGTTTTTGATTTATGACAGAAAAACCAAATTTAGATCAAATATTTTGCATTCCTCTTATACAATCGTGGAAAAAAGTCTTGGAACACTTGCGTGTGATTAACGGACAAGTGTCACCCCCACTCCCCCGTACAATGTTGACCAAGGCCAGTGGCTCCTACAGCTTGCCAGAGTGTCCCAACATTGATCAATGGGGGGTGGGGAAGTAAAAAGCTCATTTGAACAATTTCCGTTTATAACAGAAGACACTAAGTATCAATACATGCACACAATACCCAGCACGTGTGCTCAGCTCAGCGTTCGCGTTCCAAGGACTTTTTTCCAAGATTATATACGCAGATTGCAAAAACAAATCATCTAAATTTGGTTTTTCTATCACATCTCAAAAACTAAATGTTACATGTATCTCAAATTGCACAGTATTTGGCAGGGGACCATAGGCTTGGCATCCCCAGTATTTTTTTTAAATAAAGACATTCATTTAATACGGGAACGTTCAGTGAAACCAATTCCCTATACTAACTAATGCATTTCGAAGATGTATAATAATTGGCCATTATTGCAATGCATAATGTGGCGTTTTCAGATACTCCTACGAGAGTTATTCATGTATTGTTAGATATGCAAAAGAGTATCTAAAAGTAACGGAATCTATATATAGGGTTGAAAGTAACACAAATAATTGTAAAACAACTTAGGCCTACTTGTAAATAACTATCTTCAGTAGATAGCAGTAACTTCTGTTTGACAGATTCGACAGCTATCTTTCGTATTGCATTAACGGGTTGTAATATAATAATAGATGCTCATTATTCATATGCCCATCTGTTATTATGTATTTTTTTTATTTGCGGTTGTTGTTTTGCATCACTTGTGTTGCAAAGGGACGATGAATCCCCCGGCCCAATAATCACCAAGAAAAAATGCAAGAAAAACACCTTTTTTCAAAACCCTTTTTTTCTGCTCGAATGTTCATAGGCCTATACGTACACTTTTTGGGCTGTTTTTATTCAAAAGAATTTTTGAAAAACTACATTTGGATTTAGTTCTACATTTCCACATATTAATATTAACCAATATTTTTTGGCTCAAATTGTCAAAGGGTGTTTTTGCTTACAGTTTTTGGAATTTATTTTGAACATTTTGAAATTGCTGGTATTTTTTCCCGACACGTTATTCACAAACCCTTATTTTATGGCTTTTTCAAATATTACTCTTTTTTCTTACACATTTTTTTTCAAAACTGTCGGCATTTATTTTTTGGAAATATTTGAAAATAATTGGAAAAACAATAGTTGGACATGGTTGGATGATGAGTAAATGTTTCTTCTTACTCCACAAATTATAAATGATAGTCAGTAAAAGAAATTGCACATCCAGGATTTGAACCTGGGACCTCTGGATGGTTATAGACCAGCGCTCTAGTCAACTGAGCTAATGAGTCAGATGAGTAAGCACGACGATAATATTATCTATAGGCCTTCAGTTCAATCTCATCCTCAAAAACAACCCAAACAACTAAATAAGTGAATACATAAACCATTTAAGTAATATATAATATACGTGAATACATAAATAAACCATTTAAGTAGTATATTTTATTGTATTTATTGATTAAAATAGCGCTGCGATAAATGAATTTAGCTTTATTCACAAAGAAATCATCAGACGAGTTGGGACCGTAATGGTAAAGTGTATGGTAAAGTGCATGGTAAAGTGTTGACTTGAAACGCGTGTTCATTGAACACTTTACCGTCGTTTCTATAGTATAATATTATTATACATATTTTGTTTTCATTTTAAATGGTAAACTGTTATCAAAATGCGTAGATGTGACCAATGCGGCTTATATTTCGGAGTTACAACATGCATGATTGGTATAGCTAACACATATGCATATCTTGATAACTCAAAGGCAGTATGAAAAAACCGTTTAATTGCCTATTTTAAGCAAAATGTCCCAATGGTAAACTGATGGTAAACTGTTGTAAAGTGTGTGACACTTTGCAATAATGCATTACTATAACATGTATAATAAAACAAATCCACGCTTGTGTAAGCACTGACCGCTTGGCCGAGTGGATAGGAGCGTTCGTTGGCACCCTTTATCTGTTCATAGCCTGCTTGGCGTTGGTTCGAGTCGCTTTCATGGCGTGGCTTTTTCCCTTTTTTCTGTTATGAGCTATCTTCAATAGATAGGAATAGTATTGCAAATAAACGTTTACTGCTCGGCAAATGTTAACACTTTCAACGCGGCTATTGGTTTAACCACGGTACAAAACAGATTTGTCTAACTTTTATGTCTATCTCAAGGATAACTGAACTAATAATAGGCACGTTTGTACTTATTTGAATGCATTTCATAAGGTGATTCCAAATATTGGTAAAATGACATTCAATAATTTTGACGTTTTTGAAACATTTTGTGCAATTTTGGATTGTCGTCTGCAGACACCTGTCGCGTGGAAAGTGTAAATGTATAGTTTCATATTTCAAATAACAAACAAATAGGCAATGTGATAACATTATTAAAAGTATAAACATGTTAATTTCTCAGCAAGAACTTTATACTTTTGATTTATTGATTTATAAACATCAGATTATTACGCGCGGGATCAAGAAACGGGTCAAATTGTAGTTAAATATGACATACATAATTGTTTTCAGTGACCACTCCCTAAATAAAATTAATTCCCTGTCATCATTTTTATTATATTTGTGATGCCCCTATTGTTTACTCAAATCGTGTGTAATATGAGATTCATACGACATTCGGTTTTTGATTTATGACAGAAAAACCAAATTTAGATCAAATATTTTGCATTCCTCTTATACAATCCTGGAAAAAAGTCTTGGAACACTTGCGTGTGATTAACGGACAAGTGTCACCCCCACTCCCCCGTACAATGTTGACCAAGGCCAGTGGCTCCTACAGCTTGCCAGAGTGTCCCAACATTGATCAATGGGGGGTGGGGAAGTAAAAAGCTCATTTGAACAATTTCCGTTTATAACAGAAGACACTAAGTATCAATACATGCACACAATACCCAGCACGTGTGCTCAGCTCAGCGTTCGCGTTCCAAGGACTTTTTTCCAAGATTATATACGCAGATTGCAAAAACAAATCATCTAAATTTGGTTTTTCTATCACATCTCAAAAACTAAATGTTACATGTATCTCAAATTGCACAGTATTTGGCAGGGGACCATAGGCTTGGCATCCCCAGTATTTTTTTTAAATAAAGACATTCATTTAATACGGGAACGTTCAGTGAAACCAATTCCCTATACTAACTAATGCATTTCGAAGATGTATAATAATTGGCCATTATTGCAATGCATAATGTGGCGTTTTCAGATACTCCTACGAGAGTTATTCATGTATTGTTAGATATGCAAAAGAGTATCTAAAAGTAACGGAATCTATATATAGGGTTGAAAGTAACACAAATAATTGTAAAACAACTTAGGCCTACTTGTAAATAACTATCTTCAGTAGATAGCAGTAACTTCTGTTTGACAGATTCGACAGCTATCTTTCGTATTGCATTAACGGGTTGTAATATAATAATAGATGCTCATTATTCATATGCCCATCTGTTATTATGTATTTTTTTTATTTGCGGTTGTTGTTTTGCATCACTTGTGTTGCAAAGGGACGATGAATCCCCCGGCCCAATAATCCCCAAGAAAAAATGCAAGAAAAACACCTTTTTTCAAAACCCTTTTTTTCTGCTCGAATGTTCATAGGCCTATACGTACACTTTTTGGGCTGTTTTTATTCAAAAGAATTTTTGAAAAACTACATTTGGATTTAGTTCTACATTTCCACATATTAATATTAACCAATATTTTTTGGCTCAAATTGTCAAAGGGTGTTTTTGCTTACAGTTTTTGGAATTTATTTTGAACATTTTGAAATTGCTGGTATTTTTTCCCGACACGTTATTCACAAACCCTTATTTTATGGCTTTTTCAAATATTACTCTTTTTTCTTACACATTTTTTTTCAAAACTGTCGGCATTTATTTTTTGGAAATATTTGAAAATAATTGGAAAAACAATAGTTGGACATGGTTGGATGATGAGTAAATGTTTCTTCTTACTCCACAAATTATAAATGATAGTCAGTAAAAGAAATTGCACATCCAGGATTTGAACCTGGGACCTCTGGATGGTTATAGACCAGCGCTCTAGTCAACTGAGCTAATGAGTCAGATGAGTAAGCACGACGATAATATTATCTATAGGCCTTCAGTTCAATCTCATCCTCAAAAACAACCCAAACAACTAAATAAGTGAATACATAAACCATTTAAGTAATATATAATATACGTGAATACATAAATAAACCATTTAAGTAGTATATGTTATTGTATTTATTGATTAAAATAGCGCTGCGATAAATGAATTTAGCTTTATTCACAAAGAAATCATCAGACGAGTTGGGACCGTAATGGTAAAGTGTATGGTAAAGTGCATGGTAAAGTGTTGACTTGAAACGCGTGTTCATTGAACACTTTACCGTCGTTTCTATAGTATAATATTATTATACATATTTTGTTTTCATTTTAAATGGTAAACTGTTATCAAAATGCGTAGATGTGACCAATGCGGCTTATATTTCGGAGTTACAACATGCATGATTGGTATAGCTAACACATATGCATATCTTGATAACTCAAAGGCAGTATGAAAAAACCGTTTAATTGCCTATTTTAAGCAAAATGTCCCAATGGTAAACTGATGGTAAACTGTTGTAAAGTGTGTGACACTTTGCAATAATGCATTACTATAACATGTATAATAAAACAAATCCACGCTTGTGTAAGCACTGACCGCTTGGCCGAGTGGATAGGAGCGTTCGTTGGCACCCTTTATCTGTTCATAGCCTGCTTGGCGTTGGTTCGAGTCGCTTTCATGGCGTGGCTTTTTTCCTTTTTTTCTGTTATGAGCTATCTTCAATAGATAGGAATAGTATTGCAAATAAACGTTTACTGCTCGGCAAATGTTAACACTTTCAACGCGGCTATTGGTTTAACCACGGTACAAAACAGATTTGTCTAACTTTTATGTCTATCTCAAGGATAACTGAACTAATAATAGGCACGTTTGTACTTATTTGAATGCATTTCATAAGGTGATTCCAAATATTGGTAAAATGACATTCAATAATTTTGACGTTTTTGAAACATTTTGTGCAATTTTGGATTGTCGTCTGCAGACACCTGTCGCGTGGAAAGTGTAAATGTATAGTTTCATATTTCAAATAACAAACAAATAGGCAATGTGATAACATTATTAAAAGTATAAACATGTTAATTTCTCAGCAAGAACTTTATACTTTTGATTTATTGATTTATAAACATCAGATTATTACGCGCGGGATCAAGAAACGGGTCAAATTGTAGTTAAATATGACATACATAATTGTTTTCAGTGACCACTCTCTAAATAAAATTAATTCCCTGTCATCATTTTTATTATATTTGTGATGCCCCTATTGTTTACTCAAATCGTGTGTAATATGAGATTCATACGACATTCGGTTTTTGATTTATGACAGAAAAACCAAATTTAGATCAAATATTTTGCATTCCTCTTATACAATCCTGGAAAAAAGTCTTGGAACACTTGCGTGTGATTAACGGACAAGTGTCACCCCCACTCCCCCGTACAATGTTGACCAAGGCCAGTGGCTCCTACAGCTTGCCAGAGTGTCCCAACATTGATCGATGGGGGGTGGGGAAGTAAAAAGCTCATTTGAACAATTTCCGTTTATAACAGAAGACACTAAGTATCAATACATGCACACAATACCCAGCACGTGTGCTCAGCTCAGCGTTCGCGTTCCAAGGACTTTTTTCCAAGATTATATACGCAGATTGCAAAAACAAATCATCTAAATTTGGTTTTTCTATCACATCTCAAAAACTAAATGTTACATGTATCTCAAATTGCACAGTATTTGGCAGGGGACCATAGGCTTGGCATCCCCAGTATTTTTTTTAAATAAAGACATTCATTTAATACGGGAACGTTCAGTGAAACCAATTCCCTATACTAACTAATGCATTTCGAAGATGTATAATAATTGGCCATTATTGCAATGCATAATGTGGCGTTTTCAGATACTCCTACGAGAGTTATTCATGTATTGTTAGATATGCAAAAGAGTATCTAAAAGTAACGGAATCTATATATAGGGTTGAAAGTAACACAAATAATTGTAAAACAACTTAGGCCTACTTGTAAATAACTATCTTCAGTAGATAGCAGTAACTTCTGTTTGACAGATTCGACAGCTATCTTTCGTATTGCATTAACGGGTTGTAATATAATAATAGATGCTCATTATTCATATGCCCATCTGTTATTATGTATTTTTTTTATTTGCGGTTGTTGTTTTGCATCACTTGTGTTGCAAAGGGACGATGAATCCCCCGGCCCAATAATCACCAAGAAAAAATGCAAGAAAAACACCTTTTTTCAAAACCCTTTTTTTCTGCTCGAATGTTCATAGGCCTATACGTACACTTTTTGGGCTGTTTTTATTCAAAAGAATTTTTGAAAAACTACATTTGGATTTAGTTCTACATTTCCACATATTAATATTAACCAATATTTTTGGCTCAAATTGTCAAAGGGTGTTTTTGCCTACAGTTTTTGGAATTTATTTTGAACATTTTGAAATTGCTGGTATTTTTTCCCGACACGTTATTCACAAACCCTTATTTTATGGCTTTTTCAAATATTACTCTTTTTTCTTACACATTTTTTTTCAAAACTGTCGGCATTTATTTTTTGGAAATATTTGAAAATAATTGGAAAAACAATAGTTGGACATGGTTGGATGATGAGTAAATGTTTCTTCTTACTCCACAAATTATAAATGATAGTCAGTAAAAGAAATTGCACATCCAGGATTTGAACCTGGGACCTCTGGATGGTTATAGACCAGCGCTCTAGTCAACTGAGCTAATGAGTCAGATGAGTAAGCACGACGATAATATTATCTATAGGCCTTCAGTTCAATCTCATCCTCAAAAACAACCCAAACAACTAAATAAGTGAATACATAAACCATTTAAGTAATATATAATATACGTGAATACATAAATAAACCATTTAAGTAGTATATTTTATTGTATTTATTGATTAAAATAGCGCTGCGATAAATGAATTTAGCTTTATTCACAAAGAAATCATCAGACGAGTTGGGACCGTAATGGTAAAGTGTATGGTAAAGTGCATGGTAAAGTGTTGACTTGAAACGCGTGTTCATTGAACACTTTACCGTCGTTTCTATAGTATAATATTATTATACATATTTTGTTTTCATTTTAAATGGTAAACTGTTATCAAAATGCGTAGATGTGACCAATGCGGCTTATATTTCGGAGTTACAACATGCATGATTGGTATAGCTAACACATATGCATATCTTGATAACTCAAAGGCAGTATGAAAAAACCGTTTAATTGCCTATTTTAAGCAAAATGTCCCAATGGTAAACTGATGGTAAACTGTTGTAAAGTGTGTGACACTTTGCAATAATGCATTACTATAACATGTATAATAAAACAAATCCACGCTTGTGTAAGCACTGACCGCTTGGCCGAGTGGATAGGAGCGTTCGTTGGCACCCTTTATCTGTTCATAGCCTGCTTGGCGTTGGTTCGAGTCGCTTTCATGGCGTGGCTTTTTTCCTTTTTTTCTGTTATGAGCTATCTTCAATAGATAGGAATAGTATTGCAAATAAACGTTTACTGCTCGGCAAATGTTAACACTTTCAACGCGGCTATTGGTTTAACCACGGTACAAAACAGATTTGTCTAACTTTTATGTCTATCTCAAGGATAACTGAACTAATAATAGGCACGTTTGTACTTATTTGAATGCATTTCATAAGGTGATTCCAAATATTGGTAAAATGACATTCAATAATTTTGACGTTTTTGAAACATTTTGTGCAATTTTGGATTGTCGTCTGCAGACACCTGTCGCGTGGAAAGTGTAAATGTATAGTTTCATATTTCAAATAACAAACAAATAGGCAATGTGATAACATTATTAAAAGTATAAACATGTTAATTTCTCAGCAAGAACTTTATACTTTTGATTTATTGATTTATAAACATCAGATTATTACGCGCGGGATCAAGAAACGGGTCAAATTGTAGTTAAATATGACATACATAATTGTTTTCAGTGACCACTCCCTAAATAAAATTAATTCCCTGTCATCATTTTTATTATATTTGTGATGCCCCTATTGTTTACTCAAATCGTGTGTAATATGAGATTCATACGACATTCGGTTTTTGATTTATGACAGAAAAACCAAATTTAGATCAAATATTTTGCATTCCTCTTATACAATCCTGGAAAAAAGTCTTGGAACACTTGCGTGTGATTAACGGACAAGTGTCACCCCCACTCCCCCGTACAATGTTGACCAAGGCCAGTGGCTCCTGCAGCTTGCCAGAGTGTCCCAACATTGATCGATGGGGGGTGGGGAAGTAAAAAGCTCATTTGAACAATTTCCGTTTATAACAGAAGACACTAAGTATCAATACATGCACACAATACCCAGCACGTGTGCTCAGCTCAGCGTTCGCGTTCCAAGGACTTTTTTCCAAGATTATATACGCAGATTGCAAAAACAAATCATCTAAATTTGGTTTTTCTATCACATCTCAAAAACTAAATGTTACATGTATCTCAAATTGCACAGTATTTGGCAGGGGACCATAGGCTTGGCATCCCCAGTATTTTTTTTAAATAAAGACATTCATTTAATACGGGAACGTTCAGTGAAACCAATTCCCTATACTAACTAATGCATTTCGAAGATGTATAATAATTGGCCATTATTGCAATGCATAATGTGACGTTTTCAGATACTCCTACGAGAGTTATTCATGTATTGTTAGATATGCAAAAGAGTATCTAAAAGTAACGGAATCTATATATAGGGTTGAAAGTAACACAAATAATTGTAAAACAACTTAGGCCTACTTGTAAATAACTATCTTCAGTAGATAGCAGTAACTTCTGTTTGACAAATTCGACAGCTATCTTTCGTATTGCATTAACGGGTTGTAATATAATAATAGATGCTCATTATTCATATGCCCATCTGTTATTATGTATTTTTTTTTATTTGCGGTTGTTGTTTTGCATCACTTGTGTTGCAAAGGGACGATGAATCCCCCGGCCCAATAATCACCAAGAAAAAATGCAAGAAAAACACCTTTTTTCAAAACCCTTTTTTTCTGCTCGAATGTTCATAGGCTTATACGTACACTTTTTGGGCTGTTTTTATTCAAAAGAATTTTTGAAAAACTACATTTGGATTTAGTTCTACATTTCCACATATTAATATTAACCAATATTTTTTGGCTCAAATTGTCAAAGGGTGTTTTTGCCTACAGTTTTTGGAATTTATTTTGAACATTTTGAAATTGCTGGTATTTTTCCCCGACACGTTATTCACAAACCCTTATTTTATGGCTTTTTCAAATATTACTCTTTTTTCTTACACATTTTTTTTCAAAACTGTCGGCATTTATTTTTTGGAAATATTTGAAAATAATTGGAAAAACAATAGTTGGACATGGTTGGATGATGAGTAAATGTTTCTTCTTACTCCACAAATTATAAATGATAGTCAGTAAAAGAAATTGCCCATCCAGGATTTGAACCTGGGACCTCTGGATGGTTATAGACCAGCGCTCTAGTCAACTGAGCTAATGAGTCAGATGAGTAAGCACGACGATAATATTATCTATAGGCCTTCAGTTCAATCTCATCCTCAAAAACAACCCAAACAACTAAATAAGTGAATACATAAACCATTTAAGTAATATATAATATACGTGAATACATAAATAAACCATTTAAGTAGTATATTTTATTGTATTTATTGATTAAAATAGCGCTGCGATAAATGAATTTAGCTTTATTCACAAAGAAATCATCAGACGAGTTGGGACCGTAATGGTAAAGTGTATGGTAAAGTGCATGGTAAAGTGTTGACTTGAAACGCGTGTTCATTGAACACTTTACCGTCGTTTCTATAGTATAATATTATTATACATATTTTGTTTTCATTTTAAATGGTAAACTGTTATCAAAATGCGTAGATGTGACCAATGCGGCTTATATTTCGGAGTTACAACATGCATGATTGGTATAGCTAACACATATGTATATCTTGATAACTCAAAGGCAGTATGAAAAAACCGTTTAATTGCCTATTTTAAGCAAAATGTCCCAATGGTAAACTGATGGTAAACTGTTGTAAAGTGTGTGACACTTTGCAATAATGCATTACTATAACATGTATAATAAAACAAATCCACGCTTGTGTAAGCACTGACCGCTTGGCCGAGTGGATAGGAGCGTTCGTTGGCACCCTTTATCTGTTCATAGCCTGCTTGGCGTTGGTTCGAGTCGCTTTCATGGCGTGGCTTTTTTCCTTTTTTTCTGTTATGAGCTATCTTCAATAGATAGGAATAGTATTGCAAATAAACGTTTACTGCTCGGCAAATGTTAACACTTTCAACGCGGCTATTGGTTTAACCACGGTACAAAACAGATTTGTCTAACTTTTACGTCTATCTCAAGGATAACTGAACTAATAATAGGCACGTTTGTACTTATTTGAATGCATTTCATAAGGTGATTCCAAATATTGGTAAAATGACATTCAATAATTTTGACGTTTTTGAAACATTTTGTGCAATTTTGGATTGTCGTCTGCAGACACCTGTCGCGTGGAAAGTGTAAATGTATAGTTTCATATTTCAAATAACAAACAAATAGGCAATGTGATAACATTATTAAAAGTATAAACATGTTAATTTCTCAGCAAGAACTTTATACTTTTGATTTATTGATTTATAAACATCAGATTATTACGCGCGGGATCAAGAAACGGGTCAAATTGTAGTTAAATATGACATACATAATTGTTTTCAGTGACCACTCCCTAAATAAAATTAATTCCCTGTCATCATTTTTATTATATTTGTGATGCCCCTATTGTTTACTCAAATCGTGTGTAATATGAGATTCATACGACATTCGGTTTTTGATTTATGACAGAAAAACCAAATTTAGATCAAATATTTTGCATTCCTCTTATACAATCCTGGAAAAAAGTCTTGGAACACTTGCGTGTGATTAACGGACAAGTGTCACCCCCACTCCCCCGTACAATGTTGACCAAGGCCAGTGGCTCCTGCAGCTTGCCAGAGTGTCCCAACATTGATCGATGGGGGGTGGGGAAGTAAAAAGCTCATTTGAACAATTTCCGTTTATAACAGAAGACACTAAGTATCAATACATGCACACAATACCCAGCACGTGTGCTCAGCTCAGCGTTCGCGTTCCAAGGACTTTTTTCCAAGATTATATACGCAGATTGCAAAAACAAATCATCTAAATTTGGTTTTTCTATCACATCTCAAAAACTAAATGTTACATGTATCTCAAATTGCACAGTATTTGGCAGGGGACCATAGGCTTGGCATCCCCAGTATTTTTTTTAAATAAAGACATTCATTTAATACGGGAACGTTCAGTGAAACCAATTCCCTATACTAACTAATGCATTTCGAAGATGTATAATAATTGGCCATTATTGCAATGCATAATGTGACGTTTTCAGATACTCCTACGAGAGTTATTCATGTATTGTTAGATATGCAAAAGAGTATCTAAAAGTAACGGAATCTATATATAGGGTTGAAAGTAACACAAATAATTGTAAAACAACTTAGGCCTACTTGTAAATAACTATCTTCAGTAGATAGCAGTAACTTCTGTTTGACAAATTCGACAGCTATCTTTCGTATTGCATTAACGGGTTGTAATATAATAATAGATGCTCATTATTCATATGCCCATCTGTTATTATGTATTTTTTTTATTTGCGGTTGTTGTTTTGCATCACTTGTGTTGCAAAGGGACGATGAATCCCCCGGCCCAATAATCACCAAGAAAAAATGCAAGAAAAACACCTTTTTTCAAAACCCTTTTTTTCTGCTCGAATGTTCATAGGCCTATACGTACACTTTTTGGGCTGTTTTTATTCAAAAGAATTTTTGAAAAACTACATTTGGATTTAGTTCTACATTTCCACATATTAATATTAACCAATATTTTTTGGCTCAAATTGTCAAAGGGTGTTTTTGCCTACAGTTTTTGGAATTTATTTTGAACATTTTGAAATTGCTGGTATTTTTTCCCGACACGTTATTCACAAACCCTTATTTTATGGCTTTTTCAAATATTACTCTTTTTTCTTACACATTTTTTTTCAAAACTGTCGGCATTTATTTTTTGGAAATATTTGAAAATAATTGGAAAAACAATAGTTGGACATGGTTGGACATGGTTGGATGATGAGTAAATGTTTCTTCTTACTCCACAAATTATAAATGATAGTCAGTAAAAGAAATTGCCCATCCAGGATTTGAACCTGGGACCTCTGGATGGTTATAGACCAGCGCTCTAGTCAACTGAGCTAATGAGTCAGATGAGTAAGCACGACGATAATATTATCTATAGGCCTTCAGTTCAATCTCATCCTCAAAAACAACCCAAACAACTAAATAAGTGAATACATAAACCATTTAAGTAATATATAATATACGTGAATACATAAATAAACCATTTAAGTAGTATATTTTATTGTATTTATTGATTAAAATAGCGCTGCGATAAATGAATTTAGCTTTATTCACAAAGAAATCATCAGACGAGTTGGGACCGTAATGGTAAAGTGTATGGTAAAGTGCATGGTAAAGTGTTGACTTGAAACGCGTGTTCATTGAACACTTTACCGTCGTTTCTATAGTATAATATTATTATACATATTTTGTTTTCATTTTAAATGGTAAACTGTTATCAAAATGCGTAGATGTGACCAATGCGGCTTATATTTCGGAGTTACAACATGCATGATTGGTATAGCTAACACATATGTATATCTTGATAACTCAAAGGCAGTATGAAAAAACCGTTTAATTGCCTATTTTAAGCAAAATGTCCCAATGGTAAACTGATGGTAAACTGTTGTAAAGTGTGTGACACTTTGCAATAATGCATTACTATAACATGTATAATAAAACAAATCCACGCTTGTGTAAGCACTGACCGCTTGGCCGAGTGGATAGGAGCGTTCGTTGGCACCCTTTATCTGTTCATAGCCTGCTTGGCGTTGGTTCGAGTCGCTTTCATGGCGTGGCTTTTTTCCTTTTTTTCTGTTATGAGCTATCTTCAATAGATAGGAATAGTATTGCAAATAAACGTTTACTGCTCGGCAAATGTTAACACTTTCAACGCGGCTATTGGTTTAACCACGGTACAAAACAGATTTGTCTAACTTTTACGTCTATCTCAAGGATAACTGAACTAATAATAGGCACGTTTGTACTTATTTGAATGCATTTCATAAGGTGATTCCAAATATTGGTAAAATGACATTCAATAATTTTGACGTTTTTGAAACATTTTGTGCAATTTTGGATTGTCGTCTGCAGACACCTGTCGCGTGGAAAGTGTAAATGTATAGTTTCATATTTCAAATAACAAACAAATAGGCAATGTGATAACATTATTAAAAGTATAAACATGTTAATTTCTCAGCAAGAACTTTATACTTTTGATTTATTGATTTATAAACATCAGATTATTACGCGCGGGATCAAGAAACGGGTCAAATTGTAGTTAAATATGACATACATAATTGTTTTCAGTGACCACTCCCTAAATAAAATTAATTCCCTGTCATCATTTTTATTATATTTGTGATGCCCCTATTGTTTACTCAAATCGTGTGTAATATGAGATTCATACGACATTCGGTTTTTGATTTATGACAGAAAAACCAAATTTAGATCAAATATTTTGCATTCCTCTTATACAATCCTGGAAAAAAGTCTTGGAACACTTGCGTGTGATTAACGGACAAGTGTCACCCCCACTCCCCCGTACAATGTTGACCAAGGCCAGTGGCTCCTGCAGCTTGCCAGAGTGTCCCAACATTGATCGATGGGGGGTGGGGAAGTAAAAAGCTCATTTGAACAATTTCCGTTTATAACAGAAGACACTAAGTATCAATACATGCACACAATACCCAGCACGTGTGCTCAGCTCAGCGTTCGCGTTCCAAGGACTTTTTTCCAAGATTATATACGCAGATTGCAAAAACAAATCATCTAAATTTGGTTTTTCTATCACATCTCAAAAACTAAATGTTACATGTATCTCAAATTGCACAGTATTTGGCAGGGGACCATAGGCTTGGCATCCCCAGTATTTTTTTAAAATAAAGACATTCATTTAATACGGGAACGTTCAGTGAAACCAATTCCCTATACTAACTAATGCATTTCGAAGATGTATAATAATTGGCCATTATTGCAATGCATAATGTGGCGTTTTCAGATACTCCTACGAGAGTTATTCATGTATTGTTAGATATGCAAAAGAGTATCTAAAAGTAACGGAATCTATATATAGGGTTGAAAGTAACACAAATAATTGTAAAACAACTTAGGCCTACTTGTAAATAACTATCTTCAGTAGATAGCAGTAACTTCTGTTTGACAAATTCGACAGCTATCTTTCGTATTGCATTAACGGGTTGTAATATAATAATAGATGCTCATTATTCATATGCCCATCTGTTATTATGTATTTTTTTTATTTGCGGTTGTTGTTTTGCATCACTTGTGTTGCAAAGGGACGATGAATCCCCCGGCCCAATAATCACCAAGAAAAAATGCAAGAAAAACACCTTTTTTCAAAACCCTTTTTTTCTGCTCGAATGTTCATAGGCCTATACGTACACTTTTTGGGCTGTTTTTATTCAAAAGAATTTTTGAAAAACTACATTTGGATTTAGTTCTACATTTCCACATATTAATATTAACCAATATTTTTTGGCTCAAATTGTCAAAGGGTGTTTTTGCCTACAGTTTTTGGAATTTATTTTGAACATTTTGAAATTGCTGGTATTTTTTCCCGACACGTTATTCACAAACCCTTATTTTATGGCTTTTTCAAATATTACTCTTTTTTCTTACACATTTTTTTTCAAAACTGTCGGCATTTATTTTTTGGAAATATTTGAAAATAATTGGAAAAACAATAGTTGGACATGGTTGGATGATGAGTAAATGTTTCTTCTTACTCCACAAATTATAAATGATAGTCAGTAAAAGAAATTGCCCATCCAGGATTTGAACCTGGGACCTCTGGATGGTTATAGACCAGCGCTCTAGTCAACTGAGCTAATGAGTCAGATGAGTAAGCACGACGATAATATTATCTATAGGCCTTCAGTTCAATCTCATCCTCAAAAACAACCCAAACAACTAAATAAGTGAATACATAAACCATTTAAGTAATATATAATATACGTGAATACATAAATAAACCATTTAAGTAGTATATTTTATTGTATTTATTGATTAAAATAGCGCTGCGATAAATGAATTTAGCTTTATTCACAAAGAAATCATCAGACGAGTTGGGACCGTAATGGTAAAGTGTATGGTAAAGTGCATGGTAAAGTGTTGACTTGAAACGCGTGTTCATTGAACACTTTACCGTCGTTTCTATAGTATAATATTATTATACATATTTTGTTTTCATTTTAAATGGTAAACTGTTATCAAAATGCGTAGATGTGACCAATGCGGCTTATATTTCGGAGTTACAACATGCATGATTGGTATAGCTAACACATATGTATATCTTGATAACTCAAAGGCAGTATGAAAAAACCGTTTAATTGCCTATTTTAAGCAAAATGTCCCAATGGTAAACTGATGGTAAACTGTTGTAAAGTGTGTGACACTTTGCAATAATGCATTACTATAACATGTATAATAAAACAAATCCACGCTTGTGTAAGCACTGACCGCTTGGCCGAGTGGATAGGAGCGTTCGTTGGCACCCTTTATCTGTTCATAGCCTGCTTGGCGTTGGTTCGAGTCGCTTTCATGGCGTGGCTTTTTTCCTTTTTTTCTGTTATGAGCTATCTTCAATAGATAGGAATAGTATTGCAAATAAACGTTTACTGCTCGGCAAATGTTAACACTTTCAACGCGGCTATTGGTTTAACCACGGTACAAAACAGATTTGTCTAACTTTTATGTCTATCTCAAGGATAACTGAACTAATAATAGGCACGTTTGTACTTATTTGAATGCATTTCATAAGGTGATTCCAAATATTGGTAAAATGACATTCAATAATGTTGACGTTTTTGAAACATTTTGTGCAATTTTGGATTGTCGTCTGCAGACACCTGTCGCGTGGAAAGTGTAAATGTATAGTTTCATATTTCAAATAACAAACAAATAGGCAATGTGATAACATTATTAAAAGTATAAACATGTTAATTTCTCAGCAAGAACTTTATACTTTTGATTTATTGATTTATAAACATCAGATTATTACGCGCGGGATCAAGAAACGGGTCAAATTGTAGTTAAATATGACATACATAATTGTTTTCAGTGACCACTCCCTAAATAAAATTAATTCCCTGTCATCATTTTTATTATATTTGTGATGCCCCTATTGTTTACTCAAATCGTGTGTAATATGAGATTCATACGACATTCGGTTTTGGATTTATGACAGAAAAACCAAATTTAGATCAAATATTTTGCATTCCTCTTATACAATCCTGGAAAAAAGTCTTGGAACACTTGCGTGTGATTAACGGACAAGTGTCACCCCCACTCCCCCGTACAATGTTGACCAAGGCCAGTGGCTCCTGCAGCTTGCCAGAGTGTCCCAACATTGATCGATGGGGGGTGGGGAAGTAAAAAGCTCATTTGAACAATTTCCGTTTATAACAGAAGACACTAAGTATCAATACATGCACACAATACCCAGCACGTGTGCTCAGCTCAGCGTTCGCGTTCCAAGGACTTTTTTCCAAGATTATATACGCAGATTGCAAAAACAAATCATCTAAATTTGGTTTTTCTATCACATCTCAAAAACTAAATGTTACATGTATCTCAAATTGCACAGTATTTGGCAGGGGACCATAGGCTTGGCATCCCCAGTATTTTTTTAAAATAAAGACATTCATTTAATACGGGAACGTTCAGTGAAACCAATTCCCTATACTAACTAATGCATTTCGAAGATGTATAATAATTGGCCATTATTGCAATGCATAATGTGGCGTTTTCAGATACTCCTACGAGAGTTATTCATGTATTGTTAGATATGCAAAAGAGTATCTAAAAGTAACGGAATCTATATATAGGGTTGAAAGTAACACAAATAATTGTAAAACAACTTAGGCCTACTTGTAAATAACTATCTTCAGTAGATAGCAGTAACTTCTGTTTGACAAATTCGACAGCTATCTTTCGTATTGCATTAACGGGTTGTAATATAATAATAGATGCTCATTATTCATATGCCCATCTGTTATTATGTATTTTTTTTATTTGCGGTTGTTGTTTTGCATCACTTGTGTTGCAAAGGGACGATGAATCCCCCGGCCCAATAATCACCAAGAAAAAATGCAAGAAAAACACCTTTTTTCAAAACCCTTTTTTTCTGCTCGAATGTTCATAGGCCTATACGTACACTTTTTGGGCTGTTTTTATTCAAAAGAATTTTTGAAAAACTACATTTGGATTTAGTTCTACATTTCCACATATTAATATTAACCAATATTTTTTGGCTCAAATTGTCAAAGGGTGTTTTTGCCTACAGTTTTTGGAATTTATTTTGAACATTTTGAAATTGCTGGTATTTTTTCCCGACACGTTATTCACAAACCCTTATTTTATGGCTTTTTCAAATATTACTCTTTTTTCTTACACATTTTTTTTCAAAACTGTCGGCATTTATTTTTTGGAAATATTTGAAAATAATTGGAAAAACAATAGTTGGACATGGTTGGATGATGAGTAAATGTTTCTTCTTACTCCACAAATTATAAATGATAGTCAGTAAAAGAAATTGCCCATCCAGGATTTGAACCTGGGACCTCTGGATGGTTATAGACCAGCGCTCTAGTCAACTGAGCTAATGAGTCAGATGAGTAAGCACGACGATAATATTATCTATAGGCCTTCAGTTCAATCTCATCCTCAAAAACAACCCAAACAACTAAATAAGTGAATACATAAACCATTTAACTTATTTAAGTAATATATAATATACGTGAATACATAAATAAACCATTTAAGTAGTATATTTTATTGTATTTATTGATTAAAATAGCGCTGCGATAAATGAATTTAGCTTTATTCACAAAGAAATCATCAGACGAGTTGGGACCGTAATGGTAAAGTGTATGGTAAAGTGCATGGTAAAGTGTTGACTTGAAACGCGTGTTCATTGAACACTTTACCGTCGTTTCTATAGTATAATATTATTATACATATTTTGTTTTCATTTTAAATGGTAAACTGTTATCAAAATGCGTAAATGTGACCAATGCGGCTTATATTTCGGAGTTACAACATGCATGATTGGTATAGCTAACACATATGTATATCTTGATAACTCAAAGGCAGTATGAAAAAACCGTTTAATTGCCTATTTTAAGCAAAATGTCCCAATGGTAAACTGATGGTAAACTGTTGTAAAGTGTGTGACACTTTGCAATAATGCATTACTATAACATGTATAATAAAACAAATCCACGCTTGTGTAAGCACTGACCGCTTGGCCGAGTGGATAGGAGCGTTCGTTGGCACCCTTTATCTGTTCATAGCCTGCTTGGCGTTGGTTCGAGTCGCTTTCATGGCGTGGCTTTTTTCCTTTTTTTCTGTTATGAGCTATCTTCAATAGATAGGAATAGTATTGCAAATAAACGTTTACTGCTCGGCAAATGTTAACACTTTCAACGCGGCTATTGGTTTAACCACGGTACAAAACAGATTTGTCTAACTTTTATGTCTATCTCAAGGATAACTGAACTAATAATAGGCACGTTTGTACTTATTTGAATGCATTTCATAAGGTGATTCCAAATATTGGTAAAATGACATTCAATAATGTTGACGTTTTTGAAACATTTTGTGCAATTTTGGATTGTCGTCTGCAGACACCTGTCGCGTGGAAAGTGTAAATGTATAGTTTCATATTTCAAATAACAAACAAATAGGCAATGTGATAACATTATTAAAAGTATAAACATGTTAATTTCTCAGCAAGAACTTTATACTTTTGATTTATTGATTTATAAACATCAGATTATTACGCGCGGGATCAAGAAACGGGTCAAATTGTAGTTAAATATGACATACATAATTGTTTTCAGTGACCACTCCCTAAATAAAATTAATTCCCTGTCATCATTTTTATTATATTTGTGATGCCCCTATTGTTTACTCAAATCGTGTGTAATATGAGATTCATACGACATTCGGTTTTTGATTTATGACAGAAAAACCAAATTTAGATCAAATATTTTGCATTCCTCTTATACAATCCTGGAAAAAAGTCTTGGAACACTTGCGTGTGATTAACGGACAAGTGTCACCCCCACTCCCCCGTACAATGTTGACCAAGGCCAGTGGCTCCTGCAGCTTGCCAGAGTGTCCCAACATTGATCGATGGGGGGTGGGGAAGTAAAAAGCTCATTTGAACAATTTCCGTTTATAACAGAAGACACTAAGTATCAATACATGCACACAATACCCAGCACGTGTGCTCAGCTCAGCGTTCGCGTTCCAAGGACTTTTTTCCAAGATTATATACGCAGATTGCAAAAACAAATCATCTAAATTTGGTTTTTCTATCACATCTCAAAAACTAAATGTTACATGTATCTCAAATTGCACAGTATTTGGCAGGGGACCATAGGCTTGGCATCCCCAGTATTTTTTTAAAATAAAGACATTCATTTAATACGGGAACGTTCAGTGAAACCAATTCCCTATACTAACTAATGCATTTCGAAGATGTATAATAATTGGCCATTATTGCAATGCATAATGTGGCGTTTTCAGATACTCCTACGAGAGTTATTCATGTATTGTTAGATATGCAAAAGAGTATCTAAAAGTAACGGAATCTATATATAGGGTTGAAAGTAACACAAATAATTGTAAAACAACTTAGGCCTACTTGTAAATAACTATCTTCAGTAGATAGCAGTAACTTCTGTTTGACAAATTCGACAGCTATCTTTCGTATTGCATTAACGGGTTGTAATATAATAATAGATGCTCATTATTCATATGCCCATCTGTTATTATGTATTTTTTTTATTTGCGGTTGTTGTTTTGCATCACTTGTGTTGCAAAGGGACGATGAATCCCCCGGCCCAATAATCACCAAGAAAAAATGCAAGAAAAACACCTTTTTTCAAAACCCTTTTTTTCTGCTCGAATGTTCATAGGCCTATACGTACACTTTTTGGGCTGTTTTTATTCAAAAGAATTTTTGAAAAACTACATTTGGATTTAGTTCTACATTTCCACATATTCAGAATTTGCGCCAGCTTGTGAAAGCAAATTCATTTTACCACCCGCACTATAAAATGGACTATGCCGCGATCGCTTTTTGGGCCTTTTGTTTGCCGCATCTGGTTTCATAGACCAGGTCTATTCTTGCTCAGTGACGCGTAGTTTATCCCTCTCCGGGGGAGAGACCAGTTTTTGTGGCACGTTTCTATGTCATAATTTCTGTGCTGTTCGACAGAAAGGTTGTATTATTTTTGCTCCTGTTTCGTAAAGAAAAGGAGAAAATTTTTGCGCACCTTCGATAGAAAGGTTGTTTTGATAATTGCTCTTTATTGTAAAAAAGATTTTTTCAAATAACTTTCACACACAAGTTTCCAAAGGCCTGTTTTGCACGTTTGGCATCGTCTACGCGTACGTCGTTATTGTAACAGGATTTTCTTGCTGGCGATAACATCGGTTCAGGCCAGGAGAGGAACATCACGCCGGTTGAATGTTTATTTTACGGGACTCATTGTCCGTTAGACCGGGAGCTGCTGCTTGCCAGGAGACAACGAGTTACAAGTGAAAAATTAAAACGGTGAGAGCATATTAATTGTTATTTATTGTATAGATCTTATTACATGGTATGGGGTTGATAGATAATTACCGCTTACCGGTAGTCATACTTGCTGTTGATTCAAATACATATAATCGACCTCGAATAGTTTGATTGTTGGGTTAATATCGATTGACATTATATAATACGATGAATAGCCGATAGCTTCTCATGTCCCCTGTTTTGTTACGGTCGTGTCACTTGCATCATGCGTGCATTGAGATTAGAGACGCGTGGCGAGAGTGCCGTCGCCACGCAACAAAAAGTCACTTTGAATAACATTGTAGTTGTTTTTTTATCAGTCAACACGCGTCTGATTATTGACACATCATTTACTATGAATAGAACCGGGTCTATGTGCTTTCCCCAATATGGTGCATGGTATCGATCTGCTAACGGGCAAGGCGTGGGTTATGGATTTTCATTTCAAATGAAAACGTTGCACACATTGTGTGGGGCGGACTACTACATACATATGTCATAAATCCGTCTTGACCTCATCATTAGGATTAATTTATTTGGTAATACATTTTTGTATTTTCTCTTTGTATACGTGTATATAGCGCTTGGAGGACCGGTGACGACGGGCTCTAGGTATTTGATCGTAGTCTAAATTAATTATTAACAAATAATAATATAGAAACTCGGACAATCTGGCGTGAACTGGATTAACACAAATTTAAATTGTATTATAATCGGTCTCGATAATGGTTTTCTTTGTGACCGAGATCGTAGTCTGCATTGGGGGTCAAAGGTATCATTTCGGGTCATATTGCCGTACCTTGGTTTGTGTAAATATAGAAACTCGGACATTCTGGCGTGAACTGAATTAACAAGAATTTAAATTGTATTATAATTGGTGGTCTCGATATTATGGTTTTCATGTGTGACTGAGACCGTAGTCTACATTGTGAGTCAAAGGTCATCATTTCAGGCTCATATTGGCGTACCTTGTCCGTACCTTTTCCAGTTCATTCGATTGGGCGTAGGCGTGTCACGGTGTAAACTAATAGTCTATGATTATTATACGATCATGATTTTATTTGGATGACGCATCCAATCCAATGGCCTACATTGCCGTAAAAATTAAAAATAATAAATAAAATAATTCTGGGATCCGGTGGGATACGAAGCCTGTGGTCGGTTCTTTTGGTCTTTCGGCTAGTGGCAGTTATAATATGTTGGCGATCTCTTGATCTATAGTCGATCCATCCGAGACGATTCTTCCACTGACGTCACCCAGACGTTCCATTCACTTCACTTAGAGAGGAGTCTATTTTTTTTTGTCGAATATATCGATGGGGTCTTGGAATCAGTTTATAATGGAATATGGCCATAATAGATAATATTAAGTTAACATGATTCACTTTCACTAAAATCCAGGTTGTACCTCGATATTATGTTTCATTTACATTCCTACTGCTGCCGAGTACCTATTCAATTGATGTGATAATTTATCCAATACGAGTTCTCCATATCCGGATGGCGATGATTCCTTAATGTTAGTCCAATATAGTTTCATCTAGATTCAAATTGCAGTGATATTGTGGTAGTCTGACTATGTCATGTCTATTATCTTTTGCGCCGTCAGACTGGAGTTCCGGGGGTTGTATTTAAATATCATAAAGTTTTGTTTTGTCATGAAATTTGAGTATGGAAGGCTATGTTTTGTCAGCCATCCTGCATGTCAGCCTTTAATTAGACTAGTGATGCTGTTGGTATGTTACTATTTTGCTTTCAACTCTACACTGTATTGTCCTTGATCACCGAGTTTACGTATTGTGGGGGAAGTTTTTTACTTTTAAATATAAAATAAAAAATAAATTTATAAAAATAATAGGGCCATAATAATAATCATTTTTCGGCTTTGTGTTTTTATCATATGCCGGAATCACAGGTGACGATTTCAATGCCTTTTGATTTCAAATAATGCGCAAGTGGTTCGATATTGTTCTCTCTGAATTGGTACACAAGTCATAGCTGCTACGGGTATATGTGTGTATTATAACAATAAGACTCTCCTTATGCATTGGACAGTGTTGTGTATAGGCACCAATTGATCGCTCTTCGATGAACTCACTATAATAATAATATGCTTGGTTCATAATTATTCGACCAAAGCTAGATCTGTGGCTCTTTCAGACATATGGGTTACTCCTGCATGTTAATTAACTTAGAAATTACACGCAGTATCGTTTGATTCTGAACTTTTTACTTGCATGGCTGCGCAAGCTGTCGTGCACATGACATTAGTAGTAATAATAGTTCCATTGTCCATTGTCGCCAAGACAAATCATTATGTCAATAATATCATTTACAATTTCTACTCTGCAGTTTGACTTTGATTTTGTGACATGTTTTACGGGGGTATTCGGCAATGTCGTCATGATCATGGTAGGGTTGTTTTACGTTAACGATAAATGGGGTGTTGCTTGCTGCTTGTAAGTTGTGCTATCAACGGGCCTTCGGGAGTGGCAGTTGAACATTATTAGATATATGAACTCAGCGATAACAGGCGTTACGTATACATACATGATATAATTATTAATATAATGACTCATTTGCTCATTTACAATAAATTGGATCGACACTTTCTAAGGCCTTACATTATCAGATCACAGGGCCTCGATCATTCAAGGAATTATAGTATTATATGATATGCCTTTGTTTAAAACTGTGGTTATGAATGTACTCTCTAGATCTGCTCCTGCTGTTTTCCTTTTCGATTCTTTTCAGGGAAAGAAGTAGTAGAACTCAGAAGTGGCTGCCATGAATGGTGTATATTTCGGCATCCCACCTGTGTTTCTCCTCCAGTAGGCCTTTGGCTTAGGCGGGGTATCCGGCCTGTAGCATGCATCTTCCGGGGCAGCGATCTTTATTACCGTAAACAACATTTGATACCTGACGGAGTAAAGTGCAGAGCACTTGTACATTGTACAGCAATACATTTATACAGTGAGTGAGTACGGTTAAAAGATTCGCATCCGGCCAAGGCACCGTTTTTTTTACGTCACCTGTACCAATGACGACGACATCACCAATGTAAGTGGGCATATAAATGGCCTTCGTGATTCGTCTGGGTACAATATATATGCAGGTTGAATTCACTGCTTTCATATCAGTGAAACAAACAAATCCGATGATTTATGATTTGACTGTCGATCACGATACCGCAGTCAATTAGCCTCAGTTCAAATGCCTAAAAGATCCGCCTATACATTCTCCGTCATCCGGGGCGCTGTCGGTCGGGAAAGTGGCTATCCTCAATGAACAGATAGCATCAATAGCCGAAACAGTGAGCACAATGAAGCTCACATTGGCATCGTCTTATCGTAAAATACATTGATCAAATATGTTGGCGACACATGGATCCAAGGGTTTCGTCGCTTTAATATGGTAATATGGGACATACCATACAGGTATGCACGATATTCGAGTATCGCGGAGATAGTCGGCGGTTTGATCAGTGTTTTCCGGTGTTCGATCCCCAACGGAAGTAACTCGGATCCTTATAGCTCATTAGAAAATGCATTCTAATTCTAGCTTAGGACGAATAAATGAGTTGGGACTTGCTGCTGAGTTTTTCAGCACGGACTCTGGCGTTTTAACTCAAGTTTCGATTCAACGACCACTCGGAGACCGTAATATAGGTATGTGTATCAAGAACAATTGGAAATGCTTGTTACCATGAGTGTTAACGTCATTCAGACAATTCTGAGTATGCACAGTGATTTCAAATTGTGCCACATGAACTTACTAGTCATGATTTTAGCCAGTGAAATCTGATAATAATGGGGGTTAACCCCGGTATCTATCCACGAATGGCGACACGTCAGGTACACCTCATTTAATTGTGTGAAATATACCATTCATTTTTGAATTTCACCCTTGTAATTTAACTCAGGTGTGCAAAATGTGTAAATTCCAATGGATTACTGGCAACAATATGGTACATATTTGATGACGTACTTTATGGCCATCGTGTGGATTTATATAACTGTCATTGGTTTTACTCTCATGATTTTATACCGAGCTTTCTATCTGAATGAGGCATCCCGTAATGCAGGCAAGAGATGTGCATTCAACATCAATAAATATGCTCACAAAGTTTGCCGTGCTATGCCCAACAACGCTTGCTTCATTAAGCACTCTCATTACTTTCAAAACTGTGATTTGCACTCCATGTTCATTTATGACGGGGTACACCCCCCTGAAAAGGCAAGCAATGTCTGTTAGAGAATTGGCAAGCTGCATTGTGTCACTTTAACGCAAACCCGGAAGCCAAATAGTATGAGGGGTCATTTTTTTTACCCCCCCCCCCCCGTTTTGTCAAGTTTTCCCTTTTTGTCAGGACAAAGTCAAAAACTTGTTTGGCATGCTCTTTGTCTTTGCAATTCAAAATGAAAGATTATTTAGTATAACTAGATAAAATATTTGAATGTCAGCTATAAGATCAATTGAAAATATTAATTACCAATCACGATAAATGTATTATCGGCTATAGCAGTTGATAAAGTTATATTCATAAGAAAAATTGTGATTTGGTAAGAAAATGCGTGATTATTATGAAAATTTGTGAAAGACAATGCGTGAATTGTTTACTAATTTGAAGGATGGCGCCAAGAAGCGCATTTACAATTTGATTGATCAAACTCAGGGAAATTCCATGTGTTATAATTCGGTACGATGGTAAGTGAGAAAATTTCAACCTTGCGGATCTCATCTCTTCTAATTTCACAAATTCACACTTAATTTCAGAGAAGGTGTCTTCCACGAGTGGAATTCCTCATTAATGAATTAATGTATGTATCTGAATTATAATTTCACACTTTGGGCCGTGGATCCTTCCTGGCGGCAATTGGCATTGAAACTTTTCCGTGCATGGTGGTAAGGGAGAACATTTGATCTCATCTCTTCTAATTTGGCAAATTCACACTTAACTTCAGATAAGGTGTCTTTCCAGAGTGGAATTCCTCATATAAATGAATTAATTTATGTATCTGAATTATAATTTCACACTTTGGGCCGTGGATCCTTCCTGGCGGCAATTGGCATTGAAACTTTTCCGTGCATGTGTGGCGAAATATATAAAATGCCAACTGATCTATTATGAATGCAATTTAAAATAAATGCAACCTTTTAATGAGTCGCACAGAGACTCCGCTACATATTGGTTCTTGTCTATCCTATCTTACGGTGTCAGGTGGTAATCAGAATTTGCGCGAGCTTGTGAAAGCAAATTCATTTTACCACCCGCACTATAAAATGGACTATGCCGCGATCGCTTTTTGGGCCTTTTGTTTGCCGCATCTGGTTTCATAGACCAGGTCTATTCTTGCTCAGTGACGCGTAGTTTATCCCTCTCCGGGGGAGAGACCAGTTTTTGTGGCACGTTTCTATGTCATAATTTCTGTGCTGTTCGACAGAAAGGTTGTATTATTTTTGCTCCTGTTTCGTAAAGAAAAGGAGAAAATTTTTCCCTCCCTCCCTCCCGATTTTGAATGAGGGGGATGGGGGCTAACTATTGGTTCCTCACCAGAGTGAGGGGCAGTGCATGCTCTTTGTCTTTGCAATTCAAAATGAAAGATTATTTAGTATAACTAGATAAAATATTTGAATGTCAGCTATAAGATCAATTGAAAATATTAATTACCAATCACGATAAATGTATTATCGGCTATAGCAGTTGATAAAGTTATATTCATAAGAAAAATTGTGATTTGGTAAGAAAATGCGTGATTATTATGAAAATTTGTGAAAGACAATGCGTGAATTGTTTACTAATTTGAAGGATGGCGCCAAGAAGCGCATTTACAATTTGATTGATCAAACTCAGGGAAATTCCATGTGTTATAATTCGGTACGATGGTAAGTGAGAAAATTTCAACCTTGCGGATCTCATCTCTTCTAATTTCACAAATTCACACTTAATTTCAGAGAAGGTGTCTTCCACGAGTGGAATTCCTCATAAATGAATTAATGTATGTATCTGAATTATAATTTCACACTTTGGGCCGTGGATCCTTCCTGGCGGCAATTGGCATTGAAACTTTTCCGTGCATGGTGGTAAGGGAGAACATTTGATCTCATCTCTTCTAATTTGGCAAATTCACACTTAATTTCAGATAAGGTGTCTTTCCAGAGTGGAATTCCTCATATAAATGAATTAATTTATGTATCTGAATTATAATTTCACACTTTGGGCCGTGGATCCTTCCTGGCGGCAATTGGCATTGAAACTTTTCCGTGCATGTGTGGCGAAATATATAAAATGCCAACTGATCTATTATGAATGCAATTTAAAATAAATGCAACCTTTTAATGAGTCGCACAGAGACTCCGCTACATATTGGTTCTTGTCTATCCTATCTTATGGTGTCAGGTGGTAATAATATTAACCAATATTTTTTGGCTCAAATTGTCAAAGGGTGTTTATGCCTACAGTTTTTGGAATTTATTTTGAACATTTTGAAATTGCTGGTAATTTTCCCGACACGTTATTCACAAACCCTTATTTTATGGCTTTTTCAAATATTACTCTTTTTTCTTACACATTTTTTTTCAAAACTGTCGGCATTTATTTTTTGGAAATATTTGAAAATAATTGGAAAAACAATAGTTGGACATGGTTGGATGATGAGTAAATGTTTCTTCTTACTCCACAAATTATAAATGATAGTCAGTAAAAGAAATTGCCCATCCAGGATTTGAACCTGGGACCTCTGGATGGTTATAGACCAGCGCTCTAGTCAACTGAGCTAATGAGTCAGATGAGTAAGCACGACGATAATATTATCTATAGGCCTTCAGTTCAATCTCATCCTCAAAAACAACCCAAACAACTAAATAAGTGAATACATAAACCATTTAACTTATTTAAGTAATATATAATATACGTGAATACATAAATAAACCATTTAAGTAGTATATTTTATTGTATTTATTGATTAAAATAGCGCTGCGATAAATGAATTTAGCTTTATTCACAAAGAAATCATCAGACGAGTTGGGACCGTAATGGTAAAGTGTATGGTAAAGTGCATGGTAAAGTGTTGACTTGAAACGCGTGTTCATTGAACACTTTACCGTCGTTTCTATAGTATAATATTATTATACATATTTTGTTTTCATTTTAAATGGTAAACTGTTATCAAAATGCGTAGATGTGACCAATGCGGCTTATATTTCGGAGTTACAACATGCATGATTGGTATAGCTAACACATATGTATATCTTGATAACTCAAAGGCAGTATGAAAAAACCGTTTAATTGCCTATTTTAAGCAAAATGTCCCAATGGTAAACTGATGGTAAACTGTTGTAAAGTGTGTGACACTTTGCAATAATGCATTACTATAACATGTATAATAAAACAAATCCACGCTTGTGTAAGCACTGACCGCTTGGCCGAGTGGATAGGAGCGTTCGTTGGCACCCTTTATCTGTTCATAGCCTGCTTGGCGTTGGTTCGAGTCGCTTTCATGGCGTGGCTTTTTTCCTTTTTTTCTGTTATGAGCTATCTTCAATAGATAGGAATAGTATTGCAAATAAACGTTTACTGCTCGGCAAATGTTAACACTTTCAACGCGGCTATTGGTTTAACCACGGTACAAAACAGATTTGTCTAACTTTTATGTCTATCTCAAGGATAACTGAACTAATAATAGGCACGTTTGTACTTATTTGAATGCATTTCATAAGGTGATTCCAAATATTGGTAAAATGACATTCAATAATGTTGACGTTTTTGAAACATTTTGTGCAATTTTGGATTGTCGTCTGCAGACACCTGTCGCGTGGAAAGTGTAAATGTATAGTTTCATATTTCAAATAACAAACAAATAGGCAATGTGATAACATTATTAAAAGTATAAACATGTTAATTTCTCAGCAAGAACTTTATACTTTTGATTTATTGATTTATAAACATCAGATTATTACGCGCGGGATCAAGAAACGGGTCAAATTGTAGTTAAATATGACATACATAATTGTTTTCAGTGACCACTCCCTAAATAAAATTAATTCCCTGTCATCATTTTTATTATATTTGTGATGCCCCTATTGTTTACTCAAATCGTGTGTAATATGAGATTCATACGACATTCGGTTTTTGATTTATGACAGAAAAACCAAATTTAGATCAAATATTTTGCATTCCTCTTATACAATCCTGGAAAAAGGTCTTGGAACACTTGCGTGTGATTAACGGACAAGTGTCACCCCCACTCCCCCGTACAATGTTGACCAAGGCCAGTGGCTCCTGCAGCTTGCCAGAGTGTCCCAACATTGATCGATGGGGGGTGGGGAAGTAAAAAGCTCATTTGAACAATTTCCGTTTATAGCAGAAGACACTAAGTATCAATACATGCACACAATACCCAGCACGTGTGCTCAGCTCAGCGTTCGCGTTCCAAGGACTTTTTTCCAAGATTATATACGCAGATTGCAAAAACAAATCATCTAAATTTGGTTTTTCTATCACATCTCAAAAACTAAATGTTACATGTATCTCAAATTGCACAGTATTTGGCAGGGGACCATAGGCTTGGCATCCCCAGTATTTTTTTTAAATAAAGACATTCATTTAATACGGGAACGTTCAGTGAAACCAATTCCCTATACTAACTAATGCATTTCGAAGATGTATAATAATTGGCCATTATTGCAATGCATAATGTGGCGTTTTCAGATACTCCTACGAGAGTTATTCATGTATTGTTAGATATGCAAAAGAGTATCTAAAAGTAACGGAATCTATATATAGGGTTGAAAGTAACACAAATAATTGTAAAACAACTTAGGCCTACTTGTAAATAACTATCTTCAGTAGATAGCAGTAACTTCTGTTTGACAAATTCGACAGCTATCTTTCGTATTGCATTAACGGGTTGTAATATAATAATAGATGCTCATTATTCATATGCCCATCTGTTATTATGTATTTTTTTATTTGCGGTTGTTGTTTTGCATCACTTGTGTTGCAAAGGGACGATGAATCCCCCGGCCCAATAATCACCAAGAAAAAATGCAAGAAAAACACCTTTTTTCAAAACCCTTTTTTTCTGCTCGAATGTTCATAGGCCTATACGTACACTTTTTGGGCTGTTTTTATTCAAAAGAATTTTTGAAAAACTACATTTGGATTTAGTTCTACATTTCCACATATTAATATTAACCAATATTTTTTGGCTCAAATTGTCAAAGGGTGTTTTTGCCTACAGTTTTTGGAATTTATTTTGAACATTTTGAAATTGCTGGTATTTTTTCCCGACACGTTATTCACAAACCCTTATTTTATGGCTTTTTCAAATATTACTCTTTTTTCTTACACATTTTTTTTCAAAACTGTCGGCATTTATTTTTTGGAAATATTTGAAAATAATTGGAAAAACAATAGTTGGACATGGTTGGATGATGAGTAAATGTTTCTTCTTACTCCACAAATTATAAATGATAGTCAGTAAAAGAAATTGCCCATCCAGGATTTGAACCTGGGACCTCTGGATGGTTATAGACCAGCGCTCTAGTCAACTGAGCTAATGAGTCAGATGAGTAAGCACGACGATAATATTATCTATAGGCCTTCAGTTCAATCTCATCCTCAAAAACAACCCAAACAACTAAATAAGTGAATACATAAACCATTTAAGTAATATATAATATACGTGAATACATAAATAAACCATTTAAGTAGTATATTTTATTGTATTTATTGATTAAAATAGCGCTGCGATAAATGAATTTAGCTTTATTCACAAAGAAATCATCAGACGAGTTGGGACCGTAATGGTAAAGTGTATGGTAAAGTGCATGGTAAAGTGTTGACTTGAAACGCGTGTTCATTGAACACTTTACCGTCGTTTCTATAGTATAATATTATTATACATATTTTGTTTTCGTTTTAAATGGTAAACTGTTATCAAAATGCGTAGATGTGACCAATGCGGCTTATATTTCGGAGTTACAACATGCATGATTGGTATAGCTAACACATATGTATATCTTGATAACTCAAAGGCAGTATGAAAAAACCGTTTAATTGCCTATTTTAAGCAAAATGTCCCAATGGTAAACTGATGGTAAACTGTTGTAAAGTGTGTGACACTTTGCAATAATGCATTACTATAACATGTATAATAAAACAAATCCACGCTTGTGTAAGCACTGACCGCTTGGCCGAGTGGATAGGAGCGTTCGTTGGCACCCTTTATCTGTTCATAGCCTGCTTGGCGTTGGTTCGAGTCGCTTTCATGGCGTGGCTTTTTTCCTTTTTTTCTGTTATGAGCTATCTTCAATAGATAGGAATAGTATTGCAAATAAACGTTTACTGCTCGGCAAATGTTAACACTTTCAACGCGGCTATTGGTTTAACCACGGTACAAAACAGATTTGTCTAACTTTTACGTCTATCTCAAGGATAACTGAACTAATAATAGGCACGTTTGTACTTATTTGAATGCATTTCATAAGGTGATTCCAAATATTGGTAAAATGACATTCAATAATTTTGACGTTTTTGAAACATTTTGTGCAATTTTGGATTGTCGTCTGCAGACACCTGTCGCGTGGAAAGTGTAAATGTATAGTTTCATATTTCAAATAACAAACAAATAGGCAATGTGATAACATTATTAAAAGTATAAACATGTTAATTTCTCAGCAAGAACTTTATACTTTTGATTTATTGATTTATAAACATCAGATTATTACGCGCGGGATCAAGAAACGGGTCAAATTGTAGTTAAATATGACATACATAATTGTTTTCAGTGACCACTCCCTAAATAAAATTAATTCCCTGTCATCATTTTTATTATATTTGTGATGCCCCTATTGTTTACTCAAATCGTGTGTAATATGAGATTCATACGACATTCGGTTTTTGATTTATGACAGAAAAACCAAATTTAGATCAAATATTTTGCATTCCTCTTATACAATCCTGGAAAAAAGTCTTGGAACACTTGCGTGTGATTAACGGACAAGTGTCACCCCCACTCCCTCGTACAATGTTGACCAAGGCCAGTGGCTCCTGCAGCTTGCCAGAGTGTCCCAACATTGATCGATGGGGGGTGGGGAAGTAAAAAGCTCATTTGAACAATTTCCGTTTATAACAGAAGACACTAAGTATCAATACATGCACACAATACCCAGCACGTGTGCTCAGCTCAGCGTTCGCGTTCCAAGGACTTTTTTCCAAGATTATATACGCAGATTGCAAAAACAAATCATCTAAATTTGGTTTTTCTATCACATCTCAAAAACTAAATGTTACATGTATCTCAAATTGCACAGTATTTGGCAGGGGACCATAGGCTTGGCATCCCCAGTATTTTTTTTAAATAAAGACATTCATTTAATACGGGAACGTTCAGTGAAACCAATTCCCTATACTAACTAATGCATTTCGAAGATGTATAATAATTGGCCATTATTGCAATGCATAATGTGGCGTTTTCAGATACTCCTACGAGAGTTATTCATGTATTGTTAGATATGCAAAAGAGTATCTAAAAGTAACGGAATCTATATATAGGGTTGAAAGTAACACAAATAATTGTAAAACAACTTAGGCCTACTTGTAAATAACTATCTTCAGTAGATAGCAGTAACTTCTGTTTGACAAATTCGACAGCTATCTTTCGTATTGCATTAACGGGTTGTAATATAATAATAGATGCTCATTATTCATATGCCCATCTGTTATTATGTATTTTTTTTATTTGCGGTTGTTGTTTTGCATCACTTGTGTTGCAAAGGGACGATGAATCCCCCGGCCCAATAATCACCAAGAAAAAATGCAAGAAAAACACCTTTTTTCAAAACCCTTTTTTTCTGCTCGAATGTTCATAGGCCTATACGTACACTTTTTGGGCTGTTTTTATTCAAAAGAATTTTTGAAAAACTACATTTGGATTTAGTTCTACATTTCCACATATTAATATTAACCAATATTTTTTGGCTCAAATTGTCAAAGGGTGTTTTTGCCTACAGTTTTTGGAATTTATTTTGAACATTTTGAAATTGCTGGTATTTTTTCCCGACACGTTATTCACAAACCCTTATTTTATGGCTTTTTCAAATATTACTCTTTTTTCTTACACATTTTTTTTCAAAACTGTCGGCATTTATTTTTTGGAAATATTTGAAAATAATTGGAAAAACAATAGTTGGACATGGTTGGATGATGAGTAAATGTTTCTTCTTACTCCACAAATTATAAATGATAGTCAGTAAAAGAAATTGCCCATCCAGGATTTGAACCTGGGACCTCTGGATGGTTATAGACCAGCGCTCTAGTCAACTGAGCTAATGAGTCAGATGAGTAAGCACGACGATAATATTATCTATAGGCCTTCAGTTCAATCTCATCCTCAAAAACAACCCAAATAACTAAATAAGTGAATACATAAACCATTTAAGTAATATATAATATACGTGAATACATAAATAAACCATTTAAGTAGTATATTTTATTGTATTTATTGATTAAAATAGCGCTGCGATAAATGAATTTAGCTTTATTCACAAAGAAATCATCAGACGAGTTGGGACCGTAATGGTAAAGTGTATGGTAAAGTGCATGGTAAAGTGTTGACTTGAAACGCGTGTTCATTGAACACTTTACCGTCGTTTCTATAGTATAATATTATTATACATATTTTGTTTTCATTTTAAATGGTAAACTGTTATCAAAATGCGTAGATGTGACCAATGCGGCTTATATTTCGGAGTTACAACATGCATGATTGGTATAGCTAACACATATGTATATCTTGATAACTCAAAGGCAGTATGAAAAAACCGTTTAATTGCCTATTTTAAGCAAAATGTCCCAATGGTAAACTGATGGTAAACTGTTGTAAAGTGTGTGACACTTTGCAATAATGCATTACTATAACATGTATAATAAAACAAATCCACGCTTGTGTAAGCACTGACCGCTTGGCCGAGTGGATAGGAGCGTTCGTTGGCACCCTTTATCTGTTCATAGCCTGCTTGGCGTTGGTTCGAGTCGCTTTCATGGCGTGGCTTTTTTCCTTTTTTTCTGTTATGAGCTATCTTCAATAGATAGGAATAGTATTGCAAATAAACGTTTACTGCTCGGCAAATGTTAACACTTTCAACGCGGCTATTGGTTTAACCACGGTACAAAACAGATTTGTCTAACTTTTATGTCTATCTCAAGGATAACTGAACTAATAATAGGCACGTTTGTACTTATTTGAATGCATTTCATAAGGTGATTCCAAATATTGGTAAAATGACATTCAATAATTTTGACGTTTTTGAAACATTTTGTGCAATTTTGGATTGTCGTCTGCAGACACCTGTCGCGTGGAAAGTGTAAATGTATAGTTTCATATTTCAAATAACAAACAAATAGGCAATGTGATAACATTATTAAAAGTATAAACATGTTAATTTCTCAGCAAGAACTTTATACTTTTGATTTATTGATTTATAAACATCAGATTATTACGCGCGGGATCAAGAAACGGGTCAAATTGTAGTTAAATATGACATACATAATTGTTTTCAGTGACCACTCCCTAAATAAAATTAATTCCCTGTCATCATTTTTATTATATTTGTGATGCCCCTATTGTTTACTCAAATCGTGTGTAATATGAGATTCATACGACATTCGGTTTTTGATTTATGACAGAAAAACCAAATTTAGATCAAATATTTTGCATTCCTCTTATACAATCCTGGAAAAAAGTCTTGGAACACTTGCGTGTGATTAACGGACAAGTGTCACCCCCACTCCCCCGTACAATGTTGACCAAGGCCAGTGGCTCCTGCAGCTTGCCAGAGTGTCCCAACATTGATCGATGGGGGGTGGGGAAGTAAAAAGCTCATTTGAACAATTTCCGTTTATAACAGAAGACACTAAGTATCAATACATGCACACAATACCCAGCACGTGTGCTCAGCTCAGCGTTCGCGTTCCAAGGACTTTTTTCCAAGATTATATACGCAGATTGCAAAAACAAATCATCTAAATTTGGTTTTTCTATCACATCTCAAAAACTAAATGTTACATGTATCTCAAATTGCACAGTATTTGGCAGGGGACCATAGGCTTGGCATCCCCAGTATTTTTTTTAAATAAAGACATTCATTTAATACGGGAACGTTCAGTGAAACCAATTCCCTATACTAACTAATGCATTTCGAAGATGTATAATAATTGGCCATTATTGCAATGCATAATGTGGCGTTTTCAGATACTCCTACGAGAGTTATTCATGTATTGTTAGATATGCAAAAGAGTATCTAAAAGTAACGGAATCTATATATAGGGTTGAAAGTAACACAAATAATTGTAAAACAACTTAGGCCTACTTGTAAATAACTATCTTCAGTAGATAGCAGTAACTTCTGTTTGACAAATTCGACAGCTATCTTTCGTATTGCATTAACGGGTTGTAATATAATAATAGATGCTCATTATTCATATGCCCATCTGTTATTATGTATTTTTTTTATTTGCGGTTGTTGTTTTGCATCACTTGTGTTGCAAAGGGACGATGAATCCCCCGGCCCAATAATCACCAAGAAAAAATGCAAGAAAAACACCTTTTTTCAAAACCCTTTTTTTCTGCTCGAATGTTCATAGGCCTATACGTACACTTTTTGGGCTGTTTTTATTCAAAAGAATTTTTGAAAAACTACATTTGGATTTAGTTCTACATTTCCACATATTAATATTAACCAATATTTTTTGGCTCAAATTGTCAAAGGGTGTTTTTGCCTACAGTTTTTGGAATTTATTTTGAACATTTTGAAATTGCTGGTATTTTTTCCCGACACGTTATTCACAAACCCTTATTTTATGGCTTTTTCAAATATTACTCTTTTTTCTTACACATTTTTTTCAAAACTGTCGGCATTTATTTTTTGGAAATATTTGAAAATAATTGGAAAAACAATAGTTGGACATGGTTGGATGATGAGTAAATGTTTCTTCTTACTCCACAAATTATAAATGATAGTCAGTAAAAGAAATTGCCCATCCAGGATTTGAACCTGGGACCTCTGGATGGTTATAGACCAGCGTTCTAGTCAACTGAGCTAATGAGTCAGATGAGTAAGCACGACGATAATATTATCTATAGGCCTTCAGTTCAATCTCATCCTCAAAAACAACCCAAACAACTAAATAAGTGAATACATTAACCATTTAAGTAATATATAATATACGTGAATACATAAATAAACCATTTAAGTAGTATATTTTATTGTATTTATTGATTAAAATAGCGCTGCGATAAATGAATTTAGCTTTATTCACAAAGAAATCATCAGACGAGTTGGGACCGTAATGGTAAAGTGTATGGTAAAGTGCATGGTAAAGTGTTGACTTGAAACGCGTGTTCATTGAACACTTTACCGTCGTTTCTATAGTATAATATTATTATACATATTTTGTTTTCATTTTAAATGGTAAACTGTTATCAAAATGCGTAGATGTGACCAATGCGGCTTATATTTCGGAGTTACAACATGCATGATTGGTATAGCTAACACATATGTATATCTTGATAACTCAAAGGCAGTATGAAAAAACCGTTTAATTGCCTATTTTAAGCAAAATGTCCCAATGGTAAACTGATGGTAAACTGTTGTAAAGTGTGTGACACTTTGCAATAATGCATTACTATAACATGTATAATAAAACAAATCCACGCTTGTGTAAGCACTGACCGCTTGGCCGAGTGGATAGGAGCGTTCGTTGGCACCCTTTATCTGTTCATAGCCTGCTTGGCGTTGGTTCGAGTCGCTTTCATGGCGTGGCTTTTTTCCTTTTTTTCTGTTATGAGCTATCTTCAATAGATAGGAATAGTATTGCAAATAAACGTTTACTGCTCGGCAAATGTTAACACTTTCAACGCGGCTATTGGTTTAACCACGGTACAAAACAGATTTGTCTAACTTTTATGTCTATCTCAAGGATAACTGAACTAATAATAGGCACGTTTGTACTTATTTGAATGCATTTCATAAGGTGATTCCAAATATTGGTAAAATGACATTCAATAATTTTGACGTTTTTGAAACATTTTGTGCAATTTTGGATTGTCGTCTGCAGACACCTGTCGCGTGGAAAGTGTAAATGTATAGTTTCATATTTCAAATAACAAACAAATAGGCAATGTGATAACATTATTAAAAGTATAAACATGTTAATTTCTCAGCAAGAACTTTATACTTTTGATTTATTGATTTATAAACATCAGATTATTACGCGCGGGATCAAGAAACGGGTCAAATTGTAGTTAAATATGACATACATAATTGTTTTCAGTGACCACTCCCTAAATAAAATTAATTCCCTGTCATCATTTTTATTATATTTGTGATGCCCCTATTGTTTACTCAAATCGTGTGTAATATGAGATTCATACGACATTCGGTTTTTGATTTATGACAGAAAAACCAAATTTAGATCAAATATTTTGCATTCCTCTTATACAATCCTGGAAAAAAGTCTTGGAACACTTGCGTGTGATTAACGGACAAGTGTCACCCCCACTCCCCCGTACAATGTTGACCAAGGCCAGTGGCTCCTGCAGCTTGCCAGAGTGTCCCAACATTGATCGATGGGGGGTGGGGAAGTAAAAAGCTCATTTGAACAATTTCCGTTTATAACAGAAGACACTAAGTATCAATACATGCACACAATACCCAGCACGTGTGCTCAGCTCAGCGTTCGCGTTCCAAGGACTTTTTTCCAAGATTATATACGCAGATTGCAAAAACAAATCATCTAAATTTGGTTTTTCTATCACATCTCAAAAACTAAATGTTACATGTATCTCAAATTGCACAGTATTTGGCAGGGGACCATAGGCTTGGCATCCCCAGTATTTTTTTAAAATAAAGACATTCATTTAATACGGGAACGTTCAGTGAAACCAATTCCCTATACTAACTAATGCATTTCGAAGATGTATAATAATTGGCCATTATTGCAATGCATAATGTGGCGTTTTCAGATACTCCTACGAGAGTTATTCATGTATTGTTAGATATGCAAAAGAGTATCTAAAAGTAACGGAATCTATATATAGGGTTGAAAGTAACACAAATAATTGTAAAACAACTTAGGCCTACTTGTAAATAACTATCTTCAGTAGATAGCAGTAACTTCTGTTTGACAAATTCGACAGCTATCTTTCGTATTGCATTAACGGGTTGTAATATAATAATAGATGCTCATTATTCATATGCCCATCTGTTATTATGTATTTTTTTTATTTGCGGTTGTTGTTTTGCATCACTTGTGTTGCAAAGGGACGATGAATCCCCCGGCCCAATAATCACCAAGAAAAAATGCAAGAAAAACACCTTTTTTCAAAACCCTTTTTTTCTGCTCGAATGTTCATAGGCCTATACGTACACTTTTTGGGCTGTTTTTATTCAAAAGAATTTTTGAAAAACTACATTTGGATTTAGTTCTACATTTCCACATATTAATATTAACCAATATTTTTTGGCTCAAATTGTCAAAGGGTGTTTTTGCCTACAGTTTTTGGAATTTATTTTGAACATTTTGAAATTGCTGGTATTTTTTCCCGACACGTTATTCACAAACCCTTATTTTATGGCTTTTTCAAATATTACTCTTTTGTCTTACACATTTTTTTTCAAAACTGTCGGCATTTATTTTTTGGAAATATTTGAAAATAATTGGAAAAACAATAGTTGGACATGGTTGGATGATGAGTAAATGTTTCTTCTTACTCCACAAATTATAAATGATAGTCAGTAAAAGAAATTGCCCATCCAGGATTTGAACCTGGGACCTCTGGATGGTTATAGACCAGCGCTCTAGTCAACTGAGCTAATGAGTCAGATGAGTAAGCACGACGATAATATTATCTATAGGCCTTCAGTTCAATCTCATCCTCAAAAACAACCCAAACAACTAAATAAGTGAATACATAAACCATTTAAGTAATATATAATATACGTGAATACATAAATAAACCATTTAAGTAGTATATTTTATTGTATTTATTGATTAAAATAGCGCTGCGATAAATGAATTTAGCTTTATTCACAAAGAAATCATCAGACGAGTTGGGACCGTAATGGTAAAGTGTATGGTAAAGTGCATGGTAAAGTGTTGACTTGAAACGCGTGTTCATTGAACACTTTACCGTCGTTTCTATAGTATAATATTATTATACATATTTTGTTTTCATTTTAAATGGTAAACTGTTATCAAAATGCGTAGATGTGACCAATGCGGCTTATATTTCGGAGTTACAACATGCATGATTGGTATAGCTAACACATATGTATATCTTGATAACTCAAAGGCAGTATGAAAAAACCGTTTAATTGCCTATTTTAAGCAAAATGTCCCAATGGTAAACTGATGGTAAACTGTTGTAAAGTGTGTGACACTTTGCAATAATGCATTACTATAACATGTATAATAAAACAAATCCACGCTTGTGTAAGCACTGACCGCTTGGCCGAGTGGATAGGAGCGTTCGTTGGCACCCTTTATCTGTTCATAGCCTGCTTGGCGTTGGTTCGAGTCGCTTTCATGGCGTGGCTTTTTTCCTTTTTTTCTGTTATGAGCTATCTTCAATAGATAGGAATAGTATTGCAAATAAACGTTTACTGCTCGGCAAATGTTAACACTTTCAACGCGGCTATTGGTTTAACCACGGTACAAAACAGATTTGTCTAACTTTTATGTCTATCTCAAGGATAACTGAACTAATAATAGGCACGTTTGTACTTATTTGAATGCATTTCATAAGGTGATTCCAAATATTGGTAAAATGACATTCAATAATTTTGACGTTTTTGAAACATTTTGTGCAATTTTGGATTGTCGTCTGCAGACACCTGTCGCGTGGAAAGTGTAAATGTATAGTTTCATATTTCAAATAACAAACAAATAGGCAATGTGATAACATTATTAAAAGTATAAACATGTTAATTTCTCAGCAAGAACTTTATACTTTTGATTTATTGATTTATAAACATCAGATTATTACGCGCGGGATCAAGAAACGGGTCAAATTGTAGTTAAATATGACATACATAATTGTTTTCAGTGACCACTCCCTAAATAAAATTAATTCCCTGTCATCATTTTTATTATATTTGTGATGCCCCTATTGTTTACTCAAATCGTGTGTAATATGAGATTCATACGACATTCGGTTTTTGATTTATGACAGAAAAACCAAATTTAGATCAAAAATTTGGCATTCCTCTTATACAATCCTGGAAAAAAGTCTTGGAACACTTGCGTGTGATTAACGGACAAGTGTCACCCCCACTCCCCCGTACAATGTTGACCAAGGCCAGTGGCTCCTGCAGCTTGCCAGGGTGTCCCAACATTGATCGATGGGGGGTGGGGAAGTAAAAAGCTCATTTGAACAATTTCCGTTTATAACAGAAGACACTAAGTATCAATACATGCACACAATACCCAGCACGTGTGCTCAGCTCAGCGTTCGCGTTCCAAGGACTTTTTTCCAAGATTATATACGCAGATTGCAAAAACAAATCATCTAAATTTGGTTTTTCTATCACATCTCAAAAACTAAATGTTACATGTATCTCAAATTGCACAGTATTTGGCAGGGGACCATAGGCTTGGCATCCCCAGTATTTTTTTTAAATAAAGACATTCATTTAATACGGGAACGTTCAGTGAAACCAATTCCCTATACTAACTAATGCATTTCGAAGATGTATAATAATTGGCCATTATTGCAATGCATAATGTGGCGTTTTCAGATACTCCTACGAGAGTTATTCATGTATTGTTAGATATGCAAAAGAGTATCTAAAAGTAACGGAATCTATATATAGGGTTGAAAGTAACACAAATAATTGTAAAACAACTTAGGCCTACTTGTAAATAACTATCTTCAGTAGATAGCAGTAACTTCTGTTTGACAAATTCGACAGCTATCTTTCGTATTGCATTAACGGGTTGTAATATAATAATAGATGCTCATTATTCATATGCCCATCTGTTATTATGTATTTTTTTTATTTGCGGTTGTTGTTTTGCATCACTTGTGTTGCAAAGGGACGATGAATCCCCCGGCCCAATAATCACCAAGAAAAAATGCAAGAAAAACACCTTTTTTCAAAACCCTTTTTTTCTGCTCGAATGTTCATAGGCCTATACGTACACTTTTTGGGCTGTTTTTATTCAAAAGAATTTTTGAAAAACTACATTTGGATTTAGTTCTACATTTCCACATATTAATATTAACCAATATTTTTTGGCTCAAATTGTCAAAGGGTGTTTTTGCCTACAGTTTTTGGAATTTATTTTGAACATTTTGAAATTGCTGGTATTTTTTCCCGACACGTTATTCACAAACCCTTATTTTATGGCTTTTTCAAATATTACTCTTTTTTCTTACACATTTTTTTTCAAAACTGTCGGCATTTATTTTTTGGAAATATTTGAAAATAATTGGAAAAACAATAGTTGGACATGGTTGGATGATGAGTAAATGTTTCTTCTTACTCCACAAATTATAAATGATAGTCAGTAAAAGAAATTGCCCATCCAGGATTTGAACCTGGGACCTCTGGATGGTTATAGACCAGCGCTCTAGTCAACTGAGCTAATGAGTCAGATGAGTAAGCACGACGATAATATTATCTATAGGCCTTCAGTTCAATCTCATCCTCAAAAACAACCCAAACAACTAAATAAGTGAATACATAAACCATTTAAGTAATATATAATATACGTGAATACATAAATAAACCATTTAAGTAGTATATTTTATTGTATTTATTGATTAAAATAGCGCTGCGATAAATGAATTTAGCTTTATTCACAAAGAAATCATCAGACGAGTTGGGACCGTAATGGTAAAGTGTATGGTAAAGTGCATGGTAAAGTGTTGACTTGAAACGCGTGTTCATTGAACACTTTACCGTCGTTTCTATAGTATAATATTATTATACATATTTTGTTTTCATTTTAAATGGTAAACTGTTATCAAAATGCGTAGATGTGACCAATGCGGCTTATATTTCGGAGTTACAACATGCATGATTGGTATAGCTAACACATATGTATATCTTGATAACTCAAAGGCAGTATGAAAAAACCGTTTAATTGCCTATTTTAAGCAAAATGTCCCAATGGTAAACTGATGGTAAACTGTTGTAAAGTGTGTGACACTTTGCAATAATGCATTACTATAACATGTATAATAAAACAAATCCACGCTTGTGTAAGCACTGACCGCTTGGCCGAGTGGATAGGAGCGTTCGTTGGCACCCTTTATCTGTTCATAGCCTGCTTGGCGTTGGTTCGAGTCGCTTTCATGGCGTGGCTTTTTTCCTTTTTTTCTGTTATGAGCTATCTTCAATAGATAGGAATAGTATTGCAAATAAACGTTTACTGCTCGGCAAATGTTAACACTTTCAACGCGGCTATTGGTTTAACCACGGTACAAAACAGATTTGTCTAACTTTTATGTCTATCTCAAGGATAACTGAACTAATAATAGGCACGTTTGTACTTATTTGAATGCATTTCATAAGGTGATTCCAAATATTGGTAAAATGACATTCAATAATTTTGACGTTTTTGAAACATTTTGTGCAATATAATAACACAAATAATTGTAAAACAACTTAGGCCTACTTGTAAATAACTATCTTCAGTAGATAGCAGTAACTTCTGTTTGACAAATTCGACAGCTATCTTTCGTATTGCATTAACGGGTTGTAATATAATAATAGATGCTCATTATTCATATGCCCATCTGTTATTATGTATTTTTTTTATTTGCGGTTGTTGTTTTGCATCACTTGTGTTGCAAAGGGACGATGAATCCCCCGGCCCAATAATCACCAAGAAAAAATGCAAGAAAAACACCTTTTTTCAAAACCCTTTTTTTCTGCTCGAATGTTCATAGGCCTATACGTACACTTTTTGGGCTGTTTTTATTCAAAAGAATTTTTGAAAAACTACATTTGGATTTAGTTCTACATTTCCACATATTAATATTAACCAATATTTTTTGGCTCAAATTGTCAAAGGGTGTTTTTGCCTACAGTTTTTGGAATTTATTTTGAACATTTTGAGAAATTGCTGGTATTTTTTCCCGACACGTTATTCACAAACCCTTATTTTATGGCTTTTTCAAATATTACTCTTTTTTCTTACACATTTTTTTTCAAAACTGTCGGCATTTATTTTTTGGAAATATTTGAAAATAATTGGAAAAACAATAGTTGGACATGGTTGGATGATGAGTAAATGTTTCTTCTTACTCCACAAATTATAAATGATAGTCAGTAAAAGAAATTGCCCATCCAGGATTTGAACCTGGGACCTCTGGATGGTTATAGACCAGCGCTCTAGTCAACTGAGCTAATGAGTCAGATGAGTAAGCACGACGATAATATTATCTATAGGCCTTCAGTTCAATCTCATCCTCAAAAACAACCCAAACAACTAAATAAGTGAATACATAAACCATTTAAGTAATATATAATATACGTGAATACATAAATAAACCATTTAAGTAGTATATTTTATTGTATTTATTGATTAAAATAGCGCTGCGATAAATGAATTTAGCTTTATTCACAAAGAAATCATCAGACGAGTTGGGACCGTAATGGTAAAGTGTATGGTAAAGTGCATGGTAAAGTGTTGACTTGAAACGCGTGTTCATTGAACACTTTACCGTCGTTTCTATAGTATAATATTATTATACATATTTTGTTTTCATTTTAAATGGTAAACTGTTATCAAAATGCGTAGATGTGACCAATGCGGCTTATATTTCGGAGTTACAACATGCATGATTGGTATAGCTAACACATATGTATATCTTGATAACTCAAAGGCAGTATGAAAAAACCGTTTAATTGCCTATTTTAAGCAAAATGTCCCAATGGTAAACTGATGGTAAACTGTTGTAAAGTGTGTGACACTTTGCAATAATGCATTACTATAACATGTATAATAAAACAAATCCACGCTTGTGTAAGCACTGACCGCTTGGCCGAGTGGATAGGAGCGTTCGTTGGCACCCTTTATCTGTTCATAGCCTGCTTGGCGTTGGTTCGAGTCGCTTTCATGGCGTGGCTTTTTTCCTTTTTTTCTGTTATGAGCTATCTTCAATAGATAGGAATAGTATTGCAAATAAACGTTTACTGCTCGGCAAATGTTAACACTTTCAACGCGGCTATTGGTTTAACCACGGTACAAAACAGATTTGTCTAACTTTTATGTCTATCTCAAGGATAACTGAACTAATAATAGGCACGTTTGTACTTATTTGAATGCATTTCATAAGGTGATTCCAAATATTGGTAAAATGACATTCAATAATTTTGACGTTTTTGAAACATTTTGTGCAATTTTGGATTGTCGTCTGCAGACACCTGTCGCGTGGAAAGTGTAAATGTATAGTTTCATATTTCAAATAACAAACAAATAGGCAATGTGATAACATTATTAAAAGTATAAACATGTTAATTTCTCAGCAAGAACTTTATACTTTTGATTTATTGATTTATAAACATCAGATTATTACGCGCGGGATCAAGAAACGGGTCAAATTGTAGTTAAATATGACATACATAATTGTTTTCAGTGACCACTCCCTAAATAAAATTAATTCCCTGTCATCATTTTTATTATATTTGTGATGCCCCTATTGTTTACTCAAATCGTGTGTAATATGAGATTCATACGACATTCGGTTTTTGATTTATGACAGAAAAACCAAATTTAGATCAAAAATTTGGCATTCCTCTTATACAATCCTGGAAAAAAGTCTTGGAACACTTGCGTGTGATTAACGGACAAGTGTCACCCCCACTCCCCCGTACAATGTTGACCAAGGCCAGTGGCTCCTGCAGCTTGCCAGAGTGTCCCAACATTGATCGATGGGGGGTGGGGAAGTAAAAAGCTCATTTGAACAATTTCCGTTTATAACAGAAGACACTAAGTATCAATACATGCACACAATACCCAGCACGTGTGCTCAGCTCAGCGTTCGCGTTCCAAGGACTTTTTTCCAAGATTATATACGCAGATTGCAAAAACAAATCATCTAAATTTGGTTTTTCTATCACATCTCAAAAACTAAATGTTACATGTATCTCAAATTGCACAGTATTTGGCAGGGGACCATAGGCTTGGCATCCCCAGTATTTTTTTTAAATAAAGACATTCATTTAATACGGGAACGTTCAGTGAAACCAATTCCCTATACTAACTAATGCATTTCGAAGATGTATAATAATTGGCCATTATTGCAATGCATAATGTGGCGTTTTCAGATACTCCTACGAGAGTTATTCATGTATTGTTAGATATGCAAAAGAGTATCTAAAAGTAACGGAATCTATATATAGGGTTGAAAGTAACACAAATAATTGTAAAACAACTTAGGCCTACTTGTAAATAACTATCTTCAGTAGATAGCAGTAACTTCTGTTTGACAAATTCGACAGCTATCTTTCGTATTGCATTAACGGGTTGTAATATAATAATAGATGCTCATTATTCATATGCCCATCTGTTATTATGTATTTTTTTTATTTGCGGTTGTTGTTTTGCATCACTTGTGTTGCAAAGGGACGATGAATCCCCCGGCCCAATAATCACCAAGAAAAAATGCAAGAAAAACACCTTTTTTCAAAACCCTTTTTTTCTGCTCGAATGTTCATAGGCCTATACGTACACTTTTTGGGCTGTTTTTATTCAAAAGAATTTTTGAAAAACTACATTTGGATTTAGTTCTACATTTCCACATATTAATATTAACCAATATTTTTTGGCTCAAATTGTCAAAGGGTGTTTTTGCCTACAGTTTTTGGAATTTATTTTGAACATTTTGAAATTGCTGGTATTTTTTCCCGACACGTTATTCACAAACCCTTATTTTATGGCTTTTTCAAATATTACTCTTTTTTCTTACACATTTTTTTTCAAAACTGTCGGCATTTATTTTTTGGAAATATTTGAAAATAATTGGAAAAACAATAGTTGGACATGGTTGGATGATGAGTAAATGTTTCTTCTTACTCCACAAATTATAAATGATAGTCAGTAAAAGAAATTGCCCATCCAGGATTTGAACCTGGGACCTCTGGATGGTTATAGACCAGCGTTCTAGTCAACTGAGCTAATGAGTCAGATGAGTAAGCACGACGATAATATTATCTATAGGCCTTCAGTTCAATCTCATCCTCAAAAACAACCCAAACAACTAAATAAGTGAATACATTAACCATTTAAGTAATATATAATATACGTGAATACATAAATAAACCATTTAAGTAGTATATTTTATTGTATTTATTGATTAAAATAGCGCTGCGATAAATGAATTTAGCTTTATTCACAAAGAAATCATCAGACGAGTTGGGACCGTAATGGTAAAGTGTATGGTAAAGTGCATGGTAAAGTGTTGACTTGAAACGCGTGTTCATTGAACACTTTACCGTCGTTTCTATAGTATAATATTATTATACATATTTTGTTTTCATTTTAAATGGTAAACTGTTATCAAAATGCGTAGATGTGACCAATGCGGCTTATATTTCGGAGTTACAACATGCATGATTGGTATAGCTAACACATATGTATATCTTGATAACTCAAAGGCAGTATGAAAAAACCGTTTAATTGCCTATTTTAAGCAAAATGTCCCAATGGTAAACTGATGGTAAACTGTTGTAAAGTGTGTGACACTTTGCAATAATGCATTACTATAACATGTATAATAAAACAAATCCACGCTTGTGTAAGCACTGACCGCTTGGCCGAGTGGATAGGAGCGTTCGTTGGCACCCTTTATCTGTTCATAGCCTGCTTGGCGTTGGTTCGAGTCGCTTTCATGGCGTGGCTTTTTTCCTTTTTTTCTGTTATGAGCTATCTTCAATAGATAGGAATAGTATTGCAAATAAACGTTTACTGCTCGGCAAATGTTAACACTTTCAACGCGGCTATTGGTTTAACCACGGTACAAAACAGATTTGTCTAACTTTTATGTCTATCTCAAGGATAACTGAACTAATAATAGGCACGTTTGTACTTATTTGAATGCATTTCATAAGGTGATTCCAAATATTGGTAAAATGACATTCAATAATTTTGACGTTTTTGAAACATTTTGTGCAATTTTGGATTGTCGTCTGCAGACACCTGTCGCGTGGAAAGTGTAAATGTATAGTTTCATATTTCAAATAACAAACAAATAGGCAATGTGATAACATTATTAAAAGTATAAACATGTTAATTTCTCAGCAAGAACTTTATACTTTTGATTTATTGATTTATAAACATCAGATTATTACGCGCGGGATCAAGAAACGGGTCAAATTGTAGTTAAATATGACATACATAATTGTTTTCAGTGACCACTCCCTAAATAAAATTAATTCCCTGTCATCATTTTTATTATATTTGTGATGCCCCTATTGTTTACTCAAATCGTGTGTAATATGAGATTCATACGACATTCGGTTTTTGATTTATGACAGAAAAACCAAATTTAGATCAAATATTTTGCATTCCTCTTATACAATCCTGGAAAAAAGTCTTGGAACACTTGCGTGTGATTAACGGACAAGTGTCACCCCCACTCCCCCGTACAATGTTGACCAAGGCCAGTGGCTCCTGCAGCTTGCCAGAGTGTCCCAACATTGATCGATGGGGGGTGGGGAAGTAAAAAGCTCATTTGAACAATTTCCGTTTATAACAGAAGACACTAAGTATCAATACATGCACACAATACCCAGCACGTGTGCTCAGCTCAGCGTTCGCGTTCCAAGGACTTTTTTCCAAGATTATATACGCAGATTGCAAAAACAAATCATCTAAATTTGGTTTTTCTATCACATCTCAAAAACTAAATGTTACATGTATCTCAAATTGCACAGTATTTGGCAGGGGACCATAGGCTTGGCATCCCCAGTATTTTTTTAAAATAAAGACATTCATTTAATACGGGAACGTTCAGTGAAACCAATTCCCTATACTAACTAATGCATTTCGAAGATGTATAATAATTGGCCATTATTGCAATGCATAATGTGGCGTTTTCAGACACTCCTACGAGAGTTATTCATGTATTGTTAGATATGCAAAAGAGTATCTAAAAGTAACGGAATCTATATATAGGGTTGAAAGTAACACAAATAATTGTAAAACAACTTAGGCCTACTTGTAAATAACTATCTTCAGTAGATAGCAGTAACTTCTGTTTGACAAATTCGACAGCTATCTTTCGTATTGCATTAACGGGTTGTAATATAATAATAGATGCTCATTATTCATATGCCCATCTGTTATTATGTATTTTTTTTATTTGCGGTTGTTGTTTTGCATCACTTGTGTTGCAAAGGGACGATGAATCCCCCGGCCCAATAATCACCAAGAAAAAATGCAAGAAAAACACCTTTTTTCAAAACCCTTTTTTTCTGCTCGAATGTTCATAGGCCTATACGTACACTTTTTGGGCTGTTTTTATTCAAAAGAATTTTTGAAAAACTACATTTGGATTTAGTTCTACATTTCCACATATTAATATTAACCAATATTTTTTGGCTCAAATTGTCAAAGGGTGTTTTTGCCTACAGTTTTTGGAATTTATTTTGAACATTTTGAAATTGCTGGTATTTTTTCCCGACACGTTATTCACAAACCCTTATTTTATGGCTTTTTCAAATATTACTCTTTTTTCTTACACATTTTTTTTCAAAACTGTCGGCATTTATTTTTTGGAAATATTTGAAAATAATTGGAAAAACAATAGTTGGACATGGTTGGATGATGAGTAAATGTTTCTTCTTACTCCACAAATTATAAATGATAGTCAGTAAAAGAAATTGCCCATCCAGGATTTGAACCTGGGACCTCTGGATGGTTATAGACCAGCGCTCTAGTCAACTGAGCTAATGAGTCAGATGAGTAAGCACGACGATAATATTATCTATAGGCCTTCAGTTCAATCTCATCCTCAAAAACAACCCAAACAACTAAATAAGTGAATACATAAACCATTTAAGTAATATATAATATACGTGAATACATAAATAAACCATTTAAGTAGTATATTTTATTGTATTTATTGATTAAAATAGCGCTGCGATAAATGAATTTAGCTTTATTCACAAAGAAATCATCAGACGAGTTGGGACCGTAATGGTAAAGTGTATGGTAAAGTGCATGGTAAAGTGTTGACTTGAAACGCGTGTTCATTGAACACTTTACCGTCGTTTCTATAGTATAATATTATTATACATATTTTGTTTTCATTTTAAATGGTAAACTGTTATCAAAATGCGTAGATGTGACCAATGCGGCTTATATTTCGGAGTTACAACATGCATGATTGGTATAGCTAACACATATGTATATCTTGATAACTCAAAGGCAGTATGAAAAAACCGTTTAATTGCCTATTTTAAGCAAAATGTCAACATGGTAAACTGATGGTAAACTGTTGTAAAGTGTGTGACACTTTGCAATAATGCATTACTATAACATGTATAATAAAACAAATCCACGCTTGTGTAAGCACTGACCGCTTGGCCGAGTGGATAGGAGCGTTCGTTGGCACCCTTTATCTGTTCATAGCCTGCTTGGCGTTGGTTCGAGTCGCTTTCATGGCGTGGCTTTTTTCCTTTTTTTCTGTTATGAGCTATCTTCAATAGATAGGAATAGTATTGCAAATAAACGTTAACTGCTCGGCAAATGTTAACACTTTCAACGCGGCTATTGGTTTAACCACGGTACAAAACAGATTTGTCTAACTTTTATGTCTATCTCAAGGATAACTGAACTAATAATAGGCACGTTTGTACTTATTTGAATGCATTTCATAAGGTGATTCCAAATATTGGTAAAATGACATTCAATAATTTTGACGTTTTTGAAACATTTTGTGCAATTTTGGATTGTCGTCTGCAGACACCTGTCGCGTGGAAAGTGTAAATGTATAGTTTCATATTTCAAATAACAAACAAATAGGCAATGTGATAACATTATTAAAAGTATAAACATGTTAATTTCTCAGCAAGAACTTTATACTTTTGATTTATTGATTTATAAACATCAGATTATTACGCGCGGGATCAAGAAACGGGTCAAATTGTAGTTAAATATGACATACATAATTGTTTTCAGTGACCACTCCCTAAATAAAATTAATTCCCTGTCATCATTTTTATTATATTTGTGATGCCCCTATTGTTTACTCAAATCGTGTGTAATATGAGATTCATACGACATTCGGTTTTTGATTTATGACAGAAAAACCAAATTTAGATCAAATATTTTGCATTCCTCTTATACAATCCTGGAAAAAAGTCTTGGAACACTTGCGTGTGATTAACGGACAAGTGTCACCCCCACTCCCCCGTACAATGTTGACCAAGGCCAGTGGCTCCTGCAGCTTGCCAGAGTGTCCCAACATTGATCGATGGGGGGTGGGGAAGTAAAAAGCTCATTTGAACAATTTCCGTTTATAACAGAAGACACTAAGTATCAATACATGCACACAATACCCAGCACGTGTGCTCAGCTCAGCGTTCGCGTTCCAAGGACTTTTTTCCAAGATTATATACGCAGATTGCAAAAACAAATCATCTAAATTTGGTTTTTCTATCACATCTCAAAAACTAAATGTTACATGTATCTCAAATTGCACAGTATTTGGCAGGGGACCATAGGCTTGGCATCCCCAGTATTTTTTTAAAATAAAGACATTCATTTAATACGGGAACGTTCAGTGAAACCAATTCCCTATACTAACTAATGCATTTCGAAGATGTATAATAATTGGCCATTATTGCAATGCATAATGTGGCGTTTTCAGACACTCCTACGAGAGTTATTCATGTATTGTTAGATATGCAAAAGAGTATCTAAAAGTAACGGAATCTATATATAGGGTTGAAAGTAACACAAATAATTGTAAAACAACTTAGGCCTACTTGTAAATAACTATCTTCAGTAGATAGCAGTAACTTCTGTTTGACAAATTCGACAGCTATCTTTCGTATTGCATTAACGGGTTGTAATATAATAATAGATGCTCATTATTCATATGCCCATCTGTTATTATGTATTTTTTTTATTTGCGGTTGTTGTTTTGCATCACTTGTGTTGCAAAGGGACGATGAATCCCCCGGCCCAATAATCACCAAGAAAAAATGCAAGAAAAACACCTTTTTTCAAAACCCTTTTTTTCTGCTCGAATGTTCATAGGCCTATACGTACACTTTTTGGGCTGTTTTTATTCAAAAGAATTTTTGAAAAACTACATTTGGATTTAGTTCTACATTTCCACATATTAATATTAACCAATATTTTTTGGCTCAAATTGTCAAAGGGTGTTTTTGCCTACAGTTTTTGGAATTTATTTTGAACATTTTGAAATTGCTGGTATTTTTTCCCGACACGTTATTCACAAACCCTTATTTTATGGCTTTTTCAAATATTACTCTTTTTTCTTACACATTTTTTTTCAAAACTGTCGGCATTTATTTTTTGGAAATATTTGAAAATAATTGGAAAAACAATAGTTGGACATGGTTGGATGATGAGTAAATGTTTCTTCTTACTCCACAAATTATAAATGATAGTCAGTAAAAGAAATTGCCCATCCAGGATTTGAACCTGGGACCTCTGGATGGTTATAGACCAGCGCTCTAGTCAACTGAGCTAATGAGTCAGATGAGTAAGCACGACGATAATATTATCTATAGGCCTTCAGTTCAATCTCATCCTCAAAAACAACCCAAACAACTAAATAAGTGAATACATAAACCATTTAAGTAATATATAATATACGTGAATACATAAATAAACCATTTAAGTAGTATATTTTATTGTATTTATTGATTAAAATAGCGCTGCGATAAATGAATTTAGCTTTATTCACAAAGAAATCATCAGACGAGTTGGGACCGTAATGGTAAAGTGTATGGTAAAGTGCATGGTAAAGTGTTGACTTGAAACGCGTGTTCATTGAACACTTTACCGTCGTTTCTATAGTATAATATTATTATACATATTTTGTTTTCATTTTAAATGGTAAACTGTTATCAAAATGCGTAGATGTGACCAATGCGGCTTATATTTCGGAGTTACAACATGCATGATTGGTATAGCTAACACATATGTATATCTTGATAACTCAAAGGCAGTATGAAAAAACCGTTTAATTGCCTATTTTAAGCAAAATGTCAACATGGTAAACTGATGGTAAACTGTTGTAAAGTGTGTGACACTTTGCAATAATGCATTACTATAACATGTATAATAAAACAAATCCACGCTTGTGTAAGCACTGACCGCTTGGCCGAGTGGATAGGAGCGTTCGTTGGCACCCTTTATCTGTTCATAGCCTGCTTGGCGTTGGTTCGAGTCGCTTTCATGGCGTGGCTTTTTTCCTTTTTTTCTGTTATGAGCTATCTTCAATAGATAGGAATAGTATTGCAAATAAACGTTAACTGCTCGGCAAATGTTAACACTTTCAACGCGGCTATTGGTTTAACCACGGTACAAAACAGATTTGTCTAACTTTTATGTCTATCTCAAGGATAACTGAACTAATAATAGGCACGTTTGTACTTATTTGAATGCATTTCATAAGGTGATTCCAAATATTGGTAAAATGACATTCAATAATTTTGACGTTTTTGAAACATTTTGTGCAATTTTGGATTGTCGTCTGCAGACACCTGTCGCGTGGAAAGTGTAAATGTATAGTTTCATATTTCAAATAACAAACAAATAGGCAATGTGATAACATTATTAAAAGTATAAACATGTTAATTTCTCAGCAAGAACTTTATACTTTTGATTTATTGATTTATAAACATCAGATTATTACGCGCGGGATCAAGAAACGGGTCAAATTGTAGTTAAATATGACATACATAATTGTTTTCAGTGACCACTCCCTAAATAAAATTAATTCCCTGTCATCATTTTTATTATATTTGTGATGCCCCTATTGTTTACTCAAATCGTGTGTAATATGAGATTCATACGACATTCGGTTTTTGATTTATGACAGAAAAACCAAATTTAGATCAAATATTTTGCATTCCTCTTATACAATCCTGGAAAAAAGTCTTGGAACACTTGCGTGTGATTAACGGACAAGTGTCACCCCCACTCCCCCGTACAATGTTGACCAAGGCCAGTGGCTCCTGCAGCTTGCCAGAGTGTCCCAACATTGATCGATGGGGGGTGGGGAAGTAAAAAGCTCATTTGAACAATTTCCGTTTATAACAGAAGACACTAAGTATCAATACATGCACACAATACCCAGCACGTGTGCTCAGCTCAGCGTTCGCGTTCCAAGGACTTTTTTCCAAGATTATATACGCAGATTGCAAAAACAAATCATCTAAATTTGGTTTTTCTATCACATCTCAAAAACTAAATGTTACATGTATCTCAAATTGCACAGTATTTGGCAGGGGACCATAGGCTTGGCATCCCCAGTATTTTTTTAAAATAAAGACATTCATTTAATACGGGAACGTTCAGTGAAACCAATTCCCTATACTAACTAATGCATTTCGAAGATGTATAATAATTGGCCATTATTGCAATGCATAATGTGGCGTTTTCAGATACTCCTACGAGAGTTATTCATGTATTGTTAGATATGCAAAAGAGTATCTAAAAGTAACGGAATCTATATATAGGGTTGAAAGTAACACAAATAATTGTAAAACAACTTAGGCCTACTTGTAAATAACTATCTTCAGTAGATAGCAGTAACTTCTGTTTGACAAATTCGACAGCTATCTTTCGTATTGCATTAACGGGTTGTAATATAATAATAGATGCTCATTATTCATATGCCCATCTGTTATTATGTTTTTTTTTATTTGCGGTTGTTGTTTTGCATCACTTGTGTTGCAAAGGGACGATGAATCCCCCGGCCCAATAATCACCAAGAAAAAATGCAAGAAAAACACCTTTTTTCAAAACCCTTTTTTTCTGCTCGAATGTTCATAGGCCTATACGTACACTTTTTGGGCTGTTTTTATTCAAAAGAATTTTTGAAAAACTACATTTGGATTTAGTTCTACATTTCCACATATTAATATTAACCAATATTTTTTGGCTCAAATTGTCAAAGGGTGTTTTTGCCTACAGTTTTTGGAATTTATTTTGAACATTTTGAAATTGCTGGTATTTTTTCCCGACACGTTATTCACAAACCCTTATTTTATGGCTTTTTCAAATATTACTCTTTTGTCTTACACATTTTTTTTCAAAACTGTCGGCATTTATTTTTTGGAAATATTTGAAAATAATTGGAAAAACAATAGTTGGACATGGTTGGATGATGAGTAAATGTTTCTTCTTACTCCACAAATTATAAATGATAGTCAGTAAAAGAAATTGCCCATCCAGGATTTGAACCTGGGACCTCTGGATGGTTATAGACCAGCGCTCTAGTCAACTGAGCTAATGAGTCAGATGAGTAAGCACGACGATAATATTATCTATAGGCCTTCAGTTCAATCTCATCCTCAAAAACAACCCAAACAACTAAATAAGTGAATACATAAACCATTTAAGTAATATATAATATACGTGAATACATAAATAAACCATTTAAGTAGTATATTTTATTGTATTTATTGATTAAAATAGCGCTGCGATAAATGAATTTAGCTTTATTCACAAAGAAATCATCAGACGAGTTGGGACCGTAATGGTAAAGTGTATGGTAAAGTGCATGGTAAAGTGTTGACTTGAAACGCGTGTTCATTGAACACTTTACCGTCGTTTCTATAGTATAATATTATTATACATATTTTGTTTTCATTTTAAATGGTAAACTGTTATCAAAATGCGTAGATGTGACCAATGCGGCTTATATTTCGGAGTTACAACATGCATGATTGGTATAGCTAACACATATGTATATCTTGATAACTCAAAGGCAGTATGAAAAAACCGTTTAATTGCCTATTTTAAGCAAAATGTCCCAATGGTAAACTGATGGTAAACTGTTGTAAAGTGTGTGACACTTTGCAATAATGCATTACTATAACATGTATAATAAAACAAATCCACGCTTGTGTAAGCACTGACCGCTTGGCCGAGTGGATAGGAGCGTTCGTTGGCACCCTTTATCTGTTCATAGCCTGCTTGGCGTTGGTTCGAGTCGCTTTCATGGCGTGGCTTTTTTCCTTTTTTTCTGTTATGAGCTATCTTCAATAGATAGGAATAGTATTGCAAATAAACGTTTACTGCTCGGCAAATGTTAACACTTTCAACGCGGCTATTGGTTTAACCACGGTACAAAACAGATTTGTCTAACTTTTATGTCTATCTCAAGGATAACTGAACTAATAATAGGCACGTTTGTACTTATTTGAATGCATTTCATAAGGTGATTCCAAATATTGGTAAAATGACATTCAATAATTTTGACGTTTTTGAAACATTTTGTGCAATTTTGGATTGTCGTCTGCAGACACCTGTCGCGTGGAAAGTGTAAATGTATAGTTTCATATTTCAAATAACAAACAAATAGGCAATGTGATAACATTATTAAAAGTATAAACATGTTAATTTCTCAGCAAGAACTTTATACTTTTGATTTATTGATTTATAAACATCAGATTATTACGCGCGGGATCAAGAAACGGGTCAAATTGTAGTTAAATATGACATACATAATTGTTTTCAGTGACCACTCCCTAAATAAAATTAATTCCCTGTCATCATTTTTATTATATTTGTGATGCCCCTATTGTTTACTCAAATCGTGTGTAATATGAGATTCATACGACATTCGGTTTTTGATTTATGACAGAAAAACCAAATTTAGATCAAATATTTTGCATTCCTCTTATACAATCCTGGAAAAAAGTCTTGGAACACTTGCGTGTGATTAACGGACAAGTGTCACCCCCACTCCCCCGTACAATGTTGACCAAGGCCAGTGGCTCCTGCAGCTTGCCAGAGTGTCCCAACATTGATCGATGGGGGGTGGGGAAGTAAAAAGCTCATTTGAACAATTTCCGTTTATAACAGAAGACACTAAGTATCAATACATGCACACAATACCCAGCACGTGTGCTCAGCTCAGCGTTCGCGTTCCAAGGACTTTTTTCCAAGATTATATACGCAGATTGCAAAAACAAATCATCTAAATTTGGTTTTTCTATCACATCTCAAAAACTAAATGTTACATGTATCTCAAATTGCACAGTATTTGGCAGGGGACCATAGGCTTGGCATCCCCAGTATTTTTTTAAAATAAAGACATTCATTTAATACGGGAACGTTCAGTGAAACCAATTCCCTATACTAACTAATGCATTTCGAAGATGTATAATAATTGGCCATTATTGCAATGCATAATGTGGCGTTTTCAGATACTCCTACGAGAGTTATTCATGTATTGTTAGATATGCAAAAGAGTATCTAAAAGTAACGGAATCTATATATAGGGTTGAAAGTAACACAAATAATTGTAAAACAACTTAGGCCTACTTGTAAATAACTATCTTCAGTAGATAGCAGTAACTTCTGTTTGACAAATTCGACAGCTATCTTTCGTATTGCATTAACGGGTTGTAATATAATAATAGATGCTCATTATTCATATGCCCATCTGTTATTATGTATTTTTTTTATTTGCGGTTGTTGTTTTGCATCACTTGTGTTGCAAAGGGACGATGAATCCCCCGGCCCAATAATCACCAAGAAAAAATGCAAGAAAAACACCTTTTTTCAAAACCCTTTTTTTCTGCTCGAATGTTCATAGGCCTATACGTACACTTTTTGGGCTGTTTTTATTCAAAAGAATTTTTGAAAAACTACATTTGGATTTAGTTCTACATTTCCACATATTAATATTAACCAATATTTTTTGGCTCAAATTGTCAAAGGGTGTTTTTGCCTACAGTTTTTGGAATTTATTTTGAACATTTTGAAATTGCTGGTATTTTTTCCCGACACGTTATTCACAAACACTTATTTTATGGCTTTTTCAAATATTACTCTTTTTTCTTACACATTTTTTTTCAAAACTGTCGGCATTTATTTTTTGGAAATATTTGAAAATAATTGGAAAAACAATAGTTGGACATGGTTGGATGATGAGTAAATGTTTCTTCTTACTCCACAAATTATAAATGATAGTCAGTAAAAGAAATTGCCCATCCAGGATTTGAACCTGGGACCTCTGGATGGTTATAGACCAGCGCTCTAGTCAACTGAGCTAATGAGTCAGATGAGTAAGCACGACGATAATATTATCTATAGGCCTTCAGTTCAATCTCATCCTCAAAAACAACCCAAACAACTAAATAAGTGAATACATAAACCATTTAAGTAATATATAATATACGTGAATACATAAATAAACCATTTAAGTAGTATATTTTATTGTATTTATTGATTAAAATAGCGCTGCGATAAATGAATTTAGCTTTATTCACAAAGAAATCATCAGACGAGTTGGGACCGTAATGGTAAAGTGTATGGTAAAGTGCATGGTAAAGTGTTGACTTGAAACGCGTGTTCATTGAACACTTTACCGTCGTTTCTATAGTATAATATTATTATACATATTTTGTTTTCATTTTAAATGGTAAACTGTTATCAAAATGCGTAGATGTGACCAATGCGGCTTATATTTCGGAGTTACAACATGCATGATTGGTATAGCTAACACATATGTATATCTTGATAACTCAAAGGCAGTATGAAAAAACCGTTTAATTGCCTATTTTAAGCAAAATGTCCCAATGGTAAACTGATGGTAAACTGTTGTAAAGTGTGTGACACTTTGCAATAATGCATTACTATAACATGTATAATAAAACAAATCCACGCTTGTGTAAGCACTGACCGCTTGGCCGAGTGGATAGGAGCGTTCGTTGGCACCCTTTATCTGTTCATAGCCTGCTTGGCGTTGGTTCGAGTCGCTTTCATGGCGTGGCTTTTTTCCTTTTTTTCTGTTATGAGCTATCTTCAATAGATAGGAATAGTATTGCAAATAAACGTTTACTGCTCGGCAAATGTTAACACTTTCAACGCGGCTATTGGTTTAACCACGGTACAAAACAGATTTGTCTAACTTTTATGTCTATCTCAAGGATAACTGAACTAATAATAGGCACGTTTGTACTTATTTGAATGCATTTCATAAGGTGATTCCAAATATTGGTAAAATGACATTCAATAATTTTGACGTTTTTGAAACATTTTGTGCAATTTTGGATTGTCGTCTGCAGACACCTGTCGCGTGGAAAGTGTAAATGTATAGTTTCATATTTCAAATAACAAACAAATAGGCAATGTGATAACATTATTAAAAGTATAAACATGTTAATTTCTCAGCAAGAACTTTATACTTTTGATTTATTGATTTATAAACATCAGATTATTACGCGCGGGATCAAGAAACGGGTCAAATTGTAGTTAAATATGACATACATAATTGTTTTCAGTGACCACTCCCTAAATAAAATTAATTCCCTGTCATCATTTTTATTATATTTGTGATGCCCCTATTGTTTACTCAAATCGTGTGTAATATGAGATTCATACGACATTCGGTTTTTGATTTATGACAGAAAAACCAAATTTAGATCAAATATTTTGCATTCCTCTTATACAATCCTGGAAAAAAGTCTTGGAACACTTGCGTGTGATTAACGGACAAGTGTCACCCCCACTCCCCCGTACAATGTTGACCAAGGCCAGTGGCTCCTGCAGCTTGCCAGAGTGTCCCAACATTGATCGATGGGGGGTGGGGAAGTAAAAAGCTCATTTGAACAATTTCCGTTTATAACAGAAGACACTAAGTATCAATACATGCACACAATACCCAGCACGTGTGCTCAGCTCAGCGTTCGCGTTCCAAGGACTTTTTTCCAAGATTATATACGCAGATTGCAAAAACAAATCATCTAAATTTGGTTTTTCTATCACATCTCAAAAACTAAATGTTACATGTATCTCAAATTGCACAGTATTTGGCAGGGGACCATAGGCTTGGCATCCCCAGTATTTTTTTTAAATAAAGACATTCATTTAATACGGGAACGTTCAGTGAAACCAATTCCCTATACTAACTAATGCATTTCGAAGATGTATAATAATTGGCCATTATTGCAATGCATAATGTGGCGTTTTCAGATACTCCTACGAGAGTTATTCATGTATTGTTAGATATGCAAAAGAGTATCTAAAAGTAACGGAATCTATATATAGGGTTGAAAGTAACACAAATAATTGTAAAACAACTTAGGCCTACTTGTAAATAACTATCTTCAGTAGATAGCAGTAACTTCTGTTTGACAAATTCGACAGCTATCTTTCGTATTGCATTAACGAGTTGTAATATAATAATAGATGCTCATTATTCATATGCCCATCTGTTATTATGTATTTTTTTTATTTGCGGTTGTTGTTTTGCATCACTTGTGTTGCAAAGGGACGATGAATCCCCCGGCCCAATAATCACCAAGAAAAAATGCAAGAAAAACACCTTTTTTCAAAACCCTTTTTTTCTGCTCGAATGTTCATAGGCCTATACGTACACTTTTTGGGCTGTTTTTATTCAAAAGAATTTTTGAAAAACTACATTTGGATTTAGTTCTACATTTCCACATATTAATAGTAACCAATATTTTTTGGCTCAAATTGTCAAAGGGTGTTTTTGCCTACAGTTTTTGGAATTTATTTTGAACATTTTGAAATTGCTGGTATTTTTTCCCGACACGTTATTCACAAACCCTTATTTTATGGCTTTTTCAAATATTACTCTTTTTTCTTACACATTTTTTTTCAAAACTGTCGGCATTTATTTTTTGGAAATATTTGAAAATAATTGGAAAAACAATAGTTGGACATGGTTGGATGATGAGTAAATGTTTCTTCTTACTCCACAAATTATAAATGATAGTCAGTAAAAGAAATTGCCCATCCAGGATTTGAACCTGGGACCTCTGGATGGTTATAGACCAGCGCTCTAGTCAACTGAGCTAATGAGTCAGATGAGTAAGCACGACGATAATATTATCTATAGGCCTTCAGTTCAATCTCATCCTCAAAAACAACCCAAACAACTAAATAAGTGAATACATAAACCATTTAAGTAATATATAATATACGTGAATACATAAATAAACCATTTAAGTAGTATATTTTATTGTATTTATTGATTAAAATAGCGCTGCGATAAATGAATTTAGCTTTATTCACAAAGAAATCATCAGACGAGTTGGGACCGTAATGGTAAAGTGTATGGTAAAGTGCATGGTAAAGTGTTGACTTGAAACGCGTGTTCATTGAACACTTTACCGTCGTTTCTATAGTATAATATTATTATACATATTTTGTTTTCATTTTAAATGGTAAACTGTTATCAAAATGCGTAGATGTGACCAATGCGGCTTATATTTCGGAGTTACAACATGCATGATTGGTATAGCTAACACATATGTATATCTTGATAACTCAAAGGCAGTATGAAAAAACCGTTTAATTGCCTATTTTAAGCAAAATGGTAAACTGATGGTAAACTGTTGTAAAGTGTGTGACACTTTGCAATAATGCATTACTATAACATGTATAATAAAACAAATCCACGCTTGTGTAAGCACTGACCGCTTGTCCGAGTGGATAGGAGCGTTCGTTGGCACCCTTTATCTGTTCATAGCCTGCTTGGCGTTGGTTCGAGTCGCTTTCATGGCGTGGCTTTTTTCCTTTTTTTCTGTTATGAGCTATCTTCAATAGATAGGAATAGTATTGCAAATAAACGTTTACTGCTCGGCAAATGTTAACACTTTCAACGCGGCTATTGGTTTAACCACGGTACAAAACAGATTTGTCTAACTTTTATGTCTATCTCAAGGATAACTGAACTAATAATAGGCACGTTTGTACTTATTTGAATGCATTTCATAAGGTGATTCCAAATATTGGTAAAATGACATTCAATAATTTTGACGTTTTTGAAACATTTTGTGCAATTTTGGATTGTCGTCTGCAGACACCTGTCGCGTGGAAAGTGTAAATGTATAGTTTCATATTTCAAATAACAAACAAATAGGCAATGTGATAACATTATTAAAAGTATAAACATGTTAATTTCTCAGCAAGAACTTTATACTTTTGATTTATTGATTTATAAACATCAGCTTATTACGCGCGGGATCAAGAAACGGGTCAAATTGTAGTTAAATATGACATACATAATTGTTTTCAGTGACCACTCCCTAAATAAAATTAATTCCCTGTCATCATTTTTATTATATTTGTGATGCCCCTATTGTTTACTCAAATCGTGTGTAATATGAGATTCATACGACATTCGGTTTTTGATTTATGACAGAAAAACCAAATTTAGATCAAATATTTTGCATTCCTCTTATACAATCCTGGAAAAAAGTCTTGGAACACTTGCGTGTGATTAACGGACAAGTGTCACCCCCACTCCCCCGTACAATGTTGACCAAGGCCAGTGGCTCCTGCAGCTTGCCAGAGTGTCCCAACATTGATCGATGGGGGGTGGGGAAGTAAAAAGCTCATTTGAACAATTTCCGTTTATAACAGAAGACACTAAGTATCAATACATGCACACAATACCCAGCACGTGTGCTCAGCTCAGCGTTCGCGTTCCAAGGACTTTTTTCCAAGATTATATACGCAGATTGCAAAAACAAATCATCTAAATTTGGTTTTTCTATCACATCTCAAAAACTAAATGTTACATGTATCTCAAATTGCACAGTATTTGGCAGGGGACCATAGGCTTGGCATCCCCAGTATTTTTTTTAAATAAAGACATTCATTTAATACGGGAACGTTCAGTGAAACCAATTCCCTATACTAACTAATGCATTTCGAAGATGTATAATAATTGGCCATTATTGCAATGCATAATGTGGCGTTTTCAGATACTCCTACGAGAGTTATTCATGTATTGTTAGATATGCAAAAGAGTATCTAAAAGTAACGGAATCTATATATAGGGTTGAAAGTAACACAAATAATTGTAAAACAACTTAGGCCTACTTGTAAATAACTATCTTCAGTAGATAGCAGTAACTTCTGTTTGACAAATTCGACAGCTATCTTTCGTATTGCATTAACGGGTTGTAATATAATAATAGATGCTCATTATTCATATGCCCATCTGTTATTATGTATTTTTTTTATTTGCGGTTGTTGTTTTGCATCACTTGTGTTGCAAAGGGACGATGAATCCCCCGGCCCAATAATCACCAAGAAAAAATGCAAGAAAAACACCTTTTTTCAAAACCCTTTTTTTCTGCTCGAATGTTCATAGGCCTATACGTACACTTTTTGGGCTGTTTTTATTCAAAAGAATTTTTGAAAAACTACATTTGGATTTAGTTCTACATTTCCACATATTAATATTAACCAATATTTTTTGGCTCAAATTGTCAAAGGGTGTTTTTGCCTACAGTTTTTGGAATTTATTTTGAACATTTTGAAATTGCTGGTATTTTTTCCCGACACGTTATTCACAAACCCTTATTTTATGGCTTTTTCAAATATTACTCTTTTTTCTTACACATTTTTTTTCAAAACTGTCGGCATTTATTTTTTGGAAATATTTGAAAATAATTGGAAAAACAATAGTTGGACATGGTTGGATGATGAGTAAATGTTTCTTCTTACTCCACAAATTATAAATGATAGTCAGTAAAAGAAATTGCCCATCCAGGATTTGAACCTGGGACCTCTGGATGGTTATAGACCAGCGTTCTAGTCAACTGAGCTAATGAGTCAGATGAGTAAGCACGACGATAATATTATCTATAGGCCTTCAGTTCAATCTCATCCTCAAAAACAACCCAAACAACTAAATAAGTGAATACATTAACCATTTAAGTAATATATAATATACGTGAATACATAAATAAACCATTTAAGTAGTATATTTTATTGTATTTATTGATTAAAATAGCGCTGCGATAAATGAATTTAGCTTTATTCACAAAGAAATCATCAGACGAGTTGGGACCGTAATGGTAAAGTGTATGGTAAAGTGCATGGTAAAGTGTTGACTTGAAACGCGTGTTCATTGAACACTTTACCGTCGTTTCTATAGTATAATATTATTATACATATTTTGTTTTCATTTTAAATGGTAAACTGTTATCAAAATGCGTAGATGTGACCAATGCGGCTTATATTTCGGAGTTACAACATGCATGATTGGTATAGCTAACACATATGTATATCTTGATAACTCAAAGGCAGTATGAAAAAACCGTTTAATTGCCTATTTTAAGCAAAATGTCCCAATGGTAAACTGATGGTAAACTGTTGTAAAGTGTGTGACACTTTGCAATAATGCATTACTATAACATGTATAATAAAACAAATCCACGCTTGTGTAAGCACTGACCGCTTGGCCGAGTGGATAGGAGCGTTCGTTGGCACCCTTTATCTGTTCATAGCCTGCTTGGCGTTGGTTCGAGTCGCTTTCATGGCGTGGCTTTTTTCCTTTTTTTCTGTTATGAGCTATCTTCAATAGATAGGAATAGTATTGCAAATAAACGTTTACTGCTCGGCAAATGTTAACACTTTCAACGCGGCTATTGGTTTAACCACGGTACAAAACAGATTTGTCTAACTTTTATGTCTATCTCAAGGATAACTGAACTAATAATAGGCACGTTTGTACTTATTTGAATGCATTTCATAAGGTGATTCCAAATATTGGTAAAATGACATTCAATAATTTTGACGTTTTTGAAACATTTTGTGCAATTTTGGATTGTCGTCTGCAGACACCTGTCGCGTGGAAAGTGTAAATGTATAGTTTCATATTTCAAATAACAAACAAATAGGCAATGTGATAACATTATTAAAAGTATAAACATGTTAATTTCTCAGCAAGAACTTTATACTTTTGATTTATTGATTTATAAACATCAGATTATTACGCGCGGGATCAAGAAACGGGTCAAATTGTAGTTAAATATGACATACATAATTGTTTTCAGTGACCACTCCCTAAATAAAATTAATTCCCTGTCATCATTTTTATTATATTTGTGATGCCCCTATTGTTTACTCAAATCGTGTGTAATATGAGATTCATACGACATTCGGTTTTTGATTTATGACAGAAAAACCAAATTTAGATCAAATATTTTGCATTCCTCTTATACAATCCTGGAAAAAAGTCTTGGAACACTTGCGTGTGATTAACGGACAAGTGTCACCCCCACTCCCCCGTACAATGTTGACCAAGGCCAGTGGCTCCTGCAGCTTGCCAGAGTGTCCCAACATTGATCGATGGGGGGTGGGGAAGTAAAAAGCTCATTTGAACAATTTCCGTTTATAACAGAAGACACTAAGTATCAATACATGCACACAATACCCAGCACGTGTGCTCAGCTCAGCGTTCGCGTTCCAAGGACTTTTTTCCAAGATTATATACGCAGATTGCAAAAACAAATCATCTAAATTTGGTTTTTCTATCACATCTCAAAAACTAAATGTTACATGTATCTCAAATTGCACAGTATTTGGCAGGGGACCATAGGCTTGGCATCCCCAGTATTTTTTTAAAATAAAGACATTCATTTAATACGGGAACGTTCAGTGAAACCAATTCCCTATACTAACTAATGCATTTCGAAGATGTATAATAATTGGCCATTATTGCAATGCATAATGTGGCGTTTTCAGACACTCCTACGAGAGTTATTCATGTATTGTTAGATATGCAAAAGAGTATCTAAAAGTAACGGAATCTATATATAGGGTTGAAAGTAACACAAATAATTGTAAAACAACTTAGGCCTACTTGTAAATAACTATCTTCAGTAGATAGCAGTAACTTCTGTTTGACAAATTCGACAGCTATCTTTCGTATTGCATTAACGGGTTGTAATATAATAATAGATGCTCATTATTCATATGCCCATCTGTTATTATGTATTTTTTTTATTTGCGGTTGTTGTTTTGCATCACTTGTGTTGCAAAGGGACGATGAATCCCCCGGCCCAATAATCACCAAGAAAAAATGCAAGAAAAACACCTTTTTTCAAAACCCTTTTTTTCTGCTCGAATGTTCATAGGCCTATACGTACACTTTTTGGGCTGTTTTTATTCAAAAGAATTTTTGAAAAACTACATTTGGATTTAGTTCTACATTTCCACATATTAATATTAACCAATATTTTTTGGCTCAAATTGTCAAAGGGTGTTTTTGCCTACAGTTTTTGGAATTTATTTTGAACATTTTGAAATTGCTGGTATTTTTTCCCGACACGTTATTCACAAACCCTTATTTTATGGCTTTTTCAAATATTACTCTTTTTTCTTACACATTTTTTTTCAAAACTGTCGGCATTTATTTTTTGGAAATATTTGAAAATAATTGGAAAAACAATAGTTGGACATGGTTGGATGATGAGTAAATGTTTCTTCTTACTCCACAAATTATAAATGATAGTCAGTAAAAGAAATTGCCCATCCAGGATTTGAACCTGGGACCTCTGGATGGTTATAGACCAGCGCTCTAGTCAACTGAGCTAATGAGTCAGATGAGTAAGCACGACGATAATATTATCTATAGGCCTTCAGTTCAATCTCATCCTCAAAAACAACCCAAACAACTAAATAAGTGAATACATAAACCATTTAAGTAATATATAATATACGTGAATACATAAATAAACCATTTAAGTAGTATATTTTATTGTATTTATTGATTAAAATAGCGCTGCGATAAATGAATTTAGCTTTATTCACAAAGAAATCATCAGACGAGTTGGGACCGTAATGGTAAAGTGTATGGTAAAGTGCATGGTAAAGTGTTGACTTGAAACGCGTGTTCATTGAACACTTTACCGTCGTTTCTATAGTATAATATTATTATACATATTTTGTTTTCATTTTAAATGGTAAACTGTTATCAAAATGCGTAGATGTGACCAATGCGGCTTATATTTCGGAGTTACAACATGCATGATTGGTATAGCTAACACATATGTATATCTTGATAACTCAAAGGCAGTATGAAAAAACCGTTTAATTGCCTATTTTAAGCAAAATGTCCCAATGGTAAACTGATGGTAAACTGTTGTAAAGTGTGTGACACTTTGCAATAATGCATTACTATAACATGTATAATAAAACAAATCCACGCTTGTGTAAGCACTGACCGCTTGGCCGAGTGGATAGGAGCGTTCGTTGGCACCCTTTATCTGTTCATAGCCTGCTTGGCGTTGGTTCGAGTCGCTTTCATGGCGTGGCTTTTTTCCTTTTTTTCTGTTATGAGCTATCTTCAATAGATAGGAATAGTATTGCAAATAAACGTTAACTGCTCGGCAAATGTTAACACTTTCAACGCGGCTATTGGTTTAACCACGGTACAAAACAGATTTGTCTAACTTTTATGTCTATCTCAAGGATAACTGAACTAATAATAGGCACGTTTGTACTTATTTGAATGCATTTCATAAGGTGATTCCAAATATTGGTAAAATGACATTCAATAATGTTGACGTTTTTGAAACATTTTGTGCAATTTTGGATTGTCGTCTGCAGACACCTGTCGCGTGGAAAGTGTAAATGTATAGTTTCATATTTCAAATAACAAACAAATAGGCAATGTGATAACATTATTAAAAGTATAAACATGTTAATTTCTCAGCAAGAACTTTATACTTTTGATTTATTGATTTATAAACATCAGATTATTACGCGCGGGATCAAGAAACGGGTCAAATTGTAGTTAAATATGACATACATAATTGTTTTCAGTGACCACTCCCTAAATAAAATTAATTCCCTGTCATCATTTTTATTATATTTGTGATGCCCCTATTGTTTACTCAAATCGTGTGTAATATGAGATTCATACGACATTCGGTTTTTGATTTATGACAGAAAAACCAAATTTAGATCAAATATTTTGCATTCCTCTTATACAATCCTGGAAAAAAGTCTTGGAACACTTGCGTGTGATTAACGGACAAGTGTCACCCCCACTCCCCCGTACAATGTTGACCAAGGCCAGTGGCTCCTGCAGCTTGCCAGAGTGTCCCAACATTGATCGATGGGGGGTGGGGAAGTAAAAAGCTCATTTGAACAATTTCCGTTTATAACAGAAGACACTAAGTATCAATACATGCACACAATACCCAGCACGTGTGCTCAGCTCAGCGTTCGCGTTCCAAGGACTTTTTTCCAAGATTATATACGCAGATTGCAAAAACAAATCATCTAAATTTGGTTTTTCTATCACATCTCAAAAACTAAATGTTACATGTATTTCAAATTGCACAGTATTTGGCAGGGGACCATAGGCTTGGCATCCCCAGTATTTTTTTAAAATAAAGACATTCATTTAATACGGGAACGTTCAGTGAAACCAATTCCCTATACTAACTAATGCATTTCGAAGATGTATAATAATTGGCCATTATTGCAATGCATAATGTGGCGTTTTCAGATACTCCTACGAGAGTTATTCATGTATTGTTAGATATGCAAAAGAGTATCTAAAAGTAACGGAATCTATATATAGGGTTGAAAGTAACACAAATAATTGTAAAACAACTTAGGCCTACTTGTAAATAACTATCTTCAGTAGATAGCAGTAACTTCTGTTTGACAAATTCGACAGCTATCTTTCGTATTGCATTAACGGGTTGTAATATAATAATAGATGCTCATTATTCATATGCCCATCTGTTATTATGTATTTTTTTTATTTGCGGTTGTTGTTTTGCATCACTTGTGTTGCAAAGGGACGATGAATCCCCCGGCCCAATAATCACCAAGAAAAAATGCAAGAAAAACACCTTTTTTCAAAACCCTTTTTTTCTGCTCGAATGTTCATAGGCCTATACGTACACTTTTTGGGCTGTTTTTATTCAAAAGAATTTTTGAAAAACTACATTTGGATTTAGTTCTACATTTCCACATATTAATATTAACCAATATTTTTTGGCTCAAATTGTCAAAGGGTGTTTTTGCCTACAGTTTTTGGAATTTATTTTGAACATTTTGAAATTGCTGGTATTTTTTCCCGACACGTTATTCACAAACCCTTATTTTATGGCTTTTTCAAATATTACTCTTTTGTCTTACACATTTTTTTTCAAAACTGTCGGCATTTATTTTTTGGAAATATTTGAAAATAATTGGAAAAACAATAGTTGGACATGGTTGGATGATGAGTAAATGTTTCTTCTTACTCCACAAATTATAAATGATAGTCAGTAAAAGAAATTGCCCATCCAGGATTTGAACCTGGGACCTCTGGATGGTTATAGACCAGCGCTCTAGTCAACTGAGCTAATGAGTCAGATGAGTAAGCACGACGATAATATTATCTATAGGCCTTCAGTTCAATCTCATCCTCAAAAACAACCCAAACAACTAAATAAGTGAATACATAAACCATTTAAGTAATATATAATATACGTGAATACATAAATAAACCATTTAAGTAGTATATTTTATTGTATTTATTGATTAAAATAGCGCTGCGATAAATGAATTTAGCTTTATTCACAAAGAAATCATCAGACGAGTTGGGACCGTAATGGTAAAGTGTATGGTAAAGTGCATGGTAAAGTGTTGACTTGAAACGCGTGTTCATTGAACACTTTACCGTCGTTTCTATAGTATAATATTATTATACATATTTTGTTTTCATTTTAAATGGTAAACTGTTATCAAAATGCGTAGATGTGACCAATGCGGCTTATATTTCGGAGTTACAACATGCATGATTGGTATAGCTAACACATATGTATATCTTGATAACTCAAAGGCAGTATGAAAAAACCGTTTAATTGCCTATTTTAAGCAAAATGTCCCAATGGTAAACTGATGGTAAACTGTTGTAAAGTGTGTGACACTTTGCAATAATGCATTACTATAACATGTATAATAAAACAAATCCACGCTTGTGTAAGCACTGACCGCTTGGCCGAGTGGATAGGAGCGTTCGTTGGCACCCTTTATCTGTTCATAGCCTGCTTGGCGTTGGTTCGAGTCGCTTTCATGGCGTGGCTTTTTTCCTTTTTTTCTGTTATGAGCTATCTTCAATAGATAGGAATAGTATTGCAAATAAACGTTTACTGCTCGGCAAATGTTAACACTTTCAACGCGGCTATTGGTTTAACCACGGTACAAAAACAGATTTGTCTAACTTTTATGTCTATCTCAAGGATAACTGAACTAATAATAGGCACGTTTGTACTTATTTGAATGCATTTCATAAGGTGATTCCAAATATTGTAAAATGACATTCAATAATTTTGACGTTTTTGAAACATTTTGTGCAATTTTGGATTGTCGTCTGCAGACACCTGTCGCGTGGAAAGTGTAAATGTATAGTTTCATATTTCAAATAACAAACAAATAGGCAATGTGATAACATTATTAAAAGTATAAACATGTTAATTTCTCAGCAAGAACTTTATACTTTTGATTTATTGATTTATAAACATCAGATTATTACGCGCGGGATCAAGAAACGGGTCAAATTGTAGTTAAATATGACATACATAATTGTTTTCAGTGACCACTCCCTAAATAAAATTAATTCCCTGTCATCATTTTTATTATATTTGTGATGCCCCTATTGTTTACTCAAATCGTGTGTAATATGAGATTCATACGACATTCGGTTTTTGATTTATGACAGAAAAACCAAATTTAGATTAAATATTTTGCATTTTGCATTCCTCTTATACAATCCTGGAAAAAAGTCTTGGAACACTTGCGTGTGATTAACGGACAAGTGTCACCCCCACTCCCCCGTACAATGTTGACCAAGGCCAGTGGCTCCTGCAGCTTGCCAGAGTGTCCCAACATTGATCGATGGGGGGTGGGGAAGTAAAAAGCTCATTTGAACAATTTCCGTTTATAACAGAAGACACTAAGTATCAATACATGCACACAATACCCAGCACGTGTGCTCAGCTCAGCGTTCGCGTTCCAAGGACTTTTTTCCAAGATTATATACGCAGATTGCAAAAACAAATCATCTAAATTTGGTTTTTCTATCACATCTCAAAAACTAAATGTTACATGTATCTCAAATTGCACAGTATTTGGCAGGGGACCATAGGCTTGGCATCCCCAGTATTTTTTTAAAATAAAGACATTCATTTAATACGGGAACGTTCAGTGAAACCAATTCCCTATACTAACTAATGCATTTCGAAGATGTATAATAATTGGCCATTATTGCAATGCATAATGTGGCGTTTTCAGATACTCCTACGAGAGTTATTCATGTATTGTTAGATATGCAAAAGAGTATCTAAAAGTAACGGAATCTATATATAGGGTTGAAAGTAACACAAATAATTGTAAAACAACTTAGGCCTACTTGTAAATAACTATCTTCAGTAGATAGCAGTAACTTCTGTTTGACAAATTCGACAGCTATCTTTCGTATTGCATTAACGGGTTGTAATATAATAATAGATGCTCATTATTCATATGCCCATCTGTTATTATGTATTTTTTTTATTTGCGGTTGTTGTTTTGCATCACTTGTGTTGCAAAGGGACGATGAATCCCCCGGCCCAATAATCACCAAGAAAAAATGCAAGAAAAACACCTTTTTTCAAAACCCTTTTTTTCTGCTCGAATGTTCATAGGCCTATACGTACACTTTTTGGGCTGTTTTTATTCAAAAGAATTTTTGAAAAACTACATTTGGATTTAGTTCTACATTTCCACATATTAATATTAACCAATATTTTTTGGCTCAAATTGTCAAAGGGTGTTTTTGCCTACAGTTTTTGGAATTTATTTTGAACATTTTGAAATTGCTGGTATTTTTTCCCGACACGTTATTCACAAACCCTTATTTTATGGCTTTTTCAAATATTACTCTTTTTTCTTACACATTTTTTTTCAAAACTGTCGGCATTTATTTTTTGGAAATATTTGAAAATAATTGGAAAAACAATAGTTGGACATGGTTGGATGATGAGTAAATGTTTCTTCTTACTCCACAAATTATAAATGATAGTCAGTAAAAGAAATTGCCCATCCAGGATTTGAACCTGGGACCTCTGGATGGTTATAGACCAGCGCTCTAGTCAACTGAGCTAATGAGTCAGATGAGTAAGCACGACGATAATATTATCTATAGGCCTTCAGTTCAATCTCATCCTCAAAAACAACCCAAACAACTAAATAAGTGAATACATAAACCATTTAAGTAATATATAATATACGTGAATACATAAATAAACCATTTAAGTAGTATATTTTATTGTATTTATTGATTAAAATAGCGCTGCGATAAATGAATTTAGCTTTATTCACAAAGAAATCATCAGACGAGTTGGGACCGTAATGGTAAAGTGTATGGTAAAGTGCATGGTAAAGTGTTGACTTGAAACGCGTGTTCATTGAACACTTTACCGTCGTTTCTATAGTATAATATTATTATACATATTTTGTTTTCATTTTAAATGGTAAACTGTTATCAAAATGCGTAGATGTGACCAATGCGGCTTATATTTCGGAGTTACAACATGCATGATTGGTATAGCTAACACATATGTATATCTTGATAACTCAAAGGCAGTATGAAAAAACCGTTTAATTGCCTATTTTAAGCAAAATGTCCCAATGGTAAACTGATGGTAAACTGTTGTAAAGTGTGTGACACTTTGCAATAATGCATTACTATAACATGTATAATAAAACAAATCCACGCTTGTGTAAGCACTGACCGCTTGGCCGAGTGGATAGGAGCGTTCGTTGGCACCCTTTATCTGTTCATAGCCTGCTTGGCGTTGGTTCGAGTCGCTTTCATGGCGTGGCTTTTTTCCTTTTTTTCTGTTATGAGCTATCTTCAATAGATAGGAATAGTATTGCAAATAAACGTTTACTGCTCGGCAAATGTTAACACTTTCAACGCGGCTATTGGTTTAACCACGGTACAAAACAGATTTGTCTAACTTTTATGTCTATCTCAAGGATAACTGAACTAATAATAGGCACGTTTGTACTTATTTGAATGCATTTCATAAGGTGATTCCAAATATTGGTAAAATGACATTCAATAATTTTGACGTTTTTGAAACATTTTGTGCAATTTTGGATTGTCGTCTGCAGACACCTGTCGCGTGGAAAGTGTAAATGTATAGTTTCATATTTCAAATAACAAACAAATAGGCAATGTGATAACATTATTAAAAGTATAAACATGTTAATTTCTCAGCAAGAACTTTATACTTTTGATTTATTGATTTATAAACATCAGATTATTACGCGCGGGATCAAGAAACGGGTCAAATTGTAGTTAAATATGACATACATAATTGTTTTCAGTGACCACTCCCTAAATAAAATTAATTCCCTGTCATCATTTTTATTATATTTGTGATGCCCCTATTGTTTACTCAAATCGTGTGTAATATGAGATTCATACGACATTCGGTTTTTGATTTATGACAGAAAAACCAAATTTAGATCAAATATTTTGCATTCCTCTTATACAATCCTGGAAAAAAGTCTTGGAACACTTGCGTGTGATTAACGGACAAGTGTCACCCCCACTCCCCCGTACAATGTTGACCAAGGCCAGTGGCTCCTGCAGCTTGCCAGAGTGTCCCAACATTGATCGATGGGGGGTGGGGAAGTAAAAAGCTCATTTGAACAATTTCCGTTTATAACAGAAGACACTAAGTATCAATACATGCACACAATACCCAGCACGTGTGCTCAGCTCAGCGTTCGCGTTCCAAGGACTTTTTTCCAAGATTATATACGCAGATTGCAAAAACAAATCATCTAAATTTGGTTTTTCTATCACATCTCAAAAACTAAATGTTACATGTATCTCAAATTGCACAGTATTTGGCAGGGGACCATAGGCTTGGCATCCCCAGTATTTTTTTAAAATAAAGACATTCATTTAATACGGGAACGTTCAGTGAAACCAATTCCCTATACTAACTAATGCATTTCGAAGATGTATAATAATTGGCCATTATTGCAATGCATAATGTGGCGTTTTCAGATACTCCTACGAGAGTTATTCATGTATTGTTAGATATGCAAAAGAGTATCTAAAAGTAACGGAATCTATATATAGGGTTGAAAGTAACACAAATAATTGTAAAACAACTTAGGCCTACTTGTAAATAACTATCTTCAGTAGATAGCAGTAACTTCTGTTTGACAAATTCGACAGCTATCTTTCGTATTGCATTAACGGGTTGTAATATAATAATAGATGCTCATTATTCATATGCCCATCTGTTATTATGTATTTTTTTTATTTGCGGTTGTTGTTTTGCATCACTTGTGTTGCAAAGGGACGATGAATCCCCCGGCCCAATAATCACCAAGAAAAAATGCAAGAAAAACACCTTTTTTCAAAACCCTTTTTTTCTGCTCGAATGTTCATAGGCCTATACGTACACTTTTTGGGCTGTTTTTATTCAAAAGAATTTTTGAAAAACTACATTTGGATTTAGTTCTACATTTCCACATATTAATATTAACCAATATTTTTTGGCTCAAATTGTCAAAGGGTGTTTTTGCCTACAGTTTTTGGAATTTATTTTGAACATTTTGAAATTGCTGGTATTTTTTCCCGACACGTTATTCACAAACCCTTATTTTATGGCTTTTTCAAATATTACTCTTTTTTCTTACACATTTTTTTTCAAAACTGTCGGCATTTATTTTTTGGAAATATTTGAAAATAATTGGAAAAACAATAGTTGGACATGGTTGGATGATGAGTAAATGTTTCTTCTTACTCCACAAATTATAAATGATAGTCAGTAAAAGAAATTGCCCATCCAGGATTTGAACCTGGGACCTCTGGATGGTTATAGACCAGCGCTCTAGTCAACTGAGCTAATGAGTCAGATGAGTAAGCACGACGATAATATTATCTATAGGCCTTCAGTTCAATCTCATCCTCAAAAACAACCCAAACAACTAAATAAGTGAATACATAAACCATTTAAGTAATATATAATATACGTGAATACATAAATAAACCATTTAAGTAGTATATTTTATTGTATTTATTGATTAAAATAGCGCTGCGATAAATGAATTTAGCTTTATTCACAAAGAAATCATCAGACGAGTTGGGACCGTAATGGTAAAGTGTATGGTAAAGTGCATGGTAAAGTGTTGACTTGAAACGCGTGTTCATTGAACACTTTACCGTCGTTTCTATAGTATAATATTATTATACATATTTTGTTTTCATTTTAAATGGTAAACTGTTATCAAAATGCGTAGATGTGACCAATGCGGCTTATATTTCGGAGTTACAACATGCATGATTGGTATAGCTAACACATATGTATATCTTGATAACTCAAAGGCAGTATGAAAAAACCGTTTAATTGCCTATTTTAAGCAAAATGTCCCAATGGTAAACTGATGGTAAACTGTTGTAAAGTGTGTGACACTTTGCAATAATGCATTACTATAACATGTATAATAAAACAAATCCACGCTTGTGTAAGCACTGACCGCTTGGCCGAGTGGATAGGAGCGTTCGTTGGCACCCTTTATCTGTTCATAGCCTGCTTGGCGTTGGTTCGAGTCGCTTTCATGGCGTGGCTTTTTTCCTTTTTTTCTGTTATGAGCTATCTTCAATAGATAGGAATAGTATTGCAAATAAACGTTTACTGCTCGGCAAATGTTAACACTTTCAACGCGGCTATTGGTTTAACCACGGTACAAAACAGATTTGTCTAACTTTTATGTCTATCTCAAGGATAACTGAACTAATAATAGGCACGTTTGTACTTATTTGAATGCATTTCATAAGGTGATTCCAAATATTGGTAAAATGACATTCAATAATTTTGACGTTTTTGAAACATTTTGTGCAATTTTGGATTGTCGTCTGCAGACACCTGTCGCGTGGAAAGTGTAAATGTATAGTTTCATATTTCAAATAACAAACAAATAGGCAATGTGATAACATTATTAAAAGTATAAACATGTTAATTTCTCAGCAAGAACTTTATACTTTTGATTTATTGATTTATAAACATCAGATTATTACGCGCGGGATCAAGAAACGGGTCAAATTGTAGTTAAATATGACATACATAATTGTTTTCAGTGACCACTCCCTAAATAAAATTAATTCCCTGTCATCATTTTTATTATATTTGTGATGCCCCTATTGTTTACTCAAATCGTGTGTAATATGAGATTCATACGACATTCGGTTTTTGATTTATGACAGAAAAACCAAATTTAGATCAAATATTTTGCATTCCTCTTATACAATCCTGGAAAAAAGTCTTGGAACACTTGCGTGTGATTAACGGACAAGTGTCACCCCCACTCCCCCGTACAATGTTGACCAAGGCCAGTGGCTCCTGCAGCTTGCCAGAGTGTCCCAACATTGATCGATGGGGGGTGGGGAAGTAAAAAGCTCATTTGAACAATTTCCGTTTATAACAGAAGACACTAAGTATCAATACATGCACACAATACCCAGCACGTGTGCTCAGCTCAGCGTTCGCGTTCCAAGGACTTTTTTTCCAAGATTATATACGCAGATTGCAAAAACAAATCATCTAAATTTGGTTTTTCTATCACATCTCAAAAACTAAATGTTACATGTATCTCAAATTGCACAGTATTTGGCAGGGGACCATAGGCTTGGCATCCCCAGTATTTTTTTTAAATAAAGACATTCATTTAATACGGGAACGTTCAGTGAAACCAATTCCCTATACTAACTAATGCATTTCGAAGATGTATAATAATTGGCCATTATTGCAATGCATAATGTGGCGTTTTCAGATACTCCTACGAGAGTTATTCATGTATTGTTAGATATGCAAAAGAGTATCTAAAAGTAACGGAATCTATATATAGGGTTGAAAGTAACACAAATAATTGTAAAACAACTTAGGCCTACTTGTAAATAACTATCTTCAGTAGATAGCAGTAACTTCTGTTTGACAAATTCGACAGCTATCTTTCGTATTGCATTAACGGGTTGTAATATAATAATAGATGCTCATTATTCATATGCCCATCTGTTATTATGTATTTTTTTTATTTGCGGTTGTTGTTTTGCATCACTTGTGTTGCAAAGGGACGATGAATCCCCCGGCCCAATAATCACCAAGAAAAAATGCAAGAAAAACACCTTTTTTCAAAACCCTTTTTTTCTGCTCGAATGTTCATAGGCCTATACGTACACTTTTTGGGCTGTTTTTATTCAAAAGAATTTTTGAAAAACTACATTTGGATTTAGTTCTACATTTCCACATATTAATATTAACCAATATTTTTTGGCTCAAATTGTCAAAGGGTGTTTTTGCCTACAGTTTTTGGAATTTATTTTGAACATTTTGAAATTGCTGGTATTTTTTCCCGACACGTTATTCACAAACCCTTATTTTATGGCTTTTTCAAATATTACTCTTTTTTCTTACACATTTTTTTTCAAAACTGTCGGCATTTATTTTTTGGAAATATTTGAAAATAATTGGAAAAACAATAGTTGGACATGGTTGGATGATGAGTAAATGTTTCTTCTTACTCCACAAATTATAAATGATAGTCAGTAAAAGAAATTGCCCATCCAGGATTTGAACCTGGGACCTCTGGATGGTTATAGACCAGCGCTCTAGTCAACTGAGCTAATGAGTCAGATGAGTAAGCACGACGATAATATTATCTATAGGCCTTCAGTTCAATCTCATCCTCAAAAACAACCCAAACAACTAAATAAGTGAATACATAAACCATTTAAGTAATATATAATATACGTGAATACATAAATAAACCATTTAAGTAGTATATTTTATTGTATTTATTGATTAAAATAGCGCTGCGATAAATGAATTTAGCTTTATTCACAAAGAAATCATCAGACGAGTTGGGACCGTAATGGTAAAGTGTATGGTAAAGTGCATGGTAAAGTGTTGACTTGAAACGCGTGTTCATTGAACACTTTACCGTCGTTTCTATAGTATAATATTATTATACATATTTTGTTTTCATTTTAAATGGTAAACTGTTATCAAAATGCGTAGATGTGACCAATGCGGCTTATATTTCGGAGTTACAACATGCATGATTGGTATAGCTAACACATATGTATATCTTGATAACTCAAAGGCAGTATGAAAAAACCGTTTAATTGCCTATTTTAAGCAAAATGTCCCAATGGTAAACTGATGGTAAACTGTTGTAAAGTGTGTGACACTTTGCAATAATGCATTACTATAACATGTATAATAAAACAAATCCACGCTTGTGTAAGCACTGACCGCTTGGCCGAGTGGATAGGAGCGTTCGTTGGCACCCTTTATCTGTTCATAGCCTGTTTGGCGTTGGTTCGAGTCGCTTTCATGGCGTGGCTTTTTTCCTTTTTTTCTGTTATGAGCTATCTTCAATAGATAGGAATAGTATTGCAAATAAACGTTTACTGCTCGGCAAATGTTAACACTTTCAACGCGGCTATTGGTTTAACCACGGTACAAAACAGATTTGTCTAACTTTTATGTCTATCTCAAGGATAACTGAACTAATAATAGGCACGTTTGTACTTATTTGAATGCATTTCATAAGGTGATTCCAAATATTGGTAAAATGACATTCAATAATTTTGACGTTTTTGAAACATTTTGTGCAATTTTGGATTGTCGTCTGCAGACACCTGTCGCGTGGAAAGTGTAAATGTATAGTTTCATATTTCAAATAACAAACAAATAGGCAATGTGATAACATTATTAAAAGTATAAACATGTTAATTTCTCAGCAAGAACTTTATACTTTTGATTTATTGATTTATAAACATCAGATTATTACGCGCGGGATCAAGAAACGGGTCAAATTGTAGTTAAATATGACATACATAATTGTTTTCAGTGACCACTCCCTAAATAAAATTAATTCCCTGTCATCATTTTTATTATATTTGTGATGCCCCTATTGTTTACTCAAATCGTGTGTAATATGAGATTCATACGACATTCGGTTTTTGATTTATGACAGAAAAACCAAATTTAGATCAAATATTTTGCATTCCTCTTATACAATCCTGGAAAAAAGTCTTGGAACACTTGCGTGTGATTAACGGACAAGTGTCACCCCCACTCCCCCGTACAATGTTGACCAAGGCCAGTGGCTCCTGCAGCTTGCCAGAGTGTCCCAACATTGATCGATGGGGGGGTGGGGAAGTAAAAATCTCATTTGAACAATTTCCGTTTATAACAGAAGACACTAAGTATCAATACATGCACACAATACCCAGCACGTGTGCTCAGCTCAGCGTTCGCGTTCCAAGGACTTTTTTCCAAGATTGTAGGTCAAATAAAAAAAAATCAACGGTGACCTCTTCGTATGCTGAATTTATGAAATGGCATAATGTGGACCCATTCACTGCATTGTAGCCTATAACGGCTAAATGGACATATCTTGCGCCAAATACAGAACTAATATAATGACTATTTTAATTTTTTTAAAGTCTATTCATTATCGCATTATACCTAAACTCGTTTCACCAGCGGGGGGGGGGGGGGGGGGGGGGGGGCTGTGATGGAGCCCCCCCCCCCCCACCCACTTGGAACCCTTGCCCCCCGCTTGCCCCCCAAATGAAATAAATATTCGCGTGCTATGCGCGCATGTCTTCCCATAATGCAATATTCTATGGTACAAGCTTGTTAAGAGCCGAAATGTAGCTCAATCGTGCAAAATAGTAGGTGTAAAGTCTAAAAAATTCACGCCATTAGGAGCACCCCATTTCAAGCCACTGCCCCTTCTTGCCCCACCCCAATGAAAATGTCTAGTTACGCCACTGTATGTTGAAATAGGGTCGGGGCGATGTAACTTTTTATTCTTAAACAGGGGGGGGGGGTGTAACATTTTTAAAACTTAAGATGGTGATTGGGGATGATTTTGTGTAAGGGAGCAGTTCCATTTGTACGCGATAAAAATTGCGAGAATGTTCCGGGCCCCAATGAGTTTTTTATCAGGCCCCGATGAGATTTTTATCGCGTACAGTTGCGAGAAGTAAAGGATTATTTATCGAGTAGCGTATTACCGCTTGTTTAAATATAACGAAAGATAAGTGGTCGGTATGTAAATAGAGCTTCGGGCTATTTATTCTAGTTGTAAGGTACAAATTCAGCATTTCATGTTTTTAGAGATAATGTTATTGATTATGGATGTTTAATGTAAATTGTATTATCCTCGTGTATTTGCTAAACAATGTCCCGCTCTATTTGCTAAACATACCCCAGGGTATGGTAGAGGCCTCGTATCGGGCCCCGATGTCTATTTTATCGGGGCCTGATGACTATTTTATCGCGAATCAACTTGAAAACATCGGGTCCAAAACATATCAGGCCCCGATACAGTCGCGATAAATTTATCGCGTATAAATGGAACTGCTCCCTAAATAACTTTTTTTCTGCGCTTCGCGCAAATTTTCTTAAAACCTATTAATTTGAAAAACATTTACTATGAGACGACTTCCGGACAGCAAATCTTTTCTGTGCCTCGGACGATCTTTTCGACGATATGGAATATATTGCGTGGTTGGTTTCTCGTTTACACGATATTGATCAGATTTTATACGTATTAACAAATGAAATTGCAGTATTTTAATACTGCAAAACGATAAACATAAACATCTACTAAACGATAAACATAAAGATATGAGGGTATGTGGCGCTCTATGGTGCTTATTTGTAAAAAACATTGGTCTTCATATTTGTGCTGGAAACATCGGTCCCAAATAGCAAAAATACAGTCAAATCCGCCATTTTATGATTTCAAAAAACTTCGAAGTGAGTCAGGAATTCAAACCTTCAGCGGCACACTCCCGTCAAGATAATTTGCGTATTCCTGGATCTAAAGGTTATATTGTTTCGTTTACTTATTTCAGGAGGAAACAAGATGCTGCTGAAAATGTCTTTCTGATTTTACTCCTATAGTTGTAGGCGTACCTGCAGGAGAGGCCTCGAGGAATGGGGTAAGAGGTTCGGCTCGGCTCGGCTCGGGGGGGGGGGGGGGGGGGGGGGGGGGGTTTGAGGTGGATCAGATTAGTCCGGTGCAAAGTCAAATGGTTCAACGTTCAAGGTTAACGATATCACATTGGGTCCATAAGTTAGTTGTCCATTGCTTAATTGGGGATAATTAATGGGAATTGATAATAATTACACAATTTTATTTGGCTGTCTTTTTCGTGTAATAACAACTCTATAACGAATCATTGTACACTCTCAGAACAAAGGTTAAAATCTTTAACCATGTTGAGGTTACCAGGTGAACCACTCAATAGGTTGGTTAAAACCGTAACCAACAGCTGTTGGTTAAACTTTAACCTGTGGTTGGTTACAATTTTTAATCATTTGTTGGTTAATATGTTTTAACCAACAAAAAAATGTTGGTTACACTTTTATTTTATTTTGCTAAACTATAACATGCGGTTGTTTAAAACCTTTAATCATTTGTTGGTTAATTCTGCTAAACTTAACCATTTGTTGGTTAATCCTGCTTGATAAATAACATGGGTTGGTTAAAACCTAACCATTTGTTGGTTAAACCTGCTTCATATTTAACATGGGGTTGGTTAAAACCTAACCATTTGTTGGTTAAACCTGCTTCATATTTAACATGGGGTTGGTTAAAACTTAACCATTTGTTGGTTAAATCTGCTTCATATTTAAAATGGGGTTGGTTAAAACTTAACCATTTGTTGGTTAATTCTTTTGATGCACTGGGCAGTAGCTCTGTTATTGTATGGCTATGAAGAATTGCTGCGACATCATGGCAGACGACGGAGTGTTTCAAGGTACAGGATTGATTTCTTAATACTGTAATTTAATAATTATGTAACTGTCTGAGCTTTTGATGATTTAGTCTACTATTATTGTATTGACCAGAGGCATTATAGGTTCATCACTATTTTTCAACATTTTCAAAATTCATCATATTTTGGTTCACATAGTATCTATAACAATCAATTAACATGTAGCAGTTGATGAAAAGACTGAGGCACCTTCCATATATCCGTGTTATCAAGCAGGATTAACCAACAAATGGTTAAGTTTAGCAGAATTAACCAACAAATGATTACAAGTTTTAACCAACCACATGTTAAAGTTTAGCAAAAAAAAATCAAAGTTTAACCAACATTTTTTAACCAACCATGGTTGGTTAAAACATAATATTAAACATCAAATGATTGAAAATTGTAACCAACCACAGTTTAACAAAGAGAAAATTCTAGAAAACATGACTTATATTCGTTTGCCCTTTAATACACGCTACAGTGAAAATACGATGTAGGAAGTCTAGGCTTCGTAGCTTAACCATACATGCATGTTGTAGTAAGTGAAGGTAAAAAAGTGTCCTAAATCTGCCTTTCTCGATAGACAAATACCATAATATTGTACAGTTTAGCTCAGACAGTTAGGCCTACATATTTATTAAATTGCAGTATTTAGAAATCAATCTTGTACCTTGAAACCTTCTATATGCGTCTCCAGACCCCACAACCAGAGTATTGCAATCACTTGGTCGTCTGCCATTTTGTCAAAAAGAGAGGGAACGGGCCAGCCTCGTTTTGATGTCGCAGCAACACCACATTTTTAACCAACGTTGTGCAATAGAGATTTTTCACCAACACATGTTGATTAAAATGTAACCAACAATTTGATAATATGCACAAACTCTTTTCCCACCATTGACATTCTTTGGTGGGAATCTTGTTTTGACCGATTGTTGGTTAAAATTATGAGGACTTAACCAACGTTGAATAAACCAAAAATTATTTATTTTTTTACTCGTTAACCAACGCAGTATTAAAAGTAATTTTTAACCAACGCTTCATTTTTAACCAATGTAGTATACTTTTTAATCAACATTATTTTAACCCATGGTTTTTTAATACCTGTTCTGAGAGTGTATGAGGAAATTATCATTATTATTATTATTATTATTAATTTTAATACATCTGTTAGCTACAATTTTGATACTTCATACCAAGTATATACTACAAATTGGTAAGGATTTATAACGATTTATGAAACATGCAGTTTCAAATGTCACAATATTTTATGATTACGCACAATGCACAAGAAGTGAACCTTGTCATTTGTGACATTTGAGAATTCATGATGGACAGTCAATGTATATCATTCAAATGCATGGTCTCTCTTATAGTAGAGTCATTATCTTGGATTCCGTGACCATTTTCTTCCTACCTTAGTTTCTTAGTGAATTTGTCAACTAGAACCATTTCAAAAGAAAATGAGCTCCCATGCATTTCTCAAAAGTGGCGGGAACATTCTTTTATAGCGCAAATTCCAAAATGGCCGCCATACAGGAGCCCAAAAATCAAAATGGCTTCAACCACCTAAAGTGTCTGTTGTACCTTATAAAGGGGTCAAAAGGTCAGATTCTATATAGGTCAGTATACCTTGACCTTTTGACCTACACAAAATATTCCCGGTGGTAAAAAAAACCCCTATTTCTGGAATCCTTGTGATCATACGAACAATATGAGATATTGTTTTTCAAAATCGGAGCAAGTTAACATTTTGACCCCATATGTAAAGGTCAACGACCTTTTTACGTTTTACTCGATAACTCGTTAACCAAACATCGGAAGTAGTGCAAACTATACTTTTTCGGAATCCTTGTGCTCAGCCGAACAATTTGGTGTGCTTTTTAGCTTAATTAAAGCCATTTGAATTTTTGGGCCCCTGTATGGCGGCCATTTTGGAATTGCGCTATAAAACAACGTTCCCGTAACTTTTGAGAAATGCATGGGAGCTCATTTTCTTTTAAAATGGTTCTAGTTGACAAATTCACGAAGAAACTAAGGTAGGAAGAAAATGGTCACGGAATCCAAGATAATGACTCTACTATTATTGCTTATGAGTGTATACTTTCTTTTGTGTGTATTACAACAACTGTGTTACCATGGTTACAATTACAATGGGAAGTAGTAAAGTACGGAAAACAACGCCTAGGATGATTCTTCATTTTCTCATCTGGAATACGGTATTCTCACCACAGAGTCAAACTTTATATCAATGATCAAAATCCTGGGTTCGATTCCCGGGCGAGATCGTTTTCCCATTATTGTCTCTTTTCTACCCCCGACGGCGAACCTGGTTAAAATATTTATAATTTGTTTAATACCCGTCGTATATGCCTATTATTTCTATAGATCAAAATCTGATTCAAATAAATGCATTTAGTTCATTATTATTTTATTTTCTCCTTTTTTCATTTGTTCTTCTATTCAGGGCGACTGTGATGACTCTGAAATGAGGTTTGCTATGTTTTTTGTTACCCGTTTAGGCTTCGTATAAGTGGCTGGGATTTAATTGGGGTGTGGTGGGGTTGGGGCGTGGGGGCCGGGGAATACTTTCTGTATATCCTGTAGAATACGCAATGATATAGTCATGAGAAGAAGTCGGAGTTAATCCTGTCGAAATTTGAACAATTTAAAACTTAAAAACGTGATAAAAATCGTCACAGGTTCCATTTTGTTAATGTTAAATTGTCAATTTTTAGTGTCGGTGAATGTGGCTTGACTTCGTGGCAAAAGGCTGGTACGGGAGTAGCAGGCGCAGTAGCAACGTTCGGCGTGGTAACTGTCGGCCTTCCACTGCTTGGTTTTACATCTGCTGGTATAGCTGCTGGATCCGTTGCATCAAGTCTGATGTCGGCGTCTGCGGTATCCTCCAGTGGTGGAGTGGTAGCAGGAGGTTTGGTTGCAACGGCACAGAGTGCGGCAGTTACGGGAATCGGAGCAAAAGGGGTTGACATGGTGGCAGGAGCCACTTACGCCGTTACTGACGTCGGGAGTCGTGCTTGGTGTTGGTTGAAGAATGAAAGAAAAGAAAATGAAAATAATTAGGTTGTATTAAACATGTTAAATAACCATGAAATGTTACTCTATGTATACCATTAGGCGACGGAAAAAACCCACCCTGTTCTACGGGCCCGATCGACCCATTTTGCATAAACAAATGTGACAAATGTTTTAAAGATTTTTTGATTTTACCTTCAATTTGAACAAAGAATGAAAGAAGAAGGAAAACATGCCAGACCAACAGACCCAACCTAAGAGGTCCGTTTGCCCGTAGAACAGGGTTTCTTTTTCGTCACCTTTTTCGAAATATGAAACATCATCGCTCTCTATACGCGTCATAATGCAACCATACAATGAATAATGACTTTAGTTATATTATAATGTAGCCTAGTCCCCTGTAAGCAATTATACAAAGGATAATAATGTTATGTTTATGACTATCTTATCGAGACTGGTATTGAGATCGTATCGAGTACTCGATACGACGAGACAACAATTAAAATATATTACACGATACCGCACCACTATAATTCCTTCGTTATATTTTGACAAGGGATATTAGGCTGCTCGATAAATAATCTCTTGCTGCTCGATACGAGGCTCGATATTTGTTTCCTCAAATCAGACTCGATAAAGAACCTCATCGAGTCTCGAAATGGAACCATTCCCTAAATGGAGGATCGGGGAAGGATTAACCGTAGACCGCTTCGTAGGGTAGCCCACACATATGAAGAATGATCTTCGACCTAATAACAGTTTAGACCACCATTAAGTTAAGACATCCTAAATGACGTTCCATCAGGACAATTTTGGAGGAAATAGGCAAATGTAATATTTATGTAGCATAAGCAACCATCATCATCTATAAGATGACATTCAATAAATATAAGCAAAATAAGGAAAGATCTGGGATACCTGTAATAATCACAAATGGAAAATTGATGAGTTGTGGGTTATGTCCATGGCCATTGAAGGCTGATGTAAATGTATAGGGTCTCTTTGCTGTTTTCCGTTGTCTTGGTATGCCAGGCTTCTTAACTTGACTAAATAGGTTTCTTTCTGGAATTGTCCATTATTTTGGGGAGGGGTGTTGAGAGGGTGATTTATTTACACCTTACATTATATATCTCAATTGCAATTACTTTCATCCGATTGTTAATAGTTTATTTGGGAAAGAAAAACGTTTTAAGGTACTTTTAGTTTTTCAATTAAAAGAAATGCAAACGTCTTGAACTGGAAAACAAAAAAACACATACTTAATGTGTTTTGCATTGTTTATCGGTTATCATGGAGACCCCTGTGTATCCAGTTGTATGCACTACATTAATTGAATACATTTGTACTCGCAGAACGGTTTAATGAGAGATTTATATAGGCCGTTAGTTAGCAAATATAGGTATCCTAAATACCCATGTTATAAAGCTCTCACCACAGGAAAATAGTACTTTTATTGGATATGTTCCCCCTCCTGTGAAATATTGAGGAAATAGTCTGAATATTTTTATGTCTATGATGCTGTGTCCACCAATCAAATGACAGGTATAACATGTGTATGTGTTATATAATAATTATTACTGTAGTTGCATTGTAATTTGTATGTCTTTTGTTTTGAGCAAAATAAAAATATGAGACAACTAAAAAGTGCGGTTCGACGCTTTCGCGGTTGGTAAGGCGGCGATGGTAATATTTCCGAATGTTATCAGGATTATTATCATAAAACTAGTATGACAACATTTAACAAAATATATTTTGAGTTATCTTTTCCACACCTAAAATGGGTCAAAAAATGTGTTTTTTATAATTTTTTCCAAAATGGTCAATTTCATTATCATGGTTGGATTCATTGAACCCTTTTCTGCAAAAAATGTGTCGGCCTATACGTTTATAAAGATTAAATGAATATTGAAGAAGTTACGGCTGTTTTACGGAGGCTGTACCTGAAAGTTTTTTTTTTTTTTGGGGGGGGGGGGGGAGCAAATTCCCCCCCCCCCCCACCCACCATGGCGCCGCCACTGTATGTGTAAGGCATGCGTGCGTCAAAAACCGCTGGCGCGTCTTATAATCGCGGGCCGTACATTCACTCGCACGGAGAGACAGATAGCCTTTTGACCCGATGTTCAAGAACTGTTATTTAAGGCTTACAAAAATTAAAAGAAAGGACACTTAGAGTGGAGTTGGTTATCCAACTCCATTGGTTTTGGGATTATTTAATTTAGTTGTACCTAGGAATGTGATATTTAGAATTTTTTATGAGTATTCGCGCATACGTTTCAAACCAATGCGAATTGCAAATACTTAGGCAAATCGTGACCACTATCGTCTGACCACTTTCAAGACAATGTGAGCGCCCTCTGTAAGCCTCCCATCTTCGGCGATCGACTGTCAAGAGGGCGTTTTCCTCACAAAATTATAGGGCAGACTGCTATAGGGGGTGACATTGTTGCCGCTGACCAGGTTCAGATGTAGATGGATATGATTTGCCTACATTTGCTTTTCCTCTTTGT